>OX451736.1:611292140-611892140 GCA_948472305.1 Vicia faba
ATTCCTTTTCGAGATGTTTCTCGGTTCGGGAGGTAGATTATAGAAAGGGAACGTGTTAGCACCCTTTCTATCCGTGGTTATCCACGGGCTCTTAGGTACTTGCTCACTATGTTTTCAAAAGATTTTTGCTTTTCTTGTGTTTGTGGGTTTTGAAAAAGTTTAGTTTGAAAACTTCTAGGTGACTCTTGTATCAGTCCTCAAGAGTGTATGAAGTGTTTGTTTGAAAACTTTTGTCAGAAAAGTGTAAGTGCGAAAAGTATTTTTGTTTTTGAAAGAGCAAGTACCTAGGAGAAATCTACCTACTCAAAGAAATTAAGCTGTGTAAATGTCCTTTAGACAATACTATCCCACTATTGATAAGTAGGTAGCACCGTCGTTGGAGTTATTCGGGTCAATTCGATTATAGGGACATGTGTGGTCACCAAAGCAATAGTAGGACGCCTTAGCGGTAACCCTAATGTCCTAGATCCTATTTTATCTGAGGCAACCGTTTCGAGGCAAATTGGATCTTTAGACAGGAGGGCGACCTCTAAAACACCCTATACTCAATGACCACGTCGAGGCAACCAAGTGAGGCGTACCCTAGGAGTGGCATGTGCGAGTGTGTCAGATTTCATGTTAAGTTATCTTTGCACATGTATTATGGTGAGCTACGAGTTGATTTTATTTTTCAGGCAAGTCTTGTCATGCATAGTTAACAGTTAATAATTGTGCGGAAAGTAAATTGCGGAAAGTAAATCTACGCTATTACAAGGCGTCGGGTATTTACATCGCCAAAAAACATAACCCTTGAAAAAGTAAATTGTGAGAAAATAAAGAAAGCGATAAAAAGGTCCTAATTACGCTATTACATCCTCGGAGCAATTATATAAATATGATCAAAAAATATTATGCGCGAAAAGAAATTAAATTGGAAAAGTCTTTAGGGTTTTGACCCTTTTTGAGAAAAGAATGAAATTTTGGTCCTTTTTGCAATTAATTCAACCTAAAACTAATTAAATAAATAAAAGAAAATGTTTTTTTTTAAGTTTTTTATGTTTTAATGAAAATAAAATAAAAAGGAAAACATGGTTAAAAATTGTCAAAACCTAATTCTACATGGACTTTATTTATTGTGAAAATAATTACAATTAACCTAATTAAAACAACTAAATTAATTAATTACATTTATTTACAAAAATAATAAATTAAAGGTGAAATTAATAATAATAATAATTATATTTTTAGGTTTTCTGAATTTATTATGAAAATAGTTAATTTATGAGGTAATTAAATAATAATAACAATAATTATAATTAATAAAATAATTAAATAGAAATTAAAATAGAAAAGAAAAAGAATAAAGAAACCAGGGGGTGGTGGGCCATTAGGAGGTGTTGATTGCAATTCTGGCCCATTTGCACACAAGCCCTTGTTGACTTTGGAGATTGTCCACGCGTGCTTTGACTGGGGAGTACCATGATCCCTCATCTTTGGCCACATGATTAGTGCTTAAGGCCACTTGGCACGTTGAGGCGTGAGGTGCATGATGTTCATCCCTTGGAAGCCTGCATGTAATCATGTTAAGAAAAATATTATAGAGTTTTGGGTGGACCTGGGATTCGAACCCAGGTCCCAATGATCACTGGCCAACGCACCATCCACTACGCCATTTGCTTGCTTTTGTTAATATAATGGACAATGAGTATAATATATAAAAACAACAATTATGCTGGAAAACAAATAAAAACGCGCGCTATTTTAAACTACCCAACCATACGCTTACACCTCATCATCGTCCTCCTTTGTTCCTGTAAAAAACAAATAGATAGCAGGGGCTTTTAACCCCCACAACCTACAACAACGAAAAATAGCGATTAGCTCTAGGATTTACATAAATGTTTCGCGAGGGTCCCCTTGGATTCGTCTGGTCTCAACGATTCTAACCATGGGTCTTAAAGGTTCCAATTTTTCCTGGATAATAAAGCCCCAAATCCAAAGCATAAGAACCCTAAAATTTATCCATGGCAACTTTGGATTTATGGCGTTTCAATGCAATTAAACTACACCATTAGCTTGGTACAGTCCCTATTAACACAAAACAATCAACAAAATATATCAAATGCGCATGAATAATGAGTTGCAATTCTGAAAAAAATGGGCAAACCGTGATTCTGTTTCCTTGGATTCCTTGAGCTTTAACACTTGGTTTTGATTCCTACACGTTCCTGGGAACCCCTGCAATAGATTAGAATCAATAAAAGCCTTTGAATCGTGCTAAACTATAGAAAACAATTTTCACTTTTCTTTGAATTTTCTCAATTTGGTTATGGCTTTTTCTGCAGAAAATTCACGTATGCATGATTAGGATTAGCTTGTGTACTTATAGGAGAATGAAACTAGGTCACAATCTTGCAAAGAAATCCATGGAATTGATGTTTGAATATTTGATTGAAAATCAAATATTTTTAAATCTTTTTGATTGGAAAAAGTTGCTAAATTGGGAGATTTTGATATCCTTGATTTGTGCACGAATTTTCCAGCCTTTTTAGGTCATCTTGCTTCACAAAAAGATTAAAAAATCAAATCTTTGTATTTCCTACAATTTAAATTAATTAAATGAATTAATATTAATTAAAAATCCAATTAATTAATAAAAAATAAGAAAATAAATTCAAATAATCTTAATGGGTCGTGCATAAGTCATGGATGAAGTTTCAAGAAGAGATTTGAGGCCCATTAGCAAAAACAAGGTGTTTTGAGCAAAGTTGACTTTTGCAAATTCATAAAAATTTCCCAACTTCTCCAATGCATATCTTGTTCAATTTTGATCATATGAACATGTTCTTGGACATTTTGGAAATGTCTTGAAGTCCTCTAACCAATGCCTTTGGTCCCATGTCATTTGGATTTACCAATCTCAAGTTATGGTCTTTGACTCAAAGTGCATTTTTGTTGACTTTTGAAATTGACCTATAATGTAGAAATTGATAACTTTTTGTGAGAGCATTTCTTGGACTTGGAATGTGATGATGAGTTGTAGGAAATGTCATCCCCTTAAAAATGAGCATTGGATGGGATTTTTCTGATGAACCATGAAAAAGTTATGCCTTGGTCAAGATACAGTTGACTTTTCTACTGTCCAAAAATAGTAACCTTTTGCATCTTGATGATTTTTGAGCCATTCTTGTGGAATCATGATCAAGATTTGATCAAATGATGATTGTGGACTCAAAATAAGATGTTGACCAAAAAATTTGACTTTTGACTGCAAAATGACCATTTTACCCCTACAGTTGACTGTGGATCAAATGGAGCTTTTGACTGTGCAAACTGGCATTGTGAGTTTTGAAACTTGGCATGTAGGTGCTTGAGAATGTATAGAGTCCTATGAGACTTGATTGAGCCATTGAAAACCTCAAATTCCTTGAAAGAACCAAAACCCTAATTTCAGCTGTCTTAGGAGGTGGTTTGACTGTGCAATCCTTGAGTAGACTTGGGCAATTTGAGGGTCATTCTTGAGGAACCTTGAAGAATATGGGAGGGAAAATTTTGGGGTACAACACCTTGTTATGTTTTCATTTGAAACATTTGCCTTGTTATGTTTTCATTTGAAACATTTGCCTTGCATTCTTGCATTTTTTCATTTTTCTCATTGTGAACCATGAAGAACAATCTTCTTGTGATTTGCAAAGAGAAAAAATAAAAACATGATGAAATGAAAATAGCTCCTCTGATTCCAAACGAAAAACTTTAATGATGAAAATTTTTCTTTCCTTTTGTTTGAAAATTATATTTAATTAACTGTACTAATCCTCTTTTGTCTTTCTTTCATGTAAGCGTAAATTGGACGGTGACAAAGCAGAGGAAGCCAGAGACTTTGTGGCGAGCACGAGAGCAATGGAAGTTTAGGCTTAGACTTTTTTCTTTGATAGATTTTCCATTGATTGTAATAATTTATTTTTCAATAACTATAAGTTGTAAAAACCTAAAGCATATGAATAATAATTTATCTTTGTATCAACATCTGAAATAAATGAAAAATCTTTGTGAGACAATCTGATATCCAATAAAATATTCTACTGTCCAATATCTTGTAATTCTTCCTTCAAGTCTTCACTGAATCCTTTAAGATTCTCAGATCAAAATAATTGAAATTGCATTCCAACAATTCTAATACAGATAACTTAAATTTTAAGTAATCCAATAACTGTGTAGTCTCGTAACCTTGCAATAGCATTCTAATCAAAATACGCACTGGGTATTCCAATAAACAAGCAAACATTTCATTCCATTAACAAGCAAATGTCTTAACAGTCGCACATTATCTGGCTAACCTGGATTAGACAAAACCTGAATATTCCAAATGACAGTCTCAGCTCCCGTTTCTTGTCCCAGATGAACAGACCTTGAGAACAACCAGTAAACTTGAAAAAAGTGAAAACATGTGACAGTTAATTAAATTTCTGAGAATTCAGTTTCTTCTGAGAAATGCGAGAGAAACCCTAATTCTTGATCTACCGCCAAAGAAAAATCTGTCTGATCGATTCCTTAGCCAATCTTGAAAATCTGAGAAAACCCTAGGGTTGTGATTTCTTGTGAAAAAGGGAGGGCAAATTTTGGGGTACAACAGCTGCCCCTGTTCAATCTTCTTGAACCTGAAGAGTTAGATTGGCGAGTTTGCCGTTTGCGACTCAAAGGTAAAAGATGATTGGACACTAGAGTGACTATAAATTTGCACTCGTCAAAGCATAGTTTGAGGGAATGGGCTTAAAGATGCCATTTGGAGATGCGACAAAATCTTGTCGGAGATGGGCTTAAAGATGCCATCCAAGAATGTTTATTGAATTGTATGTTGTAGGTGAAAGAATGAGTATCAGAAAGGTATCCATGTCTAGAACGTCTCTGAGCTAGGGGTCTGAATAAGCAATAGATTAGAATCCGTGTTTGGAGCATCCGTAAACTATTTTCATGAGTTGAATCTGAACAAGCGATAGATTAGCATCCGTGTTTGGAGCATCCGTAAACTGTTTTCATGATCCTTGAGTTTGAATAAGCAATAGATTAGCATCCGTGTTTGGAGCATCCGTAAACTGTTTTCATGAGCTGAATCTGAACAAGCGATAAATTATTATCCGTGTTTGGAAGCATCCGTAAACTGTTTTCATGATCCTTGAAGTTGAATAAGCAATAGATTAGCACCCATGTTTGGAGCATCCGTAAACTGTTTTCATGATCCTTGAGTTTGAATAAGCAATAGATTAGCATCCGTGTCTGGAGCATCCATAAACTGTTTTCATGAGCTGAATCTGAACAAGTGATAGATTAACATCCGTGTTTGGAAGCATCCGTAAACTGTTTTCATGATCCTTGAGGTTGAATAAGCAATAGATTAACACTCGTGTCTGGAAGCATCTGTAAACTGTTTTCATGAGCTGAATATGAACAAGCGATAGGTTAACATCCGTGTTTGGAAGCATCCGTAAACTGTTTTCATGATCCTTGAGGTTAGTAGCTTGTTAATCTTATCCTGAAAAGGGTAAAATATTAGCCGAAACACAAAGTTATGTTGCATGAAATGTATGATGCAATATATGCGTTTTTATCAATTTTCATGATATATGAATGTAATGTATGCGCGTGTAAGCTGATGAGTTGTCTTGCTGAGGAAAATAAATCCTTGACTACTTGGAGATAACAAAATCTTTGACTGCTGTCAGGGAAAATGAATCCTGGACCATTGTTGGGGATTCAAGATTTTTGACAACCTCTGGGGAGAAGCTAAACTGCTGGGGAGATCAGGAGTTTGGGTTGTATGCCAATCTACTGGGGATTTCAAAAATGAGAAACTCCGTTCTATTGAGGATATCAGGGGAAAACTGAATGGTTTCCGCTGGGGATTGGTAGCTCAAAGTTTCCTCTTAGGTACTTGCTCACTATGTTTTCAAAAGATTTTTGCTTTTCTTGTGTTTGTGGGTTTTGAAAAAGTTTAGTTTGAAAACTTCTAGGTGACTCTTGTATCAGTCCTCAAGAGTGTATGAAGTGTTTGTTTGAAAACTTTTGTCAGAAAAGTGTAAGTGCGAAAAGTATTTTTGTTTTTTGAAAGAGCAAGTACCTAGGAGAAATCTACCTACTCAAAAGAAATTAAGCTGTGTAAATGTCCTTTAGACAATACTATCCCACTATTGAGAAGTAGGTAGCACCGTCGTTGGAGTTATTCGGGTCAATTCGATTATAGGGACATGTGTGGTCACCAAAGCAATAGTAGGACGCCTTAGCGGTAACCCTAATGTCCTACATCCTTTTTTATCCGAGGCAACCGTTTCGAGGCAAATTGGATCTTTAGATAGGAGGGCGACCTCTAAAACACCCTATACTCAATGACCACGTCGAGGCAACCAAGTGAGGCGTACCCTAGGAGTGGCATGTGCGAGTGTGTCAGATTTCATGTTAAGTTATCTTTGCACATGTATTATGGTGAGCTACGAGTTGATTTTATTTTTCAGGCAAGTCTTGTCATGCATAGTTAACAGTTAATAATTGTGCAGAAAGTAAATTGCGGAAAGTAAATCTACGCTATTACAAGGCGTCGGGTATTTACATCGCCAAAAACATAACCCTTGAAAAAGTAAATTGCGAGAAAATAAAGAAAGCGATAAAAAGGTCCTAATTACGCTATTACATCCTCGGAGCAATTATATAAATATGATCAAAAAATATTATGCGCGAAAAGAAATTAAATTGGAAAAGTCTTTAGGGTTTTGACCCTTTTTGAGAAAAGAATGAAATTTTGGTCCTTTTTGCAATTAATTCAACCTAAAACTAATTAAATAAATAAAAGAAAATGTTTTTTTAAGTTTTTTATGTTTTAATGAAAATAAAATAAAAAGGAAAACATGGTTAAAAATTGTCAAAACCTAATTCTACATGGACTTTATTTATTGTGAAAATAATTACAATTAACCTAATTAAAACAACTAAATTAATTAATTACATTTATTTACAAAAATAATAAATTAAAGGTGAAATTAATAATAATAATAATTATATTTTTTAGGTTTTCTGAATTTATTATGAAAATAGTTAATTTATGAGGTAATTAAATAATAATAACAATAATTATAATTAATAAAATAATTAAATAGAAATTAAAATAGAAAAGAAAAAGAATAAAGAAACCAGGGGGTGGTGGGCCATTAGGAGGTGTTGATTGCAATTCTGGCCCATTTGCACACAAGCCCTTGTTGACTTTGGAGATTGTCCACGCGTGCTTTGACTGGGGAGTACCATGATCCCTCATCTTTGGCCACATGATTAGTGCTTAAGGCCACTTGGCACGCTGAGGCGTGAGGTGCATGATGTTCATCCCTTGGAAGCCTGCATGTAATCATGTTAAGAAAAATATTATAGAGTTTTGGGTGGACCTGGGATTCGAACCCAGGTCCCAATGATCACTGGCCAACGCACCATCCACTACGCCATTTGCTTGCTTTTGTTAATATAATGGACAATGAGTATAATATATAAAAACAACAATTATGCTGGAAAACAAATAAAAACGCGCGCTATTTTAAACTACCCAACCATACGCTTATACCTCATCATCGTCCTCCTTTGTTCCTGTAAAAAACAAATAGATAGCGGGGGTTTTTAACCCCCACAACCTACAACAACGAAAAATAGCGATTAGCTCTAGGATTTACATAAATGTTTCGCGAGGGTCCCCTTGGATTCGTCTGGTCTCAACGATTCTAACCATGGGTCTTAAAGGTTCCAATTTTTCCTGGATAATAAAGCCCCAAATCCAAAGCATAAGAACCCTAAAATTTATCCATGGCAACTTTGGATTTATGGCGTTTCAATGCAATTAAACTACACCATTAGCTTGGTACAGTCCCTATTAACACAAAACAATCAACAAAATATATCAAATGCGCATGAATAATGAGTTGCAATTCTGAAAAAAATGGGAAAACCGTGATTCTGTTTCCTTGGATTCCTTGAGCTTTAGCACTTGGTTTTGATTCCTACACGTTCCTGGGAACCCCTGCAATAGATTAGAATCAATAAAAGCCTTTGAATCATGCTAAACTATAGAAAACAATTTTCACTTTTCTTTGAATTTTCTCAATGTGGTTATGGCTTTTTCTGCAGCAAATTCACGTATGCATGATTAGGATTAGCTTGTGTACTTATAGGAGAATGAAACTAGGTCACAATCTTGCAAATAAATCCATGGAATTGATGTTTGAATATTTGATTGAAAATCAAATATTTTTGAATCTTTTTGATTGGAAAAAGTTGCTAAATTGGGAGATTTTGATATCCTTGATTTGTGCACGAATTTTCCAGCGTTTTTAGGTCATCTTGCTTCACAAAAAGATTAAAAAATCAAATCTTTGTATTTCCTACAATTTAAATTAATTAAATGAATTAATATTAATTAAAAAATCCAATTAATTAATAAAAAATAAGAAAATAAATTCAAATAATCTTAATGGGTCGTGCATAAGTCATGGATGAAGTTTCAAGAAGAGATTTGAGGCCCATTAGCAAAAACAAGGTGTTTTGAGCAAAGTTGACTTTTGCAAATTCATAAAAATTTCACAACTTCTCCAATGCATATCTTGTTCAATTTTGATCATATGAACATGTTCTTGGACATTTTGGAAAGGTCTTGAAGTCCTCTAACCAATGCCTTTGGTCCCATGTCATTTGGATTTACCAATCTCAAGTTATGGTCTTTGACTCAAAGTGCATTTTTGTTGACTTTTGAAATTGACCTATAATGTAGAAATTGATAACTTTTTGTGAGAGCATTTCTTGGACTTGGAATGTGAAGATGAGTTGTAGGAAATTTCATCCCCTTCAAAATGAGCATTGGATGTGATTTTTCTGATGAACCATGAAAAAGTTATGCCTTGGTCAAGATACAGTTGACTTTTCTGCTGTCCAAAAATAGTAACCTTTTGCATCTTGATGATTTTTGAGCCATTCTTGTGGAATCATGATCAAGATTTGATCAAATGATGATTGTGGACTCAAAATAAGATGTTGACCAAAAAATTTGACTTTTGACTGCAAAATGACCATTTTACCCCTTCAGTTGACTGTGGATCAAATGGAGCTTTTGACTGTGCAAACTGGCATTGTGAGTTTTGAAACTTGGCATGTAGGTGCTTGAGAATGTATAGAGTCCTATGAGACTTGATTGAGCCATTGAAAACCTCAAATTCCTTGAAAGAACCAAAACCCTAATTTCAACTGTCTTAGGAGGTGGTTTGACTGTGCAATCCTTGAGTAGACTTGGGCAATTTGAGGGTCATTCTTGAGGAACCTTGAAGAATATGGGAGGGAAAATTTTGGGGTACAACACCTTGTTATGTTTTCATTTGAAACATTTGCCTTGTTATGTTTTCATTTGAAACATTTGCCTTGCATTCTAGCATTTTTTCATTTTTCTCATTGTGAACCATGAAGAGCAATCTTCTTGTGATTTGCAAAGAGAAAAAATAAAAACATGATGAAATGAAAATAGCTCCTCTGATTCCAAACGACAAACTTTAATGATGAAAAATTTTCTTTCCTTTTGTTTGAAAATTCTATTTAATTAACTTACTAATCCTCTTTTGTCTTTCTTTCATGTAAGCGTAAATTGGACGGTGACAAAGCAGAGGAAGCCAGAGACTTTGTGGCGACCACGAGAGCAATGGAAGTTTAGGCTTAGACTTTTTTCTTTGATAGATTTTCCATTGATTGTAATAATTTATTTTTCAATAACTATAAGTTGTAAAAACCTAAAGCATATGAATGATAATTTACCTTTGTATCAACATCTGAAATAAATGAAAAATCTTTGTGAGACAATCTGATATCCAATAAAATCTTCTACAGTCCAATATCTTGTAATTCTTCCTTCAAGTCTTCACTGAATCCTTTAAGATTCTCAGATCAAAATAATTGAAATTGCATTCCAACAATTCTAATACAGATAACTTAAATTTTAAGTAATCCAATAACTGTGTAGTCTTGTAACCTTGCAATAGCATTCTAATCAAAATACGCACTGGGTATTCCAATAAACAAGCAAACATTTCATTCCATTAACAAGAAAATGTCTTAACAGACACACATTATCTGGCTAACCTGGATCAGACAAAACCTGAATATTCCAAATGACAGTCTCAGCTTCCGTTTCTTGTCCCAGATGAACAGACCTTGAGAACAACCAGTAAACTTGAAAAAAGTGAAAACATGTGACAGTTAATTAAATTTCTGAGAATTCAGTTTCTTCTGAGAAATGCGAGAGAAACCCTAATTCTTGATCTACTGCCAAAGAAAAATCTGTCTGATCGATTCCTTAGCCAATCTTGAAAATCTGAGAAAACCCTAGGGTTGTGATTTCTTGTGAAAAAGGGAGGGCAAATTTTGGGGTACAACAGCTGCCCCTGTTCAATCTTCTTGAACCTGAAGAGTTAGATTGGCGAGTTTGCCGTTTGCGACTCAAAGGTAAAAGATGATTGGACACTAGAGTGACTATAAATTTGCACTCGTCAAAGCATAGTTTGAGGGAATGGGCTTAAAGATGCCATTTGGAGATGCGACAAAATCTTGTCGGAGATGGGCTTAAAGATGCCATCCAAGAATGTTTATTGAATTGTATGTTGTAGGTGAAAGAATGAGTATCAGAAAGGTATCCATGTCTGGAACGTCTCTGAGCTAGGGGTCTGAATAAGAAATAGATTAGAATCCGTGTTTGGAGCATCCGTAAACTATTTTCATGAGTTGAATCTGAACAAGCGATAGATTAGCATCCGTGTTTGGAGCATCCGTAAACTGTTTTCATGATCCTTGAGTTTGAATAAGCAATAGATTAGCATCCGTGTTTGGAGCATCCGTAAAATGTTTTCATGAGCTGAATCTGAACAAGCGATAGATTATTATCCGTGTTTGGAATAATCCGTAAACTGTTTTCATGATCCTTGAAGTTGAATAAGCAATAGATTAGCACCCGTGTTTGGAGCATCCGTAAAATGTTTTCATGATCCTTGAGTTTGAATAAGCAATAGATTAGCATCCGTGTCTGGAGCATCCATAAACTGTTTTCATGAGCTGAATCTGAACAAGCGATAGATTAACATCCGTGTTTGGAAGCATCCGTAAATTGTTTTCATGATCCTTGAGGTTGAATAAGCAATAGATTAGCACCCGTGTCTGGAAGCATCCGTAAACTGTTTTCATGAGCTGAATATGAACAAGCGATAGGTTAACATCCGTGTTTGGAAGCATCCGTAAACTGTTTTCATGATCCTTGAGGTTAGTAGCTTGTTAATCTTATCCTGAAAAGGGTAAAATATTAGCCGAAACACAAAGTTATGTTGCATGAAATGTATGATGCAATATATGCGTTTTTATCAATTTTCATGATATATGAATGTAATGTATGCGCATGTAAGCTGATGAGTTGTCTTGCTGAGGAAAATAAATCCTTGACTACTTGGAGATAGCAAAATCTTTGACTGCTGTCAGGGAAAATGAATCCTGGACCACTGTTGGGGATTCAATATTTTTGACAACCTCTGGGGAGAAGCTAAACTGCTGGGGAGATCAGGAGTTTGGGTTGTATGCCAATCTACTGGGGATTTCAAAAATGAGAAACTCCGTTCTATTGAGGGTATCAGGGGAAAACTGAATGGTTTCCGCTGGGGATTGGTAGCTCAAAGTTTCCTCTCCGCTGGGGGTCTTAGTGACGTGCTGATTTGATCGACGACTTCACTGGGGAAAAAAGTTTAAAAATAACTCTCTGAGGAATTATCTGGTTTTAAAGCGACTCTCCGGGGAAAAGGGAGGAAACTGGATGGTCTCCACTGGTGTTCAAAGGTCGAAGGTTTGACTCCATTGGGGAAGAAAGCTTCATTCTTACTGAGGGTTTGTAGTTCAAAGTTTTGCTCCATTGTGGATTGGGAACTTGAAAACCCAACTCTGATGGGGATTCTTGAAACTTAATTCCGCTGGGGATATGCATTTCAAAGCTTTAGTTCCGCCTAGGATCTGGATGATGTATTGCAGGGGATTTCTCCTGGAATAGCCTAAAGACACTTTCCTACACTTCCATCCTATCAATAATTATTCTTTCTCATTTAGTTTTATTTATAAGCAGTGATTATATTCAAATGCATATGCTTATTTAATAAATCATTGGATGTTTTCAAATAAAACACAAGTGTAAAAAAGAAAGAAAAGGCAAACAGTTTTCTGCACTTTGAAGTAACTTTTTATTAACTTTGTGTAAGTATTTTGTACAAAGGAGACAACCATCCTGGTAAGAGAATGTTGTCATAAAATTGAGAAAAATTTATACAAAGAAAGATGGCCATGTGTAACAATTCCATGGGGTTCCCATTCTGCTATAGCCTTCGTAACTCTGAGTATCTTGTCCATTCGTTGCTTTGTCCGAAGATGATTGGATTGATCAAAAGCTTGGAGTTTGTCCGTGAAGAGATTGCCCTTAAAGTGACCCGACGAGACATAGTCATACGCTTTAATTCCCTAACTTTTGCCTGGACCGCCCTTTCAGGTTTTCGATCCCCCGGGAAACCCTTTTTTGCCCAAGTCTACCTTTCGGGTTTTCAACTTGCCGGGTGTACAGATTTTTTTTTATCCCTAATTTTTGTCTGAATCGCCCTTTCGGGTTTTCGATTCACCGGGATGCCCATTTTGCCCAAATTGCCCTTTCGGGTTTTCAACTTATCGGGTCGTTTATATGTAGTATCTTTTGACTATGTTTGCATTCGCAGGGTGCGGCAGATCGTCGCCGTCCATGGTGGTTAGAATCATAGCCCCACCAGAAAATATGTTTTTGATCACAAATGGTCCTTCGTAGGTAGGAGTCCACTTTCCCCTGGGATCACTTTGTGGCAAGGTGATCCGCTTGATTACAAGATCTCCGACTTGATATACCTGACGTCTGACTTTCTTGTTGAAAGCCTTGATCATCTGTTTTTGATACGTCTGACCATGACAAACAGCAGTAAGTTTCTTCTTATCAATCAAGTTAAGTTGATCAAGTCGGGTCTGAATCCAATCGTCTTCACTCAAACCAGCATCCTTTATGATTCTCAGAGAAGGAATCTGAACTTCCATAGGTAAAACAGCTTCCATGCCGTATACCAAAGAAAAAGGTGTTGCCCCAGTTGATGTTTGTGCCGTGGTACGGTACCCATGCAGAGAAAATGGTAACATCTCATGCCAGTCCTTGTAGGTGACTGTCATCTTTTGAATGATCTTCTTGATATTTTTGTTTGCAGCTTCGACAACACCGTTCATCTTGGGCCGATAGGGAGATGAATTGTGATGTTGAATCTTGAACTGCTTGCACAGAGCAGTGATCATAGTGTTATTCAGGTTTGTACCGTTGTCCGTGATGATACAGTCAGGGATACCGTACCGATAAATAAGGTTCTGCTTGATGAAGCGGGCAACCACATTCTTTGTAACGGAGGCGAAGGAAGCTGCTTCGACCCACTTGGTAAAGTAATCAATGGCCACCAGGATGAAGCGGTGTCCATTGGATGCTGTAGGCTTGATCTCTCCAATCATGTCGATACCCCACATTGCGAATGGCCAAGGAGCTGTTAGCACATTGAGGGGAACTGGAGGAATATGTACCTTGTCAGCATAGATTTGGCATTTGTGACAAGTACGGGAATATTGATGACAGTCAGCTTCCATGGTAGACCAGTAGTAGCCTACCCTTAGAATCTTCTTAGCCATCGTATGTTCGCTCAAGTGAGTGCCAAATGTACCACTGTGCAGTTCAGTCATGATCTGCTCAGCTTCAACCTTGTCCACACAACGAAGCAGAACACAATCATGGTTGCGCTTGTATAGGATACCGTTGTTCAGGAAGAACTTGGCAGCAAATCTCCTTAAGAACTTTTTGTCATTGACTGAAGCTCCTTCCGGGTACTCTCGAGTCTTGAGATACCTTTTAATTTCGTGAAACCAGGGTTGATCCACTACTTCTTCGGTATTAATCTCGTGATAATGTGCAGGTTCGTCCATTCGCTCGATGGTGATTTGGGGAGCCTCATTATCCCAGTTAAGTTTAAACATGGAAGACATTGTAGCTAGAGCATCTGCTAGCTGATTTTCTTCTCGCGGGAAGTGCTCGAAGGTAATCTGCTTGAAATGAGGTAACAATGTCAGGACATGTTCTTTGTATGGTATGAGATTAGGATGTTTAGTGTCCCAATCTCCTTTGATTTGACTGATAACCAAAGTTGAATCCCCAAACACAACCAAAGCTCTGATTCCCAAGTCAATAGAAGCCTTGAGACCAAAGATGCAAGCTTCATACTCGACCATGTTGTTGGTGCAGCTGAAGCAGAGTCTAGCAGTGAAAGGTGTATGGCAACCTTCCGGAGAGATAAGTACCGCGCCGATACCATTTCCAAGTGCATTTGAAGCACAATCAAAGTACAGGGTCCATCGGGATCCTTGTTCAGGTCCGTCATACGGTCTGTTACCTTCAATGTTGTCCAATGTCATAATGTCTTCGTCGGGGAAGTTGAACTTCATGGACTAGTAATCTTTGACAACTTGATGAGCTAGATGGTCAGCTAGTACACTCCCCTTTATAGCTTTTTGGGTTGTATACTGGATATCATACTCGGTCAGGATCATTTTCCATCTAGCGATTCTTCCAGATAAAGTAGGCTTTTCGAAGATGTACTTGATCAAATCCATTTTAGAAATCAGCAGAGTGGTATGTGTCAACATATACTGCCTTAGTCGGAGAGCAGCCCATACAAAAGCGCAACAAGTTTTCTCGAGCAGTGAATAGAGAGTCCCACAGTCGGTAAACTTTTTGCTAAGGTAATAAATGGCATGCTCTTTTCGACCAGACTCGTCATGTTGGCCCAGTACGCACCCCATTGAATTATCCAAAACAGTCAGATACATGATTAACGACCTTCCTTCGACGGGTGGCATCAAGATAGGAGGTTCTAGCAAATACTCCTTGATTTTATCGAAAGCAACTTGAAAGTCATCATTCTATTCAACCACCTAATCTTTCTTCAACAGCTTGAAGATTGGTTCACAAGTAGATGTTAGGTGAGAAATGAACCTTGCAATGTAGTTTAGGCGTCCTAAGAAACCTCTGACCTCCTTTTCAGTGTGGGGGGCAGGCATTTCTCGTATAACTTTGACTTTAGCAGGATCAACCTCAATGCCTTTGTTGCTGACGATGAATCCCAAGAGTTTACCAGACCTGACTCCAAAAGTGCACTTGCTAGGGTTCAGTCTGAGCTTATACTCCTTCAATCTGACAAACAGCTTTTGCAGATGGTCGAGGTGTTCTTATTCTGTTTGTGAACGGGCTATCATGTTGTCTACGTAGACTTCAATCTCATGATGTATCATGTCATGAAACAAAGCTACCATGGCTCGCTGATAGGTTTCCCCGACATTCTTCAGTTCGAATGGCATCACTTTATAGCAGAAGGTGCCCCATTGCGTAACAAAAGTAGTCTTCTCCATGTCTTCGGGGGCCATTTTGATCTGGTTATACCCTGAAAATCCATCCATGAAGGAAACACCTTATGCTGAGCTGTGTTGTCAACCAAGATGTCAATGTGCGGTAGTGGAAAGTCATCTTTAGGGCTAGCCCTGTTTAAGTCTCTGTAATCCACGCACATTCTCACTTTGCCATCTTTCTTAGGCACATGAACGATGTTAGCAACCCATTGTGGATAGGAAGTAACAGCAAGAAACCCGACATTGAACTGCTTCATTACTTCGGCTTTGATCTTTTCAGACATATCGGGCCTCATTCAGCAGACTTTCTGTTTAATTGGTGGACAATCTTCTCTAGTAGGGAGACAGTGAACCACAATATCCGTGTCGAGTCCTGGCATGTCTTCATAGGACCAGGAGAAGATCTCAACATATTCATTCAACAGCTGAACTAAACGCTCTTTGACATTTGGCTTTAGGTTGGCACCCACTTTAACCTCTCTTCTGTCTTCGGCCGTACCCAAGTTGACAGTCTCTAACAGTTCTTCATGGGGCAGAATAGCCCTTTCTTCCTGTTGTAGAAGTCTAGCCAACTCTCCAGGCACTTCACAGTCTTCATCACCTTCGTATTCGGCATGATTGACCAGATCTTCAGAGTCACTGAAGGCCATAGCAGAGCCGTTACCCATGGAATCCGGAGTGGATGGGTACCTGCAATTTGTGAGTGTGTGTGTGTGTAAGGGATAGCCATCTTTAAACAAATAAAATGTAAAAAGAAATAAAATGAACACAAAAGATTATATATGAAAACGTCCATGATTCATTAAAAATGGCATATGAAAATGAAGAATCAAAACCCTTACAAATGGACCTATATGCCCCGGGTAAGGCACAAGGCAAAAAGAGTGTAAGAATTGTTTAATAATTATTACAGACCAACGGAAATGTTCGAAAGATAAATTACTGATTAATGAAAGTAATGGGAATGAAATCTTTCGCCTCCCAGTTGTTCAGTCCTCCTTCAATGGTCTGAAAAATCCAATCTTCAAAATTTCTCTCATCTTCTTCATCTTCCAAAGCATGAACTCCATGAGGAGTGATCTTTAATGGTGGTCCTCCAACCCGGGAGCGACGCACAACCTTCTGACCAGTAGCAGTGAAACCCAAACCGAAATTATCTATCTTGAAAGGAAAATCTGGTAGCTGACCCCACACTGTACTTCCTCCTTCCTCGATTACAGCCTTCGCATCTTTAAGGGATGACATCCGGGACACAGGCTTGGTAATAATGGGTACAGAAGTCGTTGTCTTAGCTACCGTAACTTCAGGAGAAACCTCTTCAAAGTGTTGGAAAGGGGTTTCTATTAATTCACCATCTAACTCCACATAGCGGAAAGAGTTAAGGTGGCTTATCATATACTCCTCCTCACCATGAACCGTTATGATTTTACCCTGAACTGGGTATTTGAGCATTTGGTGAAGAGAAGAAGTGACTGCCCCAGCGTTGTGGATCCATGGTCTTCCCAACAAACAAGAGTATGAAGGAGGGATGTCCATCACATAAAATGTAGAGTTCAAAATTTATGTTGCCACCTTGATTGGGATATCCACTTCTCCGTGAACCATCCGCTTAGAACCGTCGAAGGCTCTAACAATGATATTACTGGGCTTTAAGGTCAAACTCTCACAGTCCAATCTATCCAATGCTTTCTTTGGCAGGACATTTAAAGACGACCCAGTATCAACCAGAACGTGAGCAAGTGTGGTCCCTCTGCATTCCACAGAGACATGCAGCGCATCATTATGCTTTCTTCCCTTAGATGTTAGATCGGCATCAGAGAAACCAAAACCATTGTCGGCAGTTAGGCTGGCTACACACTCTTGAAACTGATTCGCAGAAGTTTCTTGAGGCACGTGCGCCGTCTTCAGGAATTTGATCATGGCTTTGGCATGAGCCTCGGAACAGAGCAATAGGGTCAGCATGGAGATTTTTGAAGGGGTTTGCCCCAGTTGTTCTACGACATCATAGTCGCTTTTCTTAATTATTTTTAAAATTTCCTCCATTTCCTTTTGGGTGGTCTCGGGGATGACCAAAGGCCGAACCCTCGTCCCGACGGGTGCCTCTTGGATCCCCTTACCTTTATCAGTAGCAACGACAGAGGGTACTACTTCGGGAGTAACAATTTCTTCAATCACTGGACTTCGTATAGATATCTTGACTGGCACAGGAGCACTTGAGGGTCCGAAGATTTCCCTTGAAGGAGCAATCTCCGGAGAGAAGATTCTTCCGCTACGAGTGATCTTACTTGTCCCCGCAATATTTCCTATGTCAGGAGTTTCTTCATCAGAATTCTTTTCCACTGGTTCAATCTGCTTAGCACCGTGGTAGAAAATATCTCCTCCATAATTCCAAGATATCATCTTATTGGACTTGTATGGGATAGGCCCCGACATAGTAATCATCAGAGGTGCAATCCTTGAATCGGGTGTAATCTTAACAGGTCTTTTGGAGACCTTGGAAAGATTGTCGAAAATGGTAATTATAGAAACATCATTGATTGGAGTAACAGGAGTAACATGAGTTTTCTGAAAGAGGATCTCTTGATTATCCATTAGGTGTTGGACGCCTAACTTAAATAAAAGATAGTCGGATTGCAGGGACAAACAAAAGTAACATTTTTTTTCACAGCCTGGGAAAATCCAGGCTTTCAACATATTCATCTTGATTATTGGCAAAGGGTTCATTAAGTCATCAACAGCAACAACATACAAATCCTCTTCAATAGCATGAACATTGTGACCATGCTTCGACATTGGGGCAGAAATCACATTCGGCTTTTCGGGCGCATCGAATTCTACCTCCTTGGCATCTATTAAATCCTGGATCTTATTTTTGAGGGCCCAACAGTTGTTGGTGTCGTGTCCTATGCTATCTGAATGATAAGCACATTTTGCGTTGGGATGGTAATGTGGAGAAGTGGTATTTGTATTCTTCGGTGCCTCTCTCAAATTAGCAAGGTTTAATTTCAAGAGATGAGGGAGGACCTGAGCGGGTGTCATGTTTATCTGGGTATATTGCCGTTGTGGCCTTTCTACCCTTTGCTGATAGGTTCTGGGTTGATCATTCCTTGGTTGACTATTTCTAGGCTGATCCGATGCGGACTTCTGAATTAATACGACCCCCACTGATGGTCGGCGTTCCTCTCTTCCCCGTCCTCTTTGAGAGTATATAAATGAGACTTCTTTCTTAGCTGGAAAAGTTTTCTTGACGGCAGCAGAAGCAGAGGTGTCCTTCTGAATTTTACCGCTCTTAATGCCAGCTTCAACTCGTTCACCAGTCAGAATTAACTCAGTGAACCCCACCGATGAACTCTATATCAGGTGATTAAAGAATGGACCATACAACGTCCCCAAAAACATATCAACAAGCTCTCTTTCAGAAAAAGGTGGCTGCACCCTTCCAGCCAAGTCCCTCCATTTCTGGGCATACTCTTTAAACCCTTCATTAGAGACCATACCCATACTTTGTAGTTGAGTACGAGTAGGTGCTAAGTCTGTGTTATATTAATATTGTCTGTAGAAAGCAGCAGCCAGATCCTCCCAATTATGTACGTCAGGCCTCTCAAGCTGGTAGAACCAGTCCAATTGCGTACCCGAAAGACTATCTTGAAAAAAGTGGACCCATAAATCCTTATCAGAAGAATGAGGTTGGATCTTTCTGACGTAAGACCGTAGGTGCATCTTCGGACAAGACAAACCATCGTATTTGGAAAATGTATGCACCTTGAATTTAGGGGGAATCACAATCCCAGCAACCAGCCCCAGCTCTTCGAAATCCAGCCCAGGAACCCTTTGTACCTCCATAGCTGCCAACCGCTCTTCCAGATTCTTATACTTGTCGTCTACAGGAGGGTACTGCTGCTCGGAGTAATCTTCATCCTCTTCTTCTTCTTCTCCAGCCTCAGACTCGAAGGGCACCGCAACTCCCTTTCCTTTGCCAACCCCTTCATCAGACGTTGAGGGGAGATCCAGGACTCTTCTAGCTTGGTTCTCAAATCTTCTTCCCAGAGTAGCCACCCCGACTCTTTTCTTTTTCTTTTTCCCTTTTTCCTTTTCTTTTTCTTTCTCCTTCTCTAACATTGCTTTAAGGTCCTCTTGACCCTTTGCCAAGGTCATGAGGAGTTGTTGGAACTGTGAATTCTATGCTTGTAGGTCTTTGACCATTTGCTCTATATCCATCTTGCTGAAATAAACAGCAGAAAGATAAGGAAACCTGGTGTGAAGACCTGTTTATGCATATGATGAATGATATGTATTCATGTAATGCATTCAAGGATTCAGAAATTCAAATTTGTTGCAAACAAAAAGAACACACGTCATATTAATAAGAACTTTGTTAGTACATAAATGCCCCATGGGAAAAATAAATAAAAAATTATAATGTAAAAAGACGTTGTGCATCTTCTTTGGTGTGATGTAGGTGTTGAGAGTCTGCTCTTCATGGAGTTGACGAGTAAGTTCCAAAACCTTCTTCTCACTGGCGTAGAAGCTGGCTTCAAAAGTGTTTCGTTCTTCCTTGAGCTGTATCCAACTCTTTTGCAAATCTTCCAATGATGTTGGCATGTAAGGGTGTAGGAGGGTGTATGGAACCTCTCCTTCCATAACAGGTTCTTTGATCACAGGGAGAATGTAGGGGTAAGGCATCATAAGACTCTGGGCGCGGGTTCGTACCCACTTGAGGTAAGGCTCAAGGGGGATGGAATTCTTGTGTCCAGTGTCTTACTGTCCACTTTATTGGGCATCCTCCAAGCTCGGATAAACCTTTGTAGAAATCCTTGAGCGTCGTTGTCGAAGTCAAAGACCAAGTCTGGAATCAGCATGTCATGTGGGCCATCCCTTCGGGCATATCCAAATTGTCTCAGAGCCAAACAGGGGTTGTAGGTAATGCCTCCCCTAATGCCAAGTAATGGGACATTAGGGAATTCCCCACAATGATCAATGATGATTACATTTTCTCTAGACCGAGAACACCAATGAACATCAGAATATGTAAGAGTCATCAATCGATGCGACCACCTCAAGCCTTGTTCATTCTTCAAGACTGACTGGGGAAGGTGAGAAATAAACCACCTTGCTAGAAGAGGAGTACAACACATGAGAACACCTCTTTTTCTCATTGTTCGTGTGTAAAATGAGTGGAGGATGTCCCCAAGCAATGTAGGCACAGGATTCCGAGATATGAAAATCTTGACAACATTCATATCTATAAGCTGATCAGGGTTTGGGAACAAGACCAACCCATAGATAAGAAGTGCTACAATATCCTCAAAAGCTTGCAGATCTAGAGAATTCCAGCATTCTTGTGCCTTCTCAAACATAAACTTTGTCAAGAAACCCTTGACACCACTCCTGGTTTCCCAATGACCTTTGATATCAGATGGTTGCAAGTGTAAGGCTTGAGCAACATCTTCAGGCTTTGGCTCTCTTTTCGCACCGTTGTAGGGTAGTTGATGGAGAATAGGAATCCTCAGAAGTTGAGAAAATTCCTCCAAAGTAGGTACTAGTTGGTAATCAGGAAATGTAAAGCAATGATGTAGGGGGTCAAAGAACTGGAAGAGAACTTTCACCATGTCTTCTTCAATGTTGGAGTTGACCAAGTTGAGAAGTCTACCATGTATTTCAGTGAAGGGAGAATTCTATGGAATCTTGGAAGTAAGCTCCTTGATTAGAGGAGGGATTCTCACAAGGTTGACCTGGATAGTTTTTCTGTGGAGTGATTCCATGACCTACAAAACAGGAACAAAGATGAAGATCCAAACCCTTGAAATGGTTAGTGGATGCAAATGATGCTTCATGATGTTCATGATGTATGCACAAGTATATGTACAAGCGAATCACACAAGATCCTAGTTTCAGGCTTGCATGGGGTTTCATAAGTAAGTAGCCTCTTGAAGTTTAGTTGGCTCAACCTGTCCTATAAATAGTAACCGGGTTCTAAGGAGCTCAATATCACCAGATTATTTTCTGTGTTCATTGTTTCAGTTTAGCCACTTTACTAGCGACCTAAATATTCCAAGAAAACAACCCTCAATGAGTGTAGTATCGAGTATCTACCAACTTCGGACTGCACCAAAGCCGGTCATCTCACTACGCCTAATAAGGCCAAGATGGTCAAGTAAAGGTTCTAAAAGTCCATTAGTGCTTCATGACATCACTCAGCGGCCCCGTATTCTCTTTGATTAACTCAAAGGCTACCGGTATCTACAAATATGTCACACTAATATAACTATTGCTTCAACCATGTTGGTATACCCCACACAGTTTCCACAACGTATTGCTATTTACCTATGAATGTTTCCCAAATCCGGGTAAAGGATTCAAACCCAAACAATAGAACCAAATGTAAAGCAATCAAAGCAAACAAAGTAAGCATGTAAAGGTGATCTAAAACCTAAGGTAACCCCACTTTTAGAATTTCTCCCCAGCAGAGTCGCCAGTTCTATGATATGGTGGGAGAACTGACTTGAGGTTTTGCGTTTGTGTTCACAATTGTGCGGTTTAGCAAGAGTCGCCACCGACTTTTTATTTTATCCAAAGGAAAGGTCAAAAAGCACAGGAAAGACCTTTGAGATGTTTTCTTGGGTTCGGGGGGTAGATTATGAAAACGGAAGGTGCAAGCTCCCTTTTCATCCATGGTTATCCATAGGCTCTTAGTTACTTGTTTAAATCACTTGCTTTTGCTTTTCAATTGTTTGAAATGGTGCTTTGTGTGTGGTTTTTGAAAATGATTTGAAAAAGAGGCCTTGTCTAGGCAACCTTTGTAATGATTCTTGTTTGAATATATACAAAGGTGTTTGTCTTTTAAAAAGATATTTCAATGCTTGAAAGTTTGTTTTTGGGAAGTGTTTTGAAATTGTATTGTGAAGTGTGTTTGAAAATAGCAAGGATGTTTTGCAAGTTTTTATCAAGTAACTAAGAGTTGTCTACCCTATTTTACTCAAAGATCTTTCCTATATGTTTTTAATCTTTTGACATTATTGTTTTACCATTGTATTTGGTAAACAAACTTGTGTTTGGATGTAAAACGGGACAGACGCGGGTCATCGCATACAATCATTGAAAGCAAATTGTGAGACGCTCTAGCAATTTCGTAAGGGACGAGATTGTTTTATCGAAGGCAACATCGAGGGTCATCGAGGGACTATGATCTTTGTTTATCGAAGGGTCATTTGCTAGAATGTCTCATATTCGAGGGACATAATTGCATTTCCGAGGCAACAAGCGAGGTTACCCTAGAGGTGCACGTGTGAGAAGTGTATTGATTTCAAGTCATTTATTCTTGGATTAGGTCATCTAGCGATTGATTTTGAATCTTGCCATACACGCCTAAATACTATACAGTATATAGAAAGCGATAAATTGCGGAAATTGAAAGTCTAAGCTATTACAAAAGCATCCGGGGATGGGGGTACAATTATTACAAATGGGGATGAGTCTCACAAGAATAACAATGTCTGAATATCAAGTATTACAACCAAATCGAATTGTCGCAATTCAATACAAAGTTATAACAAATGAAGAAAATCAATAAATTATGAAATGCATGTATTTACTTGAAAATAAATAAATGAAAATCTATTCTAAAAAAGAAAGATTAAATATTATATTATTATTATTATTCTATGTGTTTTTTTTATTAAATAATGAAAAAAAGTTTAAAGGAAGCAAACTAACTAAATTAATGTTCTTTTTGGTATTTTCATTATGTGCAAGAAAAATAAAAATAAAATGATTAAAAGAAAACTAATTGAAAAAATCAAATTTATTTTACAAAATGAAGTTTTAATATATTACTTAGTATTTTTTTTTTACAAAATAAAAAAAGATAAATTAAGAAAAAAGGAAACTAAACCAAACTAATACATTTTTTGGTATTTTCTTAAATGTAACAAATTAGCAAAGATAAATTAAAAGAAAATTAATTTCAATTATTAATTTAATTTGATAAAAACAATATTGAATTTGATGAATTTATTAAAAAAATAAGTAAATTAAAACAAAATGAACATGGGCTTAAGATTTATGTTGGGCCCGAAACAAAAATAAAAGAAGAACAAAGGGTCAGAATGAGGGGGTATGAGCCAAAAATTATGTATGGGCTTATGGCTTGAGGGGCGGATAGGCCCAATGCTGAGTTAATTTTGCTGGAAAGAACAAAAACAAGGCAAAGAGGAGTATTGGCCATGCGTGGGCTTTGTGACTTGGGGGCGGACAGGACCAATGTTTAAGTTTTGTAACATTTGGTTTGGGTCTTCAGAAATTTAGGGTTTGTTCCTTGTATCTCACAGCGGCACCGCTTGCCTTCGTTTTCTCTTCTTCATCTCCCTCAGCCTCAAACACCCTGATCTCCCCCTCCCCTAAGCCTCCGGAGCACCCTCACTTCTCACATCCTCTCAATGATCAGTGATGTTTTCTTAAAACGGTATGGTTCGTTCTATTTTGATTTAGCATTTTTTAGTTCTCAAGCTTGTTTGATTTTACAGTTTTATTAATCTATGGTATTGTATGCTTGAGATGCAGCAAAGGGGTACGAAATGGTCATACCTGTGAGACTTTCTCTGTGAAGAATAGAGGAAAGGCGAGATGGAGCTCCCTGGTGGCTAGAGGTGCGAAGAGAGATGATGACGGTTTGTTTCTGATTTTATGATTGTTGTTGGTTGATGATGACTGTAGTTCTGAAACTTCTGATTGTTTGGTATTATTTTCTTCTTCTAAAACCTTTGATATTTCTTTTCCTCTCTCTTGAACTATGATGATGCTTTATTCTGAAACTTTTGATTATTGGTATGGATTTGTTGATGATGATTGCAGTTCTGAAACTTCTGATTTTGTAAGTTGTTTTTGTTGGAGATTTGTTTGAAAACTGATTTATGAAACTTGATTATGTTGGTAGTTGATGGTGATTGTTGATGCTATGTATGAAACTTTGTTGGTAGCTTTTTATTGATGATGATTTATTATTCTGAAACTTGTTTGCATAAGTTGTTGATGGTGAACGATGCAGGCTTTGGTGTTACAGCTTGTTGGCCTTTTGTGGGATGTTTGAAGCTGATAATAGGTTTAGACTGTTGAAGGTTTTTGGAGATTATTATGTTTCTGATAGTTGCAGTTGGAAATGGCGTTTTGAGTTGATGGTAGTTTTGGCCTGTTTCTTGAAATTATTATGCAGTTTTTGTTACAGCTTATTTGAAAACTGTTATGTAGGTTGTGGTTTGTTGCAGTTTCAAGCTTGTTTGAAACTATTATGCAGGTTGTGGTTTGTTTTCAGTTTCAGGCTGTTGGCTTGGAGTTTGTGGTTTGAAATTGTTACAGGTTTTGATTGCTTGATAACAGGTTGGGAGTTTCTCTTTTTTTTGTGTGCAGGCTTTGTGACTTCTGTTTTATAACATATTTTCTTACCTTTGGTTAGCAGGCTGGGACTTGTAGTTTTTGCTTGAAACCTATTAGGCCCTTTTCTTCTTGCTGTTTTATGGTATTATATCTTGTGCCCAATTTTCTTAGCCAACTGTACAATCCCAAAAAGGTGATATTTCTCCTCTCTCTTTCTCTCTCAACGATAAAGCAGTTTTGCTTTTTCTTCTTTTCTGAAAAGTTTTGCCTAAAATCTTGGAAGATGATGAAAAGATGTGACAAGCCTTTTGCTTGTGATTTGGTTTATCCTCTGCACTTTTTGCCTGCTATTGTCTGCACTTGTACTTTCTAACTGCATTACTTGTGCTGTTGTTTATACTTGTGCTGCCTTGGTTCAGTTTGCATCCAGTTTGCTGCAATGTTGTTTGCCTTAGTTGCTATGCTTAGTTTGCTGCAATGTTTAGTTTTCTGCAATGCTTCAGTTTGCCTTGTTATGTTTTCATTTGAAACATTTGCCTTGTTATGTTTTCATTTGAAACATTTGCCTTGCATTCTTGCATTTTTTCATTTTTCTCTTTGTGAACCAAGAAGAGCAATCTTCTTGTGATTTGCAAAGAGAAAAAATAAAAACATGATGAAATGAAAATAGCTCCTCTGATTCCAAACGGAAAACTTTAATGATGAAAAATTTTCTTTCCTTTTGTTTGAAAATTCTATTTAATTAACTGTACTAATCCTCTTTTGTCTTTCTTTCATGTGAGCGTAAATTGGACGGTGACAAAGCAGAGGAAGCCAGAGACTTTCTGGCGAGCACGGGAGTAATGGAAGTTTAGGCTTAGAATTTTTTCTTTGGTAGATTTTCCATTGATTGTAATAATTTATTTTTCAATAACTATAAGTTGTAAAAACCTAAAGCATATGAATAATAATTTATCTTTGTATCAACATCTGAAATAAATGAAAAATCTTTGTTAGACAATATGATATCCAATAAAATCTTCTACTGTCCAATATCTTGTAATTCTTCCTTCAATTCTTCACTGAATCCTTTAAGATTCTCAGATCAAAATAATTGAAATTGCATTCCGACAATTCTAATACAGATAACTTAAACTTTAAGTAATCCAATAACTGTGTAGTCTCGTAACCTTGCAATGGCATTCCAATCAAAATATGCACTGGGTATTCCAATAAACAAGCAAACATTTCATTCCATTAACAAGCAAATGTCTTAACAGACGCACATTATCTGGATAACCTGGATCAGACAAAACCTGAATATTCCAAATGACAGTCTCAGCTCCCGTTTCTTGTCCCAGATGAACATACCTTGAGAACAACCAGTAAACTTGAAAAATGTGAAAACATGTGACAGTTAATTGAATTTCTGAGAATTCAGTTTCTTCTGAGAAATGCGAGAGAAACCCTAATTCTTGATCTACTGCCAAAGAAAAATCTGTCTGATCGATTCCTGAGCCAATCTTGAAAATCTGAGAAAACCCTAGGGTTGTGATTTCTTGTGAAAAAGGGAGGGCAGATTTTTGGGTACAACAGTATGCAAGGAAGCTGGATATTGGTGATATCAATATTAGCTGTGGGGACTTTCCTAATGTCCATTTGATTAGATCATGAGGCTGTATTAGTTATAACCCTACTTTGGCCCTATGACAGTTAAGGTATCCTTTGGAAGACAAACCCTTGGACGAACAACTCCGACCATTTATCATCCATAATATGGGTATAGAAGACCAAGGGTTGCTCAACAAGGTTATTCGAGCATGGAACAAGGTTAACAAGAGGAAAGCCAAAAGAAAGAATGTCATAGCAAGAGAACCCTACACCAAATGGGTCCGAGATAGGGTACGAATTATCAAGCTGCCATTCGAGAAAGATCCAGAGTACAAATCAGAGGTCCCAGAGATAACACCTATATCTTTGGAGGAAGTCGACAATCTGAAAAAAGCCTTAAAGTAAGCTCAAAAAGAGAAAGAAGCATTGGAACTCAATCTCCTCAATCTGACGAAAGAAAAGAAACAGATGCAGCTTATACTTGAGTCAAAGGATGAACAAATTAAGAAAAGTCAAAAGTAATTGGAGAAAGAAAGTCTCAAACGAAAGCGTACAATTGAAGGGATGTTGAGCGCAACATTCAACCTAGATTCCCACAACCAAAGGTTAGAGGAGGCTGCCGTTGAAATCAGAAGGTTAACTAGATGGTATGAAAAGGCAACACATGACAAGAAGATGCTAGAGGAAAATCTAAGAGCCCAAATCCAAAGTTTGGCACAAGCTTCCTTAGATCAAGAAGAGAAAGTAAAGTACCTCGCCACTGAACTTCAATACAACCAAGAATCAGAGGTCAAAGCACGCCTTGAAAGGATAGAGGCAGAGAAACTCCTGACTCAGAAAACTCAAGAATATGAGCATGTATGCTTAGAGTTGCAGGGTCTTCAAAAAGATTTCCTCATCTAACGAAGGCTTTATGCAGAAATAAGGGGTGAAAAGATGTATTGGGAAGAGCAGTATACCAATATCGCCCAAGCTGGGAGAGATAACCATAAGATAATCCCACATCTTTATCAGGAATACAGGTACTACAAAGACAAACATGAAAACCTCGTCTTCCTAGCCAACAATATCATCGAAGACATCCCTAGAAGTTTAAAATATGGGGAGAGTGTAATGGTTCCTCTTCGGAAATATGTTGAAGACTTTCTCCAGCTTTGCCGAGCAATGGTTGATGGCTTCAGAGCACACATCCGCAGGCGCACCTAGAAGATTTTAGTTCCTTTTATTTATGTTTATGCAAACAAGTTTTGATTTCAATTTGTAATATTTTTCAATGTCTGATTATGTTACTTTCAATAAAGGCATTTTGTTTCCCTATCTTGAAGGCGTGTCTATTTTAAAGTTAGCCACCAAATAAAATAATAAGTAAAATACAAGCATGTACCCAAGTGAGTAAGACATTTAAAACAAGAAATCATTTCATGTTCATGCACATCCATTCGCATGCATGCATTTATAAAACACCTGCATGTCATATCAAAACTCATTTACTTTAAAAATCATTCCAGTTGAGCCATTGGTAAAAGAATACCTCCACCTCCTTGGCCTCCATATCAAACAAGGGCCCATTAACAAAAAGAAATGGAACAAATCGAGGAGACTCAAGATGTGTTCAAAGAGGATATTGACCAAGTGAAGGGTGACGTAAGCTCAATGAAAGGAGATTTGAGTCAAGTTATTCTAGCTTTGAAGAACATTATTGACAGGCAGGATCAAATTCACAGGGTAGATTTTGAAGAGGTAGCCCAAACCATTGGTGCATTGAGCGGTCACCAACCAAGGAAAGAGCCGGAAGCAGGACCCCAAAAGTCTACCATGGCCCAGCAAGAAGTTGAAACTGAAGGGTTTATCCCACCACCATCAAAAGTAGGGGCACCACATACCCTACAAATTCCAACCAACAACGCAGACAACTACCTAGTCTTGCAATACATAGATCATGACCCAGAGGATGCTCACCAGGCACCCTTAAAGATGACTAGTACTTATATCGCAGATAATCCGCTGGTAATGTATCAGTATAAAGCCTCGGAGGAAAGGTTAAAAGCTGTGGAGGGTTTTAATGCTTTCGAAGTAGACACTTTGGAAATGGGTCTAGTTCCTGATGTGGTGATTCCTCCAAAGTTCAAAGTACCTGACTTTGAAAAATACAAGGGGCTCACTTGTCTAAGGAATCATCTTCGTATGTATTTCAGGAAGATGCATGCACATGCCCATGATCAGAAGCTAATGATCCACTGTTTCCAAGACAGTCTGAGCGGGGCATCTTTAGACTAGTACATGCAACTGGAACAAACACATATCCAAACTTGGGCAGATCTTGCTAATGCTTTCTTGAAGCATTACAAGTATAACTTGGACATGGCGCCTACCCGCATGCAACTCCAAAATCTGTCCCAAAAGAAGGAAGAATCCTTCAAAGAATATGCTCAAAGATGGAGGGAGATTACATCCAATGTACAACCACCATTGCTGGAAAAAGAACTTGTAGACATGTTCATGGGAACCTTACAAGGGCTTTATTATGAAAAAATGGTGGCAAGTGTCTCGTCGGGATTCTCAGGCCTAGTAACTATTGGCGAAAGAATCGAAACTGGTTTAAAAAGTGGGAAGATATCAGGGGGTCGTCAAATTCCCCTTACAATTCAAAAAGACCAACTTCAAATTTCCCAAGAAAGGAGGGAGAAGTCAATGTTGTGGCCTCGCAAACAAGGACATCACAACCATTAGTGATCCCACAAGGGAAAAGGCAAGACAGATTTAAAAGGCCACCCAAAAATTTTGATCCACTGCCCGTGCCACCAAGCCAATTATTACAACACCTGGTTAAGGCATCCTTGGTGGAAATCAAGCCTTTAGCTCCTCCAGTCGGGCCACTCCCGTAAAGATACAATGCCGACGCCAGATGTGAGTACCATGTTAAATCTCTGGGGCACACCATAGAACAATGTTGGGCATTCAAACATAAAGTTCAGGATTTGTTAGAATCTCAAGACATCACCTTTGAGAAGCCCAACATCAAATCAAACCCTATGCCTCCGCACGATGGGCCAACAATAAATACAATTGAGGTGGTCACCGACTTTGGGGAAACCATGAAGGTAAAAACCCTATCAACTTGTTGAAAGAATATATGTTTGAATGTGGATTCTTGTTAGAGCATAATGAAGCTTTTGAAACAACTTTGCAAAAGCTAGTGGATCAAGGGATAGTCCAATTCGGACTGTACCCTGAGGAAAAATATGTAGCCACGATTGGAGGGAAAAATCCAATGGTAATCCCTTGCCAGGGCCCTAGTCTTACCAAGAAAACTCTAGTTATCCCGTGGGGAGAATCAACAGAGATCACAAGAAGGGCACCTAAGCAGACTATCTTAATACCCACCACTCCAAAAGCCACAATGGTAATTAAGGAACCGTCACCTATCCCTTATGAAAATAACAAGGCAGTACCATGGAGTTATGACTCAGCCGTGTACATCAACAGGGTGAAGCAAGAAAGCGGATCATCCCCAAGTCATGGACCTGCAATTTCAAACATAGCAGGGATAGAAGGTTTGACCCGAAGTGGTCGAATTTTTGGAGCCGAACTATAAAAAAAGACAGATGTTATTCCAATAAAGGACAAAGGAAAAACAGTGGTTGATACAACTCAAGAAACAGAATCTCCAAGAAAAGACTTTACCGATCAAGAGGAAGAAGAGTTTATGAAAATAATCAAAAAGAGTGACTACAGAATGGTGGATCAACTCCACCAAACTCCAGCAAAAATCTCCATACTCTCGCTACTCATCAACTCTGAAGCACACCGTGATTCTTTAATGAAAGTGGTAAGTTCAGCTCATGTCGCAAAAGCAATTTCAGTAAATCAATTTGACAATTTCGTAGAAAATCTAACGTTTAGATCCTACCTGGGTTTCAGCAACATGGAATTACCACCACAAGGCCGAGCCCATAACAAAGCACTCCATGTTACTATGAAAATAAGTACTACCCATTTGTCCAGGGTTCTTACTGACACCGGTTCCGCTCTTAATGTGTTATCAAAGTCAAGTCTCATAAAGTTAACAATAGACGATGTGGTAATGAGACCAAGTTCTACGATAGTAAAGGCATTTGATGGTTCTCGGAGCTCGGTGTTAGGAGAGGCAGACCTTCCAGTTAAGATTGGCCCGCGTATCTTCAATATCGCTTTCCAGGTCATGGATATCGAACCAGCATACACTTGCTTACCCGGGAGACCTTGGATCCATGAGGCATGGGCAGTAACCTCGACCCTGCATCAAAAATTAAAGTTCCTAGTGGAAGGGAAGTTAATCATAATTGAAGGAGAGGAAGACATTTTCGTAAGCCACATTGAATCATATAGATATATCAGTGTTGATGAAGACTGTATAAATACCCCGTTCCAAGCCTTGGAAATTGCTTCAATGGTAACATTACCAGTCGAGAAGGGTAACAAGACTAAAGTAACATCATGGAGAGATCTGCAAATGACTATGGGATGTGATGCCTCGAAACACTGGGGAAAGCTCCCATAAATTCCTGAGAAGAAGAATCGCTTTGGTTTGGGTTATGAATCGTCGAAAGCTACTCCAAAAGGCAAAGCATGTTTCCCTCCAATCCAAGAGACTTTTGTCAGCAAAGGAACAGAGCATGGTGGACATGTGGCAATGATATCAAGCAAAATCAATACCAAAAGGGAAAATGACTTCATCAAAGAGGGCGCCCCAGGAGAAGAGCTCAAAGGATGGACTGTTGTGGAGATTCCTGAGATATTTTTCTTTTCTAAGTATTATTTCTTGTTCTGAAAGAACCTATGTCAAACCCGAGGCATAGGGGTTGCTTGTAAGGGTTTTCCCTATTTTTGGTTTCAGACAATATTTACAATTAATAAAAGTTATATTCTATTTTCAATTAAGATCCTTGTCTTTGTTTTTCATTTATCTATTAAATTTAAAAATGGCAATACTTTCTTTGCATACGCATTTTCAAATTCCAAGCACTAAAATATGCACCAAAACATGATAAATGTACAGATCCATGCCCAAAACTACTGATAACGTTACTGCTACGACCCGATACGATTTTGATGCTCCTATAAACCAAGCCGAAGAGGGAGATGACGAAGATCTTGAACTCTCCGAGGAAATGGAAAGGGAAATAGAGTGAAAAGCTGACAACATACAACCATATCAAGAGGCTATTGAGACCATTAACCTGGGCACATAGGAAGATCCGAAAGAAATCAAGCTAGGGGCAATGTTGGAGCAGAGCGTCAAAGACAGACTAATCAAGTTATTACATGAGTATGTGGATATATTCGCTTGGTCCTACATGGACATGCCAGGGTTGGATACAGACATTGTGGTGCATAGAATATCTCTCAAAGAAGGGTGTTCTCCAGTCAGACAAAAACTCAAAAGAACTCATTCAGATATGTCTAGCAAAATCAGAGAAGAGGTTCTCAAACATTTTGACACAGGGTTCCTAGCAGTGGTAGATTATCCACCTGGATATCTAACATTGTACCAGTACCCAAGAAGGATGGAAAAGTGCGCATGTGTGTAGATTATCGAGACCTAAACAGGGCAAGCCCCAAGGACGATTTCCTGTTACCCCACATAGATGTCCTAGTGGATAACATAACTTAAGCCTCAGTATTCTCATTTATAGACGGTTTCTCGGGCTATAATCAGATCAAAATGGCACCCGAAGACATGGAAAAGACTACTTTCATGACACCTTGGGGAACTTTCTGCTACAAAGTAATGCCATTCGGTCTCAAGAACGCATGGGCAGCCTATCAGAGGGAAATGGTCACGTTATTCCATGATATGATCCACAAGGAGGTTGAAGTATATGTAGATGATATGATTGCCAAATCCCATACGAAGGAGGAACACATCATACACCTACAAAAGTTATTCGAGCGGCTGCGTAAATTCAAATTGAGGTTAAATCCGAATAAATGCACATTTGGCGTCAGATCAGGCAAATTGTTAGGTTTCATTGTAAGCCAGCAGGGTATCGAGGTGGAGGCCGACAAAGTAAAATCTATACAAGAGATGCCCGCACCAAGGATAGAAAAAGAAGTACGTGGTTTCTTAGGATGATTGAATTACATCTCAAGGTTCATATCGCATCTAACAGCTACATGCGAGCCAATATTCAAGTTATTACGAAAAGATCAAATAGTAGTATGGAATGATGATTGTCAAACTGCCTTCGAAACAATAAAACAGTATCTGCAAGAGCCAACAGTCTTAATGCCACCATTCCCTAGAAGACCACTCATCATGTATTTGACGGTGCTCGAGGGGTGAATGGGTTGTGTCTTGGGACAACAGGATGAAACAGGTAGAAAGGAGCATGCGATCTATTACCTTAGCAAGAAATTCACGGACTACGAAACCAAGTACTCACTCCTTGAGAAAACTTGTTGCGAGTTGGCTTGGCCTACCAAGAGGTTGATACAGTATATGTTAACCCACACTACGTGGTTAATAGCAAGAATGGATCCTGTAAAGTACGTGTTTAAAAAGCCAACTCTTACCGGAAGAATCGCACGATGGCAAATGCTACTATCAGAATATGACATCCAATATGTCACACAGAAGGCCATCAAAAGCAGTATACTAGCTGTTCATCTGGCTCACCAAGCGCTATCAGAATATCAGCCTATGAAGTTCGACTTTCCCAACGATGATGTCATGTTTATAGATGACTACGAAATTCCAGGACCTGACGAAGGGCCTGAGCCAGGGGAACGTTGGTCACTCATGTTCGACGGGTTTCAAATGCACTAGGTCACGATGTAGGGGCAGAATTGACATCTCCAAAGAATTATCACAAACCCTACACTGCAAGGTTGTGTTTTGACTGCACCAACAACATTGTTGGATATGAAGCCTGCATACTAGGACTGGAGGCTGCCATCGATTTGAGAATAAAGTACCTTGAAGTATTTGGGGATTCTGCATTAGTCATATACCAGGTTAATGGCGAATGAGATACTAAACACCCTAAACTGATTCCATATCGGTATCATGTTTTAAAGTTAGCCGCAAAATTTACAAAAATTACTTTAAGTCATATCCCGCGAGAAGAAAAATCAAATGACAGACGTTGTGGCAACTCTATCAGCTATGTTCAAAGTGACTTGGCCGAATTACGAACCACGTATCACGATCAAACATTTCGAAGAGCATGCACACTACCTTGCTATTGAGGAAGGACCTGATAATAAGCCTTGGTTTTACGACATTAAGAAGTACCTGGAAAGGAAGGAATATCAAGAAAATACCTCTATCATTGACAAGCGAACCTTGCGAAGGTTAGCTTCAAAATTCTTTCTGAGTAATGGAGTGGTGTACAAAAGAAACTACGACATGGTACTACTCAAGTGTGTGGAAAAGCAAGAAGTAGATATGTTCTTGAGAGAAATCCACGAGGGTACTTTCGGAACCAATACAAATGGGCACGCCATGGCTAGAAAGATTTCGCGAGCAGGGTATTATTTGTTAACAATGGAAGCCGATTGTTATCACTACACGAAAATGTGTCATAAATGTCAGATCTACGCCGACGAGATAAATGTACCACCGACTCCTCTGAACGTCATGAGCTCCCCTTGGCCATTCTCAATGTGGGGAGTTGATATGATTGGCATGATCGAGCCGAAAGCATCCAACGGACACTGCCTTATATTGGTAGCCATCAACTACTTTACCAAATGGGTAGAAGCAGCGTCCTACACCAACGTAACAAGTCAAGTGGTTACACGCTTCATCAAACAGAACATCATATGCAGGTACGGTGTCCCAAGCCGAATAACTATAGATAACGGGTCCAATTTAAACAACAAGATGATGAAGGAATTATGCGACGACTTCAAAATCAAGCATCATAATTCCTCACCGTACAGACCAAAGACGAATGGGGCCATCGAAGCAGCCAACAAAAATATCAAGAAGATCATCCAGAAGATGGTGAAGACATACAAATATTGGTATGAAATGCTTCCCTTCTCCATATATGGCTATCGCACCTTTGTATGCACATCGACATGCGTGACTCCTTTCTCACTAGTATATGGCATGGAAGCAGTACTCCCGGTGGAAGTTGAGATACCATCACTACGAGTCTTGAGAGAAACAAATCTAGAAGAAGCAGAGTGGGTGCAAACACGACTTGACCAACTCAACCTTCTTGAAGAAAAACGATTGACAACTTTGTGTCATAGTCAGCTGCATCAAAAGAGAATGAAGAAAGCCTTCGACAAGAAAGTCTACCCTCGAATATTCAAGGAAGGAGATCTAGTGCTCAAGAAGATTCTACAACCTCGCCTCGATTGACGTGGTAAATGGACACCCAACTATGAAGGTCCATATGTAGTCAAAATAGCATTCTCCGGAGGTGGTCTCATCCTCACAACAATGGATGGGGAAGAACTACCGCATCTGACAAATTCAGACACAGTCAAAAAATACTATGTATAAAAAGCTCACTAAGCTTGAATCCCAAAAGGGCGACTTAGGCAAAAAGGAGTGTCCCAGTGCATCGAAAATCCTAAAGGGAGATCCAGGAAAAAATTAGGGGCATATAACAAGAAAATTATCCCGGTGGATTGAAAACCCGAAAGGGCAATCCAGGCAAAAGTTAGGGATTTCATACAAAGAAATAAAGAATAAAAATACTGCGATCTAAAGAGCTACGAATACGTACCACGAAGGGAAGGTTAGATTGGAATCATACAACTCAAAAGCAAGGGAGATAAGATCATCAAAAGATATGGGGGAACAACAGTAGCGATTATCATTTTTCATTGCCATTTACTGTTTTAAAACTTTATGTAATTACCTCTTTCTAGGAATTGCATCTTGTATTCTCGCCTACTCGGAGGCATATCAACAAAACATTTGTTTTCCTTACATCTTTTGAAGTATGTTTTTCTTTTCTCAAATTTGTTTACAAAATACTACGATTATTACTTGTGAATATTATCTTGAAATCATTTTGGGGAATTAACAAAATAAAATCATTTGACAAAATATCGAAAAACGTTTTGGTTAGAAAAATATTGAAGGAAAATCCATGTCTACGTCCCTGCATATGGCTGTGCCTACTCCTACATCTACGCGTCCGTACACAAAGTATACAGCGCCTATGCATACACTTGCAACATGGGGATTATGTTTACACGCGCCCACACACATGTTTACTCCTGTGTCAACAATACAAATTCTATACGCATGTCCGCATCAGCGCTTACAACATAAGAGTCTACGCATATGCCAATATCTACGTCATCTACGCACATGCGAGTACCTACGTATACGTCTACACACGCGCTCATAATACAAAATAAACTTTCAAACTTTGCTAACTTTGTCCACTGTGTTCAAGATCAACAACGCTATGACAACGCACAAAGCCAGGGATCAGTAACTCTGAGCCAATGATTTAAAGGAGATAATAAAAAAATAGTCTTCATAACGTTCCAAGGCATACGTTCATCTTACGCACAATTCATACATACACACATTTTGCATATCTCGAGCATACATACACTATGCATTCTTGCATACAATATGCATATACTCAGGGTCCCACATCGATGTCAAACATCATACATTTCACATACACCTAAACATCTCGATATCAGACATCATACGCATGTATCATGCAACAAACAAACAATATTACCCTCGGTTCAATCATCCAAGGGTCCATTAACCAAATACTTCTCCTACGATTCAACCCGACATCTAAGTCTCCATGCAATAATGAATGAAACTCAGAACATTGCCTCTAAGCCGCAATGTATTCGTAAACTCAAAACATTTCCTCTAAGCCGCAATGTATTTGTAAACTCAGAACATTACCTCTAATCCGCAATGTATCCTCAAAACTCAACGCACTTCCTCTAAGCTGCAATGTATTTGCAAACTCAGAACATTGCCTCTAAGCTGTAATGTATCCTCAAAACTCAACACATTGCCTCTAAGCTGCAATGTATTTACAAACACAGAACATTGCCTCTAAGCCGCAATGTATCCTCAAAACTCAACACATTGCCTCTAAGCCGCAATGTATTCGCAAAATTAGAACATTGCCTCTAAGCCGTAATGTATTTGCAAAATTCAGAACATTTCCTCTAAGCTGCAATGTATTTTCAAAATTCAGAACATTGTCTCTAAGCCGCAATGTATTTGCAAACTCAACACATTGCCTCTAAGCCGTAATTTATCCTTAAAAATCAACACATTGCCTCTAAGTTGTAATGTATTATCCAAATCAAAACATTGCTCTAAGCCGCAATGTATTATCCAAACTCAACACATTGCCTCTAAGCCGCAATGTATCATCCAAATCAACACGTTGCCTCTAAGCCGTAATGTATTACCCAAACTCAACACATTGCCTCTAAGCCGCAATGTATTGCCTCTAAGCCGCAATGCATTCTCCGAACTCAAACACATAGCCTCTGAGCCGCATGTATTCACGCTCGAAACATCGCCTCAGGCGTCACGCTGCGTTTCACAAACATAACCCATGGCCTCAGGCTTCAAGCAGCCATTCACCATCAAGTATCAGTAGGTGAATAATCCAAGACGTACGAATCCATGCTTTTAAGATCAAAGACTATCTGCCTTGTTATCAAACCCTGATAAGCGATATATCATCAGCTTCACCTGTTTTCTCAAGACTCGTAAGGGTGTGCTACATCAGCGTAATCTTATGATTGGTCGGACAAATTTTGGGTATTCCAAGTATTCAATAAACTCCCAATCAGAATGCGCCAGACCCCTGGGTTTTCACGCTATTCGATTGGAAGATAATTGAATAGGGGCATTTGTCGTACCCCAAATTTGCCCTACTTTGATAATTCCATTCTTCGAGATTAAAATAGAAGAAACAGTTAATTAAGGATGGTACATCAGTATCTGATGGCCCATATTTATCCAACTAGGGGGTGAACCTTAAATTCAGGAGAGCGAGGCTTGCTAAAATCAGAAAGACTCATGTATCCATTTGTGTAACATGTTGGCCAATGGCCCATGCGATTCGAAAATAAAATTATTCGAACAATTATTAAGTTCTTATTATTAATAGTTGTATTAGTTTAAAAGAGAGGTTAAAATTAAAAATTGTTAAGCCCATTTTATGTGGGGTTAAGCAGTAAATAAGGGGGTGTATCAATAGCTAAGGCTCATGCAAGTATTACTGTTTTAGTAAAAGAAAGGGGGTGAAGTTGCAATCTTAAAAAGCCTGTTAGAATTCATAGTTGTCCATTTTTGTTGTTAAATAGCAAAGAGGGGGTGTAGTTACAAATAATAGGCCCAATAAGGTTTGTAGTCAACCCATTGGTCTTTTTTTTGCTGTCTCATCTTAAAAGGAAAAACATCATCATTGTTATAATTATTTTTATCAAACATTTTACATATTATTGAGTAATTTATTCATAATTGTTTTATAAGATATTTATTAAGAGAATTTTGTAAAAAAGGGAAATGGCATTATTAAACTTTCGCTGTCATTGAAATATATGGTGTTAAATATTATAATTTACTTATTAAAAATTATGGTTTTGAGAAAAAAGATTTGCTGGATAATTTTGATGCCAGATTAGGCCCAATTTTGTTTACACAAGCTGGACCATAGCGCAAAGCTTGTGCAATTAACAATTATGATGCCAATCAACAAAAACAAACACACGTTTTTTTTGCGAACTAACACAGTTCAAATCAAAACAAATCTAGAATGTCCTTTTTATAGCATAAAACGTAAGAACAAATCTTCATTCAAATCTCCAAAAATCAATATACATAAGATCAATCTTAGAATTATACTCAATCAAGCATATCCAAATCCAGAAATCTTTATAAAATCTAGAATTACAGTAAAACAAAATTAATGAATCAAATCTATATTACACAGTCTGGAAATGACAAAATAAAAAAAACTAATTTCAATCTAAGATTACAGCAAATCAAATCCCATAAAATCAATTACATTGAACATAAATCCCTAATTGATATAATAGTAACTTTAACGCTAAAGCCCTAATTGAAAACCTATAAATACTGAAGATCAAAAGTACAGAAGGGGATTTTTTTTGGGAGAAAACGAGAAAAAGAACGAAGAACAAACCCAAGTCATTTTAGAAAGCCGGAGCAAGGAGCGATTAGGGTTTCATTGTATGAAACCCTAATCGCGTATTCAACCATCATCGCCGTCTTCAAGTACCACCGGCATCAGCCACCGTTGAATCCCTCTCAAAGTCTCACTGAGATCTGCGAATAAGAGAAAGGGAGAAGGATTAGAATAAAACCGATCGAGAACTCGAAACTAGAATACGAAATTTCCAAGGGGTAACGACTCAACTTTTCTCTTTTTCTATTGTTGTTTGTGGGTTTGGTTTGGGATATGGAGAGGTTGGGTTTGCGCAAGGGCTCCGCCACGGTTGTTGTTAGGGTTTAGAGGGCTGAGAGGATGAAGAAAGGGTAAGCGAGAGAGAAAGAGTGGTTACTGTAAAACATGAAATTGTGAAAGGAAATTAAAACAATATTAACTCGTATCGATCCCATGTAAGCGCGCCTATAATAATTAGTATGTACCTTTAACGCCCTTCCGTTTGATCATGATTGAAAGGCTGTGAGGCTAAGTTCACCATAAACTCCATGCACCCTCGCTACACCAGAACACGCAGATCCCCCCTTCAAACTGTGATGGGCAAGCCCATTCGTATATACACCCCCCTTGCTGCCTTATTACTAAACTCCAAAATAATTTACACCCCCTTCCTGGACTCGTAATGGGCCTAGTCCAATTATTCATAACACCCCATCTTTTACTTAATAACTAAAAATTACACCCCCTGCCTAATTAATCATTTTTTACATTTTCTATATAATTATTATTTTATTATTATTATTATTATATTATTATCTTGTTTAATTATTATTTTCTTCTTCTTCTTATTATTATTATTATTATTATTATTATTATTATTATTATTATTATTATTATTATTATTATATTACTATTATTATTATTATTATATTATTATTATTTTTAATCATTATTTTTATTATTATTAGTTATAATTATTATTATTATTACTAGTGATTTTTATTTATAGTATTATTAGTTATTATATGTAAATGTTACTTATTATCATAAATAAATTATGTTTATTTAAAAAACTCATGAACATATTTTTATGCATATTTGCATTAAATCTTTTCTAATCATGCATTAATCAAGATACTTTCGCAATTGATACGATTAAAAAACACAAACAAACCATCAAACTATTTTCGCAATAAACTAAGCTAATCAACGGCTTTTTTCGCAAAAGGGTTTCAAACTAGTTTTGACTTACTACGCACTCAGTCAAAATCTCCGCAATCACTACCCCCGACCGAGTGCGAAGTGATTCAAAATATGTTTACAAGCCCCTAAAAAACACCAACCAATACGAACTACGAATTGGGACTCTGATTCCTCATAAGAGGATACGTAGGCATACGATCAAAAATTGTGGCGAGTCTTTCTAATTAAAACTTAAAATCCGGTTTACCCCAAACCTAAACCTAGAGTCTAATATCCTTGTGAACAAGGTGGATGAAAGATGCCTAACACCTTCCTTTCTTCTAATTGAGTCTGAAACCTAGAATCTCTGTCTGTGAATTAGGGTTTTCTGTTAGATTCCCTTCCCTAGGATGAAAACTAATGGTGGCGACTCTTGATTAAAAAACCAGTCGCTACAACGGGAAATATCCCAGGGGCACAAATACAATGAAAATGGCACGCATGCCGAAATAAACATGCAATTATCCTTCCATTTCCCCTTCGACAATGGGCGATAGTTGGTAAGGACCCCCGGTCGATTGAGCAATGATATCCCTTAGATAATCAGGAACCAAAATCTGGTCGTCGACCACATAGTAATTGACCCCCATCCATGATGTGGTGAGCTCGACACCAGGATTCAACACACGAATTTGATTCACGGTGTTCTCGAAACTCCCCTCAGAAGAAACCTGAGTATCATCCACGTCAACTGGAAACGAGCGACTAACTCAGCCCGAGTCTTAAGATCTTTAGTGTCCTCGGCTCGTCCTGAACAGGCGAAATCTCAGCAGTCAAGGCCGTGACCTTTTCCTTAAGGCCCTCTCTCTCAAGAAAAAGGACCATGCGCTCCTCACAGAGCTTCCCCAATTCTACCTCGGACAACTTCAGGGCTTTGTCCTTCTCAACCAAGGTCTTCTCGGCTGCCACCGGCTTGGCCCAGAGATTCTTTATTTCTGCCTCCTGAGATGAACTCCCCTTGGTGTATGCGACCTCCATCTCCAAGATCCGCATCAAACCACCCTCATCTTGGGCCAACATCGCCCTATTCTCCGGATGGCCCATTCCCTAGAGAAGGAGAGGTTCGGCCCAGGGGAGGCGGAGAGCTACACCCTCGAAAAAGACCTTTCCAGCCAGCAAGGAGGCAAGTCATACATCCCCTTCCCTGTTTCTCTGGTCAAATAAACGCTCTCGTTAACTCGCGGTCTCTTCTCCTTTGAAGAAACAACAGCAGGAGAGAGAGAGAGCGACTGTGGCTTGAGCTAAGGACGAGTCGCCCAAACCCGAGGCAGGAGCTCGCACCGCACCAGCCCATGCATCCTTCAAAGCCTTCCTCGCTCGAGTAACAAGAGTCTTGGCCAAATGCTCCTGGACATGATTCATGCTCTCTGCAAAAAAAAAAAAAAGAGCATATTCAATAAAATGGGGAGTCAAACAAACGATAATCACATACTTCTATTAGGAACATATATAACCAAATATTTAACGGGATCCTCACTTCCGAGGAGCTCCTTGGCGTTTATGAGGCCCGACTCATACATGGGCTCTCTGTTCTTATCTAGCATTGGCCTATCTCTCTGATCAACTCGTTGAAACCAAGGGATTTGAGCCATGAACATGGTCATAGCAGTAAAACTCTCAAGATCCTCGACTCTGAGCCCCCCCTCTCTCCAAACATAGGAGACCAATTCCCTATCAAAATGCTTTCACGTCCATTGGAATAAAAATTTATAAATCAGCTTCGCAGTGAGCTCCCCAAGCTTGTTTAGACGAGGAGTCCCATCCTCGTTGAGCGACGACGCGGGCCTAAACACGCTCAACATTTCCTTTGTCAAGGAAGGCTGAACCAAGATATACTTGTACTTAAAATGGAGGACATACTCCAGATAGGCCTTGAATAACTTCCCATTACCTTGCTTAAGGGAGACCCATCCCCACCTTCCATCAATCTTACTCCTATGAATATGAAAGCAGTAGAAAAACAATGGGATGGTGGCCCCTATCTTTAGATGGTCGCACACTATCTGGAACGCTCGCACGAACGTGATACTGTTCGAATGCAGTTAAGAAGGAGCCACTCGTAGATGCCGGATAACAGCCACCTCGAAGTCAGAAAAGGGGAGGCAAAGACCCATCTCTCGAAAGACAATGTTGTAGATCGGGATCCGCCTCCTGTCATACTTCGAGCAGATCTTGCTCTCCTTCCCAAGAATATACAAAAACCATTCCTCCGGGGCCCCCTCCTCGTGAGTATACACGTCAGTGAAAACATCCTCCCCGTGCTCATAAAAATATGACCGCCACTCCCAGGGGTCTTTCGCGACCCAATCCCGAGGGTCCTTCTTGTCTCCAGGGGGAAACAAGCTGCCATGATCCATGGAAGTCGCCCCCACGTCGGACTCCCCCATTTGCTACCCCATCTGGTTCTACATTTCCTCATAGATTTCTAAGATGCTCGATGAGCTACTTGTATCGCTCGAGGAACTCTCAAAAGACTGTATAGATTTGCTCGAAATAATGACTTGAGCAGTATCGACCATGGCACCTGAAAAGCAGAGGAAAAAGATGAGCTCGACATCAATGCCAGAACCATCCTTCAACTGCTAGGACCCTCACCGAGGTACGCTAATGGGCATGAATTGTAGAAAAGGCCCTAAACCCTCACTGAGGCACTCTAACGGACACAAATTGCAGAAAAAAGCCCTAATGAGACACTACAACGCACCACAGAATCCTCGAGGGGACCCCACGATGGCTCCGGTGGTTCTACACCACAGAAACGCCATCCACTACCAAGAGTCTCCAAAGACCTCCTCCCTAACAGAACCCTAAATCCTAACCGCATGCATCTCTAGAAAATAAAAAGCGAAAATACAAAGGCAAACAACAATGGAGGATCAGAAACTTACCACTAGAAGAAGAAAAGATCTTGAATGGAAAGGCTGCGAGCAGAGAAACTAAGCAAACACCGGTGGTCGACTGTCGAGCTAATACGATCAGTTGAAAGAGAATGCAAAAAATACTAAATGCCCTGTGCCTCTCGTATTTATAGCTGAGATATCCCACGCGTACAAAACACGCGCCCGGGGAACCCTATGATCGTCATCATTACACCCTAGCTATAGGACATCATTGGGCCGCTTCATCAACATGCTTCCCAAAACACGCCACCTCTTCAAATTGAAAGATCCTAATGACCAACTCCTCGTCTCCCCGCAAGCAAGGCCTAAACGAGAAACACTCATTTCCCCGTAAGATATGCCCCATCCTGCAAACAGATGTAAAAGTCATCACTCTTGCACCTAGAAGCAACGACTTGGGGGATACTGTTATGTACTGGCCCAACAACTAGAATGGGCCCAATCTAATACATTTACTTTGGTACGGCCCACACAACCTTGACCCGGATTTCCTGCTACCTGTCAGGAAATGTCAACTGTTTGCCCTTCCGAACCAGCACTGACCCAGGATGATCGACTAGCATCCTCTCAGCCTACCCGATATCAACGTCGTGCATGCCAATAGAAATAAACCAGAGAGATGCTCGTAACTAACCCCCTCCTCGAGACCAATGGCTAGTTCCGAGCACATCTGCCCGGTTTGACCAAGTCCTGGCAGGTTACCTGATTTCACATACCCACATATCTAGGAAGGAAATCAGGAATCAATGGCCATGCACCAGGGGCATTATATAAACCCTCACACCTATGAGGGACAAGTATCCAATATTCACTACTCACTACCTAATATTTTTGCTTGTACCTCCCTGTTCCTACTCTTACTTGATCATCAGAGTACCTTGCAGGTACAACCCCCTTTTCTCCTCAGTTTACAGCCCGACTACAGATCATCCTCCGACTGCTCTTCAGGTTCTGATCAACCGGCAAGATCACCTGTACTCTAACACTTATAATCCTAGGTGGAAGAATCATTCTAACTTCTCGTGGAAAGATCAACAGCAACAAGCTCCTCAAAAGGTATAGTGGGAGGTAGTTATTGAAAAGATAGTTGCCCACACCTCTCAGTTTCAAAAAGAGACAAGCAGTAATTACATGAATACCACAACTGCAATAAAAAATTTGGAAGTTTAAATGGGACAGATTACATAACAGGTAGCCTACAAGCACAAGAGAATCATAAAAATCATGAGAATGTTAATGCTTCCACAACAAGGAATGAGAAAGCTGTTGAAGAGAAGAAAGATGAGGTAAACTTTGATGATAGTATCATAGAAGTAGAGTTGGAAGTGAGAGAGAACAGGAAAAAACAGAAAGAAATGGTATCACCCGTGAAGCCAATTGAAGAGAAGACTAAACCAATGATCAAGTTATCATATCCATCTCGAGTGGCAAAGAAGGACACAAGAGAGAGAGAGAGAGAGAGAGAGAGAGAGAGAGAGAGAGAGAGAGAGAGAGAGAGAGAGAGAGAGAGAGAGAGAGAGAGAGAGAGAGAGAGAGAGAGAGAGGAGAGAGAGAGAGAGAGAGAGAGAGAGAGAGAGAGAGAGAGAGAGAGAGAGAGAGAGAGAGAGAGAGAGAGAGAGAGAGAGAGAGAGAGAGAGAGTTTGATAAATTTGTCCAGTTGTTCAAAAAGCTAGAGATCAATATTCCATTCTTTGAAGTACTTTAGAAAATGCATTTGTATCAGAAATTCATGAAGAAGGCATTATCAAATAAGAGACCAACAGGAGAGGAATCGGTACCCTGTGATGAGAAATTGTGTGTAATTGCACCCGAGAGGAAAATACTTATCAAGCAGAAGGATCCAGGGTCAGTTGCAATATCATGCACCATAAAAGACAAAACTTTCAAGAGGGTTCTGGTTGATTCTAGCTCTATTTTAAGTTTAATGCCATTATTTATTTTCAAGAAGCTCGGTATTGAGAAGATAAGCGGGGAGTGGGACAAAATTGAAATTTTTTGATCACACCATCAAGCAGTCATAAGGGATGGTTGTTCGAGGGTAGGAAGTTCGGAATAACGTGACAGTGATACGAGTCTAACATGTAGATCTGTACCATAGTGCTTGAATCTTGAGAAGTACTCCTTGAGTAGTTTATCTTTACAGTCTGACATAATATAGATTCACATGTAAGTATGATTGATTGAGAAATAAATAAAGCTGACACCAAATGATGAAAAGGAGGCAGAAGGCAACTGGACCGCTAAGTTGGGTAGCCCTTACTAGATTATTCAGTCCAAAGGAGGTTGATCCCCAAACATCATCCATAAAGGAGAATATATAAACTTAAAATTTTTGAAAATTTCATCTGAAATTAAAAAGGAGAAAAATCTCTTATTTGGTGTCTGAGAAAAAACTTTCTTAATCAGTCTTGTGCGTGTGATGATTATAAAAAATTATCATTACCTTATTTTGACTGTCCGAATGAAAAAGGAGGAAAATCAGAAAAAGACTTAAGTACAAAGCATAGTTAGAGAGGTATATGAAGAGGAAGCTCGAGATATAAAGGTTCTTACACAAAATCTTCACGTCATGTGAACATCGGACGAACTTCTTTTTGATTAATTGGAACAGATGTATCACGTATGAGTACCGGTCTGTTGTGATTCTAATGAGTTCTTGTAATGGACGCTTAAGGTCAAGCAACGGTTTAAGTTTAGGGGAGTTTGATCAGTGGTTTTTACACAGCTACTTAGAATTTACTTTAGTTATTATTTCTTTTATTTGGAGAGTGTTTTATTTCATTTTACCGCATTTTATGCTTTAGTTTTGTGTTTTAGTGTTTTCAGGTTCAAAAGATTAAAACAGGACAAATCGAGATAGAAAAGTGCAGAATTCAGAGTTTCAGAGGAAGTGCTACAGGAGCCCTGACATGAGTGGCCGTGTCACATAACACGGGCCGTGACACTTGACACGGGCCGTGTCAGGGGGAAGACTTGGGAAGCATGGAAACCAGAGGCTGACACGGGCGACTGTGTTGCCTGACACGGCCCGTGTCAAACCAACTGCATCAGAACGTGAGAAAGAAAAGTCGCAGACGCTGTCATGGGTGCCCGTATTGCACGATACGACCTATGTCAAAAAACTTGCATTGAAGCATGATTAAAATCAAGAAAAAGAGGCTGACACGGGTGTCTGTGTCGCATGACACGGTCTATATCGGCCAAGGCGCTAGAAAATTCTGATTTTTGGGGTTTTAAGTGTCTTGGATCATTAAGGGTACTTTGGACATTTGCATTATTGAGGGATGACCTAATACTATTAAAACCTGTTTGTGAGAAGAAGAAGGGAACTTTTTGGGCATCAAAGAATAGTTTACACGAATAAATATTGGGGAGATTAAGGTTCTTGGAGAGTGGAAGATTCTCATGAGCGGAAGCAATTGAAGATCCGAAGCTATCCAATTAATTGTAATGTCTAATATTTATCTTGTGATTATTTTAAACAATATGAATGGATAAACCCCCCCCAATTCTAGGGGGTGTCCCTGATTTGAATCTGTAATGATTACGAGTTTATGAGTTTATTAATAAAGTTGTTTTCTTATTCAATTTAATCGTGCAATGTTTTTATGCATTATTGATCAGACCAACTAGGACTGACTCACGGTTAACAACCAGCTGGACTGCGGTGGTTAAGGTTTTTGTACGATTAAGTTGTAGTAGATATCACCTAGGACTAGGGATACCTTGTAGTTACCAGATCATTCTTGATAAAATAAAGAGCTGACTCCATCAGATATCTCTAAGGACTTAGGATTTAGGATGGATGATTAAAGGTTTTTTCACTAAGGACTTAGGGAAAATAATCTAAAGGCATGGTAGTTGAAGGTTATGAACTTGTTGAGAAATCGGGATTCAAGATTGTTATAGGGAAAATTACACACCACACCCTAGCATGTTAATCATATCTTGAAAATCCATAATTTACATTCTGCATATTTTTAATTTCTGTTAAGTGACAATTCCTAAACCAAAACCCCAATTAAGTTTTTGTTTAATTGAACCATAAACTGAACTCAGTACTGATATGCAGCCCTTGAGATCGACATTCAGGGAATTTCCCTATTATTACAAAGGGCAAAAACAATACACTTGTTATTTTTTCCATCATTGGTATTGGAGGAAAATAGTGGAAGTTAAGGACAAACTAAAGGAGAGAATCAATATGAATAACTTCATCACTAGAAGTTATAGAATAAAGGAAATAGCTGAAAAGTTAGATGTGCATCATATACAAAATTTTGGACATGAATTGTATGGGATAGAGCAAGCATCCCCAAACACGGTTTCATGGGATGGATGGCAGTGCAAGAAAGGCTGAAAACTAGAGACAGATTAAAGAAAATAGGAATAATTGGCACATAGATTTGTTTACTTTTTGGAGACCATCAGGAAAATTACATGAACCTTTTCTTTGAGTGTAGCTATAGTAATCAATGCTGGAAGCAGATTAAGAGTTGGTTGCATTGGAATCTGGAAGCCACAAATCAGCAGGATATCATTAAGTGGATTGGTAGGAGAAAAATTAGTAAGTTCAAGAAAAGAGTCTATGTTGCTACTTTGAATGCTATTGTGTATCATATTTGGAATAGAAGGAATGAGGTCTTATGAAAACAAGCTCTCAAATATCAAATTGGTGTGTGGAAAATATTCAACGGGAGGTCATAAATAGGATAATTCATTTAGAAACTAATAAAATTAGTCCCAATGATAGTAGTTGGTACATAGAAATTGTAAATGTTTAGACTTTGGGCCTTTGTGGCTTTGTATAGATATTATTTTGATTTAATAAAATTGTTGAATTTATTAAAAAAATTAGAAAATCAAGAGTGCTTGGTACCCAATTTTCATTGAGTCCTTGAGAGTGAGTAGAAACTATGTTGCACTTAGGCAACCATTGAAAATGACCTTTAGGAATAAGAAATCTCCTAAATTTTTATTTTGAAATGGTATGACCTTTCTTGCAACAATAGTGACAAGTCAAATAATGATAAGAAGGACGTTCTCTTTTTTATTCTGTAATACAGTGGGAGAACTGACTTGGGATGTTTTACGTTTGATCGCAATTATTGTGGTTAGCAAGAGTCGCCACCGACTTTTATTTTATCCAATAAGGAAAGGCTGAAAAGAACATGAAAGACCTTTGAGATTATTTTCTTGAGTTCGAGGGGTAGATTATGAAAAGGGAAGGTGTTATCACCCTTTTCATCCATAGTTATATATGGGCTCTTAGTTGCTTTCTAGATCATTTGCTTTGTTTGAAAATGTGCTTTGTGGTGGTTTTGAAAGTATTTTTGAAAAGGCGCCTTTGTTTAGGAGAACTTTGTAATGATTCTCATTTCGGCGAGAATGTATACAAAGTGTTATACTTTTGAAAATATTTCATGTTTCGAAAGTGATTGATGTGTGTTTGCAAGGATGTTTGTTTTGAAAGTGAGCAATCAACTAAGAACTTTTCTACCTGCTCAAAAGTCTTTTTTGTTTGTTTCTCTCTTCCTTTGATATTGATATCTTACCATTGCTTGGTAAGAAGCCTTATCTTTGGATATAAAGGGACGAGTGTGGGTCATCATATAGTCGTGATAACAATTTTGTGAGATATCTTAGCATTTCTCTTGAGGAACTAAGATCATTTGAAAGGCAACATTCGTAGCGTCATCGAGGGACTATGATCTTGTATTTTGACGGTTTTGCTAAAACGTCTCACATGCATAACATGACCATTTTTTAGGCAACAAGTGGAGTTAACCCTAGGGGTGTATGTGTGAATGGTATATTTGATTTGCATGCATTTAGTCTTTGATTAAGGGTTATCTACTTTGTTGATTTTACCTTCTCATATAAATCCTACTTTACTAGCATTTATATGAAAGCGATAAATTGCGGAAAGTAAATATTCTACGCTATTACAATCATTAGGAGGATGGGGTGTACAAATTTACAAATGGGGATTGCAAAAAATTAAAGTCCTAATTATCTATTACAACCATATTGAAATAATGTACAATAAATGTAAAATGGACTTGTTTTGTTTTTGTTAAGAGAAGAAAATGAATTAGCTTAAGAAAATGTTTTTGCGCTTTTTATTCCAAAAGAAATAAAATAAAGTATGTGAACATAATTTTTTTTTGGTGTTTTTGATTAATGAAAATAAGAATGATGATGAAAAATAATAAGAGAAAAAAGGGGTCAGAATCAGCGTCTTGCTGAAATAAGAGAGAGTAGAAGGAAGGGGCAGAAACTCTGACTCTGACACGCTGCAAGAAAGAAATGTTAGTAGAAAAAGGAAAGGCCAAAAGTTCTGGGTCCGAGTACTCTAACATTCTAGGGTTGCTGGGCACAAGGGGGATCCTAGAAGTTCTGATGCAACTGGAAGCCTAGAAGTTCTAATGTTACTGGAAGGTCAGAAGTTCTGGTGGCTGAGGGAGTTTGGAAATTCTGGATGTTTAGAGAGAGTGTGGAAGTTATGAATGTAGCTGGAAACCGAGAAGTTCTAGTGTCACTGGAAAGCTAGAAGTTCTGATAATGGGTATGTGAGGTGTTAATGTTGTTGGATGGAAATGTCTAGAAGTTCAGGTCCAGGATGGGAACAAAATGTCATGGAATAAACATAAAAAAGGGTGTTTCTGGGACTAGAACTCAAGACCCTTAACACTAACGTCTTAAGTGTTCACTCTCTACCACTGGGATGGCTATACATCCAGTATTAGAAGCAAAAAATAAACATGTATCACAAAGTAAATTTTGATGATGAATCTCCTTCTCCATGCCAGTCAAAACATCTGCAGCTTAGCCATTTCTCAACACAACAGAAAATGCACACATAATAGTTATGGCAGATTTCGTCATGGTTTCATAAATGTAAAGTATCAGAATATGGTAAGCATAAATTTTGCTAATCCTAATTCTAAATCCTAATTTCCTCAAGAAGTTCTGAGCTGAAATTCTTTCAAATTAGGCAGAAAATACATGAAATCTAAGAATATGTACAACATCAGAGTCAGAATGTATACATTGTATTTTTGGATATACAAGTCTAACAATGCCTAAGTAATATGATAAAAGTCAGCAGAAACTTAGCTTGCAGCTGGAAAATGTCCTGTGAGCTAGAGCCTGGTTCTGACTGCTGTGATGTTCTAATCAGCTTCCTCACGTGCTCAGAAAGCTGGAACAATCCTGAACTATGGATGGCTGGAAAATTCTGAAGCAGCCAAGAAGCAATGTTTTGGTTTTTTTGAGATGGAGATTCATGAAGATTGTATTGCAGTTTTTAAACAGAAGTTGGGATTGTTTCTAAATGCGCGTTAGAAACTGAGTGGGTGATTTAGCCAAGAGATGTGCAAGACATTAGAGTTTTAGGCGTAAAAGAAAACAGAAGATTAACAGGTTTTTGTGTTTATGTTTTTTAGTTTCAAGTTCTTTGAAATTTCAGCAAGGTTTCAAGACTAATTTTCAAATTCTCGACCTCTTTTCAGTTACAAATGAAGTTTAATTTATAGGCAAGGATTTAGTAGCTTGGAGAAGTCAAAAGTACAACCATCATACACTAGGCGCTGACTTGTTCTTGAAGCAAGTTCAAACAAGTATGGTTCAAGGCACAACGTAGGGTGGTTAGAAGCTTTTCGCCGTGCCTAGGATGGATTTGTAAGCATGAATTATGGAAAAGTATCCTTAGACGCAAAAGCAATGCATGGGCCCAACATAAACTTATACAAAAGTTTGCTTTGCAAGGACAACAATGGTACTTCTATGTCACACGTGGGGAAATCCTTTGGATAAAGACTCAAAAGTGGGTTTGAGCATTAAATGATGATGAGATTTATCAAACCAGAAATCCTACAATATGAGATTATGCATCATAGCTTAATTATGGGTCAGAAGTTCAACATCAGCGTAACTTAGAATAAACATCCAACTTCTGATCTTTGAATCTCCTGGCTCCAGCATGTTCTGAAGGAGTTCTCAGACTTTCCAGAAAGCTTGTAACATGCTTTGCAGACCCTCTTTGAACTACTCTTGCAAATTCTGATTGAACCTACATGAAAACTAGTCCAGAAGTTCTAACCAAATTCTGTCTTGGAAATGCCCAGAATTTACTGAGTGTTGCAGTTTCGTGGACGTGTCTTTGAAGAGTTATAACTTGAAATCCCAACATTTCTAGGAGAAGTTCTGTTCTACAATGTTTTATATTTCTTTGAAATCTATAACTCTTTTGTTAGAAGTTCTTCTAGAATCAACTTACATCATGGTGAAAATCTGGTCAGAAGTTATGAATTTATCATATTTTCTTAACACTTAGAAAAATTTCTAAGTATTTAGAATTTTGACTTTTCCAAAGTAATCTTGACTTTTGATTTTCTTGGTGAAACAAATCTCATATTTTGACATATATTGATGAAATATGATTCTTGAAACTTGATTTTGTTCCAAAAGTCAAAGTTTAACTTTTTAGTGTGCAATTAACCACTTTGCCTTGTGCCAATTCCAAGCCTAAATTGATGTATCAGTGCTGCAAACTTGATGTCAGGGGAGATCTTGTGAGAGAATCCTTGAGAAATGAGAGAGAAAATTTTGGGGTACAACAGCTGCCCTTGTTCAATCTTCTTAAACCTGAAGAGTTAGATTAACGAGTCCTCCATTCGTGACTTGAAGGTCGAAGATGATTGAACACTAGAGTGCCCAGAAATTTGCATTCGGTGATATTTTAGTTGACTACACATGTGTTGTACCCCAATTCCCCCCCCCTAAGATTCCTTCATCATACCATGTTGATTCAATCACAACAAGATCACATTATGGCTTTTGGTTCTTCTCCCTATCTTTAGCCTTGCTCTTTTGAGGAGTTACCAAGCACCTTGACTTGTTTTCTTTTGTGATCATGAATATTTTGCTTTTATTTTCTTTCTAGTCAATGAAATACAATATTGGTTTGTCTTACTTGTTAATAATGCAGGTAAAAGCAATGAGGTTTAGCAAGTTGCTTCATGGGTTCATGAGTTTATTTCCATGCCCTAGTCAATAGCTTGAGAATTTCAAACTTCACTATTGAAGTGATTTTGGAAGAAATGGCATGACAAGGCTCATTTTGGTTCAACATATTTCAAATTTATCAAAATTGATTCAAAATTACAAAGGGTTAAGGGAAGAAGTTGTCATGATTAGACAAGGTCTTGTTCCTATTGGTCACAAGAGCATATTTCTCTCTAATTTCAAGATATGGAAGTGGTTTTTATGTCTATGAGTCCTCATCATCATCCTCAACAACTTCTATTCACAAAGGAAGAATCTTGGCACAAGAAGTTTGTTCGAAATTGCCAAAGTTCCTCAAAGCATTCTCTTGATCTAGAGGCTAGGGTTTTGGACTTCAAAGGAGCATATCTTGCTCACCTTTTGGTGTTTTTGAGTGATTCCAAAAACATCCTTATCTTCAAAGATTTACCAACAAATCACTTTAAAAGTTCCAAGGAGTTTTCATGTGGAAGGAACTTGGTGAAGAAGAAAGATTAGAAGTCACTCAGATGAATCCCCAATTTTCCATATGTGACTTCAAATGGTCATAAATTGTTAAATTTTTATCACCTTGAGTCCATTATTTTTCCATGATGGTCTTAAGGATGTGTAGCTCATGCCTTCTTTTATGTGCAAAGTGAGAAAACAGATGGAAGTTTCCTTAAGAATGCAAAAGATTATAGGTCATTTCATGATTTTTGGCCAACTTCAACAAGTCATAACTTGCTCAATTTTTGTATATTTTGAGTGGTTCAAATTGAAAAATGTCATTCAAGAGATCTACTTCATTCCATGTTTTTTGGTCAAGAGCAAATTCTAAGTGGAAGGCCATGTTTGGATACAAAAGATTATAGGTCATTTTTGAAGAAAAACTTGAAATATTTCTAAGTATGGAAAGTCAACTCTTTTTCTTCAACTTTGACTCCATGTAACTTTCAGCTCAAGCATCCATTTGATTCCACCATTTTTTCATTTCAAATCTTGTAACCTCCTCTTTCCAAAGCATCAAGATTATGCCCTAAGACCCGTTGAGGTGGAAATGCCATGGATTTGAATTAGGTGGTTTGAAACTGAATTTTTCACAAAGTCATGATTTTGAAATCTTTGTTTTGGCTTCTAATCACAAGATTTCCACGCGTTTTTGGTTCTAATCATGTTTAGCAACTTTCCAGAAATGATTAGCACCATGAAACATATGATTTGGCTGAGTTTTGATCAAGTTTGGGTCACACTTTCTTCATGATGCAAACCCACAAGAATTCCCTCCAAAACGCATCATTTGATATTCCTTTTGATCCCATTTTCTTCCCTATAAATAGAGGTTCATCCCCCATTCAATTTCCCAAGCTTAGATAGCCAGAATCACCCTGCCAAACTTGCTTCACAACCCAGAATTCAGCAACTTTGAAATATATTCTCAAGCCTTTTTAAATCCATTTTCCCCTCAATTCACCTTCCTTGATCTTCCCTAAAGCTAACCATATAATTTTACATTCAAGAATCGTGCCCTATACTGCTCCATAGAAGTCCAGTTTCAGAGCTCTGCAACTCAACTTCAATAGGTAGATTCCTTCATTAATTCTTCAAAACTCTGATATCATTGTGTTGCTTTCATTGCCCTGGTTCTAGTCGCAACACTTACATTTCACTGGGAGCATGTTTTGACCATGAATTTTCAAATCCCTTTTCAAAAATTTCCTTCCAAATTGCTTGAGCTACAGTTTATATAAATTTGGCGCGAGGATGTGTTTGTTTTCGTCTTGAAGAGACGAAGCTATTGACATAGGTCTGAGCTTCTGATTTTACAGTTTGAGAGACCTGTAAATCACGTTGGCTGGAGGTTGAAGATGACCTACGTGTCATCTTCCAACCAATGATGGCGTGCCATTTCTGTTTTTTTCAAAAATCTGATTTATTATTGATTCTGTACATTATTCATTAATGACCATGATATGCACAGCGTGCCAGATCCCTGGGATTTGATTACTAACGCGTTTTTACTCTTATCCAATGGTCCACATCTTTTACTTTTATTTTTCTTTTTCCGATTTTTATATTTTAATTGTTTTAAATTTTAAAAAATCATAGAAAATTCATTTTTAGTCCAAAATATCTGAAAAAATTATGAAAAATATTTTTGATTATTCTCTTTCTAATTTTTATTTTTTCACAATTTAAGTTTGTGTTTTGGTATTTTTTATGAATTTTACACATATTTGATTTGCTTAAAATGTTTAAAAAAATACTTTTATACATTTTTAAGTTCTGAAAAAATTATGGAATGATCCAATGATATTGTGACAAATATTGGTGACCTTATTTCATTTTTGTTTCTGACTTTACTATTTTTGTTTATTTTACCCATTTATTTTAATTTTTAAAAATAGTTTCTGACTTTTAAAAATTACCAAAAATTTTGTAAAATTACTTGGCCTTTTTTCTGATTTTTCTATGATCTTATTTTTCATTTATTGATTAATTTGAATATAATTGATATTTCCTCATTATTTTCCTTTTTTTAAAAACATTTTTAAACCTTTTAATGTATTTATTAAATACATTATTATTTTGTGATTATTTTCTGGCTGTCTTGGGTTGATTTTTTTTATCATGACTTTAATAACATCATTGGATCCATGGTGTTGAGTTTAACTCCACAAAAATGGATGAATGATTTTAATAATAGTTTGATTAAAATATTAACTCAAATGTGGTTTCTCTTTTTTCCCTAATCCCTCTTCATCTCATCCCCTTCTCGTTGCACTAAATATTGTTGGAGCATGATCTCTATATCATGTCTCAAAACAAATGGTGCATAGATTGCTATTGACCGGCCTTAAAATAGGTGTGACTTCTATATAAGTCCACTTACGATTGCTTAACATAGCGGTAAATTTTTTCCCGATTTGAATACATGATCATTCGTGGCCCAAACTTATGATTGTAAGCTCAAGTATGTTAATTTGATCTCTTTGATCCAAAAACCTTGAGATTCATTGTGTGGAGGCTTTGGTTCTACCAATCCTCTAATAGATCTACAACACCTTTGGTCAACACGGATCATTTAAACATCGTTGATCATTAAAAGGTACTTATGAGAATTCCAAATGGATGATATACTTGACAAAAAGAAAATGCAACTTGTTGTGTGGAGGCTTTGGTTCTACCAATCCTCTAATGAGTTCCAAATGCAAGTTTCAAGATGGTCATCCAACTAACCACTAATTATTGACTTGTTTATTTTATGCTTTTATTCTTTTATGCTTTATGTACTATTTATTTTTTAGCATTTTTCATTTCATGCCATTTTCATCTTTGCTCATTTGAGCATTTATTTTCTTGTCATTTTTACTTTGCTCACTTGAGCTTTTCTTTTCTTTTCTTAAAATACTTAATAATCAACATAAACCCTAAAAAATTCTTTAATGGCACTTGGACTATTTGGTTACTATCCTTGACATTATGGAGCATGGGACTATTTCTTGGACTTAGGATTAGAAACCTTGGCCTATCTTGGAGACCTTGTGATCTTATCTGATTATTTTGTCTGGAGTTCTTGAGGTTTATTTCAAGACATTGGTGTTGTACCCCAAAATTTTCCCTCTCATTCCTCAAGGCATCTCTCACAATGATTCTCAAAATTCAAGCTTGCACAAGTACATTGGGATTTTCCAGCACCAGAATTAAGAGGAAGCTGTCAAAAAGGGAGAAAACAGATGAAAATAACATTTTGACGAATTTGGAGGAAAATAGGTCTCCTTCGATTCATCCCCCTTCGATTGGACTTTGCACCTCCTTCGATTGCTCAAAAGTTGCTGCTAGCGTGCTTCTTTCGTCTGGGCATGTGACTTCAAATAGGTCTCCTTCGATTCAGAAGGAAATGATCTTCATACAAGCTTCAATTGAGTTTTTGTTTCCCTTTGAAACAGTGTCCTTTGACTCAGGAATGTCTTTCGACTCAGGAATGTCTTTCGACTCAGGAATGTCCTTCGACTCAGGAATGTCCTTTGACTCAGGAATTAAAGGCCTCCTTTTGGTTTTCTTCAATTCAAAAAGTCAATAATCTTCTGAAAGCTTCCTTCGATTCAGAAGTTAATAACCTTCTGAAAAGGGCCACTTGAAGAACACACAGTTGTTTCATTCGAAGGACACACAACTGGTGAAAATGAATGTTGTGTTATTCTAATCTTGTCAAAAGGTGTAGAAAGATGGATGATTCGAATCAAAAGATCAAGTTGAACATTTAGACCCATAGGCTAGGCTACGTGTTTTCCCTTGTCAGGCCTCAAACCTATGACTCACCCTATACTTAATTGTTTATGCAAGCTAAAATAGGCCTTTACCCATTTTTTGTCCAAGACCACTTGCACTTAATAGTATAATACTACCTTTTATAAAAGTTTGTCTTGAGCCTTGCGCCTATTTTCCTTCAGAAGGAAGCAACCCATCTGAACCATTCATCTTGCTTTTATGGCACAAGTGGACACTTACTTTCCAGCTGAGCCTTATTTTATTATTTTTGCTTCCCAAGCTTCCTAAAATCCTCTCTATATAAATAGAGAGTTCATTTTCACAAAGAGAGGGAGGATCTTTGGACCAGAGGAACGAATCCCCCAAAGTTTCTCAAACACAACAAAAAACTCACAAGTTCATCAACACTTGAGAAACCACAAAAAAGGCCCAGAACCACATCCATTCAAGGCCTGAAGCAAGGTAAGTTATTCTTACCTGAACTTTTCGTTTCATGGCATAATAAATTTTCCCTTTCGTTTGAAACATGTACATTCCATTGTTCCTTTCGTTTCCACCCTTTTAACATATTTTTCAGAGCTAACCCTTTCGTTTTGCTTTCTGTTTACTTGAACTTGCTTTAACTATTAAACTGTTTACAAGATAAATACTAGCATGGCCTCAGGCCATGTTGCCATTTAATGCTTTAAATAAAAGAAACAGGAAACAGGAAATAGGAAACGAAGCTTCTGGCTTCTACCCTCTTTTTTCCAACTCAAACGAAAGAGACAACCAGGAGGAAAACCATGTTGACTTCTAGGCCCAGATGAAAAGCATGCCTTCACTGATTCCAGGCTCAGTCGAAAGGCATTCCCTCACTTCTTTCGACCTCCAGTCGAAGAAGGCAACAAGGCAGAACCAGAAGGCTTCGCCATGCACATACTTATCCAATCGAAGGCCATGACCTCACCGGTGCTAGCCCCAATCGAAGGAGGCCAATAGAATGCAAATCGAATGGTGCTCCTGCCTGGGTCGAAGAGCTCACTTTCCTTTCTTTTATTTTGTTTTTGCCTTTACATTTTCTTGCCTTTCAATATGGTTGTAATAGTGTAGGATATTTATTTCCTGCATTTTTATTGCTTTGTACAAATGCTAGTAATTAGATGTGTATGGCAAGATAAAACCAACAAATAGAAACCCTAATCAAAGACTAAATGCCTGCAATCAAATACACTTAGCACACATGCACCTTAGGGTAATTCCACTTGTTGCCTTACAAAAATGGCCATGTTATGCATGTGGGATGTCTTAGCACAAAAAAATCGAAAAATATCATAGTCCCTCGATGACACTATCAAAGTTGCCTTTCAAAATGATCTTAGTCCCTACAGAAAAGTGCTAAGTCATTTCACAACATTGCTATCATGGTCATACGATGACCCAACGCTCGTCCCTTCACATCCAACGATGGGGCTTCTTATCAAATCAATGGTAAGGTAGCAACATCTAAAGGAGGAGGAAAAGCACATCTAAAACCTTTTTGAGTAGGTAGATTACTTTTAGTTACTTGCTCAATTTCAAAACAAGCATCCTTGCTATTTTCAAAAACAATCACATACACTTTCAAAAACACTTTCCAAACAATGAAATATTTTCAAAAGCTCAACACTTTGCATGCATTCTTACGAACGGGAATCATTGCAAAGTTTGCCTAAACGATGGCACCTTTTCAACAAACTTTCAAAAACCACACAAAAGCACAATTTTCAAACAAAAGCAAGTGATCTAACAAGTAATTATGAGCCCATGGAAAACCATGGATGGAAAGGGTGCTAATACCTTCCCTTTTCATAATCTACCCCCCGAACTCAAGAAAACATCTCGAAAGGTCTTTCCTGTGCTTTTTCATCTTTCCTTATTATATAAAAGAAAAGTCGGTGGCGACTCTTTCTAAACCGCAACATTTTGCAAACACAAACGCAAAAACCCCAAGTCAGTTCTCCCACTGTATCACAGGACTGGCGACTCTGCTGGGGACGATATTCAAAAGTGGGGTTACCTTAGGGTTATATCACATTTACTTGCTTACATTGTTTGATTTGCTTACTTTGCATTTTGGTTCCTTGTTTGGATTTGCTTTAAATCCTACACCCGGATTTGGGGGATACATTTTAGGTAAGTAGCAATAAAATTTGAGGGAACTGTGCGGGGTATACCGACACGGTTGAAGCAATAGCTACGTTGATGTGGCACTTTGGTTGGTACCGGTAACCCTTGAGTCAGTCAAGGAGAGTACGAGGCCTCCGCGTGGTGTCATAAAGCATCAACTGACCTTAGAACCTTACTTGACCAACTTGGCCATTAGGACATAGTGAGATGACCAACTTTGGTACAATCCGAAGTTGGTAGATACTCGATGCTACACTCATTGAGGCTTGACCCTTGAGTTTTGTTCGGTTGCGAGTCAATTGCTTATTGAACGAAGCTTGTGGGAAAGGTTAGTGATATTGAGATCCCTTAGAACCCGATTACTATTAACTAGGACAGGTTGAGCCAACTAAACTTCAAGAGGGTACTTACTTACAAACTCCATGCAAGCCTAAAGCTAAGGACTTGTCTACTTTGTGTGAATATGATTATTTGTATATAAACCTGCTTACCTCACATATCTGTATATAACATCATAACATCATACGATAAGAATTTTCAATAACCATTTCAAGGATCTCGAGGATCTTTGATGCAGGTTGTGATGAACCAAACGTCTAGCAAGGGGCAGGGGATTTATTTTCCTTTGACCAAACGCCTTCAAAGATCAAGTACAACAAACTTGAGTCAAGGGCTATGACCCACTTGACATGGTGAGCTTGATTCTCGTGGAAAGACATCCACCGATACAAAGTTCTCCAATCAAATATGTTGATCAAAGTTCAACTTCTAACTGTTTCTTGTGTTTACCATGCGAGATCCTTGAAAACATGCATCCACATATCATGCATCATATCATGACAAGTTTCTAACATACAGGTCTCCTTATCTTCCTACTGTTTATTTCAGTAAGATGGATATGGAACAAACGGTGAAAGATCTCAAAGCTCAAAATGCTCATTTCCAACAAATGTTTCTGGCTATGGCTAAGGGGCAAGAGGACCTGAAAGCTCTACTTCTCAAAGACAAGAAGAAAAAGTCCAAAAAGTCAATAGGCGTCATGAACTTGAGAAGAAGACCTAAAGCTCTAGATCTTTCAACTCCATCTAACATAGGGGATAGTCTTGAAGAAGACCACAATTTGGAGATTGATGAAGTTGAAGCTGACTACTCTGAGGAACAATATCCTCCCACTGATGACAAGTACAAAAAGTTGGAGGATCGCCTCAATGCTATGGAGATTCAACAGATACCTGGCTTGGATTTAGGAGACATGGGTTTTGTTTCTGGAGTGGTCATCCCACCAAAGTTCAAAATCCCTACCTTTGCTCTGTACGATGGAATCTCTTTCCCTAAGATGCACTTAAAGTCTTATGTCCGCAAAATTCAACCATACACCACTAATCCGAAGCTTTGGATCCATTTCTTCCAAGAGAGCTTAGTAGGGACTCAACTCGAATGGTTCTATCAATTGGAGAGTTCTCGCATCCACACCTGGGAGGATTTAGCTGCTGCTTTCTACAAGAAGTATCAGTACAATGTTGATCTTGCACCAACTCATGTGCAATTGTAGAACATGACCATGGGTCCCGATGAAAGTTTCAAAGGGTACGCCCAAAAATGGAGAGATCTGGCTGGTAGGGTACAACCCCCTTTAATTGACAGGGAGTTGATTGACATCATCATGGGAACTCTGACATGACCTTTCTTCAATCACTTGATCGGAAGGTCCTCAGCCGGGTTCGCCGAGCTAATACTGACGGACAAAAGGGTCGAAGCTGGCATCAAAAGTGGGAAGATTCGAGAAGTTACACCTTCTGATGCTCAGAAAAAGCCCTACAGTGGGAAGAAAGAGTCCAATGTTGTGTATGGTCAAAAGAGTCGTCATGACCAACACGTAGGAGCAATCTTGATCTCTAATCCTACGCCTGCTCAACAAAGACAAGAGCATCAACGTAAGGAGGTCGCGCCTAAAAGAAAATTAACTAAGATCAACATGTCACTGGCTCAAGCGCTACAACACATGTTGAAGGCAAAGCTGATTACGTTAAAGGCTCCTTTCCGAAACCCAAATACTTCCGCTCCTACCTATCATCCCAATGAAAGGTGTGCATACCACTCTGACAGTCTGGGACATGACACAAACAACTGTTGGGCTCTGAAGAACAAGGTCCAAGACATGATTGATGCCAAGGAGATCGAGTTTGACCCTCCGGAGACTCCAAACATAATCAATGCTCCTATGACGAATCATTGAAAGCTTTTGTTCATTTGAATTTTCAAGTTGTAATCTCTTTGTTATTCAAACAATTATCTATTAATGTCAAACTTTGTTTCATTAATGCATTGCATATGTTTGTCTTGATTTGATCCACTCATTTTCATTACATTTAAACTATGCTTTTTACTCATTCAACTCTTGCTAAAAGTTACAAGCCTTTAGAGGGAGGATGACGAAAATAATGCCATAATCTTATACAGTATGCTTTTGGACAGACCTTGCTAACGATGTACAAGCGTTCTTTCAAATCCTAAACACTGGAGTTATAAGGAAGATAATCCCTAGTCAACCCCTTCGAGCCAAAGAAGTAGAAGTTTTCAGTATACAAATTGAAACCTTTAATCAAAACCCGGGGCAGGGTAGTCTCTCAGTTAATTCAAACGCGCGTTTAGCCGCAAACTCTCATTTCGTAATACAACGAATGACATCAAAAACATTCTCTGGAATCAAAAAGACGGTGATGGTTCCATATCACATAGGCAATCATTATCTATAAAAAAAAGGCCCACTAAGGCAAAACCTACAAAGGAGACTTAAGAGAACTGGGGCATCCCGCTGACTGTAATCTCAAAACAAGAATAGTCAGGCAAAAATCAGGGATAATAATTCAAAAGAAAGAGGTCACTTCAAATCCTCAACAACATGAAAAATGTTGCAAAAACGATTTCCTTCCGACAAACTTAACACCTATCTGAGCCATCACCAAAACGTCATCCCAGACCTAATTAGAGTTCAAACGTACAATTAACTGAGCTTAGGACTGAAGAACATCACGAAGAACGGGTGGGTACAAATACATTTGAGCCTTTATCCTTTGTTTCTTAAACCGTGAACCAAGCCACGTTACAACCTTTCAAAAGTCCTAATTGAAGCATGGGTTAGTTCGAAAGCATACTGTTACCAAAGGTATCCTGACTCCTGTAAGGCTTTACTCCAAATCTTGAGTTTGAATTTTTCTTACAAAACTTATTTACCTGCTAAAAATTCATTTTTCAAAACTTCAAGACAAGCATAAACTTCGCATTACTTGAATATCACTGTTTGGATTTGGCTATTTGTTTGACAGCAGAGAAATTCACACAACAAATATCCGATGAACGAAAGCCCTCTCAGTGAATAAAATCACTTAAAAAAGGATGACACTTCCATTGAAAAATCTCCTATCAACAAGGGGGCATGACATGTCACTATCCAGCACACCTGGGGAAGTCCAGTCAAGATTCAAGGAAATCTCTCAAAGAAGTGTAGAGTAACCAGGGGCAGGTCTCCGTCTCTGTCACTTGGGACATTGAGCGTCAATCCCAACAAAGGGTTGCGTACAATCAAACTTTTTGGCAATGCCACAAACAGTCGCTACTAGGGGCAATGACAAGTCTCCCCAAAGTCCTTCTCATAGGATGATTCCCCAGCAAGAGTATAATCTCTGAACACATTTCCCCAGCTGAAACAACCTCAAGAATCCTCGAGGACTTCCCTCAACGAAGTTGTCACCTCTCTAGCGGACCGATGACAGGGTTTATTTCCCCAACAACACCAGGATTCCCCAGCTTGAGTTTGCCTCTTCGATTACTACAAATCAAAGGACCACAAATCCTCTTCCCCAATAGACTACTCTACAATCCCCAGCAAGTTACTGCGAAACCTGGACCCGAACAAATATCAGTTTAACTTCGACTCCCCAGTAGAGCAACGGATGACTAAGACTCCTAAACTCTTTTCCCAAGCAGGAATAAACATGCTCCCCACAGAGTTTTCAATATCCCCCAGCGGATTTCTCCTCAAACAACAAAACAGGAATCCCCGGTGGAAACATTCTAAGCAAAGTTTGAAGACACACAAACTCTTCAATAGCAGTCCAGGATTTAACGGTTCCCCGACATTTGTCGAGGATTTATTTTCCCAGACAAAAATACATTCATTAAACATTTCACATTTCATACATCCTACTCACATGCATGATAAGTGCATACGAAACCATCTCATTTATTTTGAGAACATCATGACATTACGCATTTCATACATCATGACATTGCATACAGCTAACGTTTTACCCTTTTCAGGAAAAGGTCAATCAACAGATGGCTACCAACAGCCTTTTCAAGTTCCAGATTAATACCTGTAACAAGACAGGAAAACTATCTGTGGACGACTGATTGTAGATTAATACCTGTAACAAGCCAGGAAAACTATCTACATGAAGAGATTGAAGATTAACACCTGTAACAAGCCAGGAAAACTATCTTTCTTTCTCAGGTCAAAGATTAACACCTAAAATCAGACAGGACAACTATCTACTTGACCATCATTGAAGCAACCCTACACCGGTTCCTTCTCACTTCCAGATGAAGTTTTACACTGACTCATCATCAGGCAACCCTACATAGGTTCCTTCCTTCCAAGATGAAGTTTCACACAGACTCATCATCAGGCAACCCTACACCGATTCCTTCTCACTTCCAAGATGCAGTTTCACACAGACTCATCATCAGGCAACCCTACACAGGTTCCTTCCTTTCCAGATGAAGTTTTACACTGACTCATCATCAGGAAACCCTACACAAGTTCCTTCCTTTCCAGATGAAGTATTTACACGAACTCATCATCAGGCAACCCTACACAAGTTCCTTCTCAGGAAATTTCAGATGCAGTTTTACACTGACTCATCACCAAACAACCCACCTTTTGAGACAGTTCAGATGCGATCCAGATATGGCTGACATTCTGATACTTATTCTAGATTCCTTCTAGAGACAGTTCAGATGCGATCCAGATATGGATGACATTCTGATACTTATTCCAGATTCCTTCTAGAGACGGTTCAGATGCGATCCAAATATGGCTGACATTCTGATACTTATTCCAGATTCCTTCTAGAGACATTTCAGATGCGATCCAGATATGGCTGACATTCTGATACTTATTCCAGATTCCTTCTAGAGACAATTCAGATGTGATCCAGACATGGCTTACATTCGGATACTTATTCTAGATCCCATTCAAATACAATCCAGATACGATCCAGATTCGGATGTCATTCTGTCACTCATTCAAATACAATCCAGATACAATCCAGATTCGGATGTCATTCTGTCACTCATTCAAAAAACATTACAGATACGATCCAGATACAGACGCCATTCTGACACCCATTCAGTTTCAACTTACAAATTACAATTCAATAAGCATTCTTGAATGGCATCTACAAGACCATCTCCAACAAGATTATATCACTTCTCCAAATGGCACCTTTAAGCCTATTCCTCCTATCATCGCATCGCCGAGTGCAAATTTCTGGGCACTCTAGTGTCCAATCATCTTCCACCTTCGAGTCACGAATGGCAGAACTCGCCAATCTAACTCTTCAAGTTTAAGAAGATTGAACAGGGGCAGCTGTTGTATTCCAAAATTTGCCCTCTCATTCCTCAAGGCATCTCTCACAATGATTCTCAAAATTCAAGCTTGCACAAGTACATTGGGATTTTCCAGCACCAGAATTAAGAGGAAGCTGTCAAAAAGGGAGAAAACAGATGAAAATAACATTTTGACGAATTTGGAGGAAAATAGGTCTCCTTCGATTCAGCCCCCTTCAATTGGACTTTGCACCTCCTTCGATTGCTCAAAAGTTGCTGCTAGCGTGCCTCTTTCGTCTGGGCATGTGACTTCAAATAGGTCTCCTTCGATTCAGAAGGAAATGATCTTCATACAAGCTTCAATTGAGTTTTTGTTTCCCTTTGAAACAGTGTCCTTCGACTTAGGAATGTCTTTTGACTCAGGAATGTCTTTCGACTCAGGAATGTCCTTCGACTCAGGAATTTCCTTCGACTCAGGAATGTCCTTTGACTCAGGAAGTAAAGGCCTCCTTTTGGTTTTCTTCAATTCAAAAAGTCAATAATATTCTGAAAGCTTCCTTCGATTCATAAGTTAATAACCTTCTGAAAAGGGCCATTCGAAGAACACACAGTTGTTTCATTCAAAAGACACACAACGGGTGAAAACGAATGTTGTGTTGTTCTAATCTGGTTGAAAGGTGTAGGAAGATGGAGGATTCGACTCAAAAGATCAAATTGAACATTTAGATCCATATGCTAGGCTACGTGTTTTCCCTTGTCAGGCCTCAAACCTATGACTCACCCTATACTTAATTGTTTATGCAAGCTAAAATAGGCCTTTATCCATTTGTTGTCCAAGACCACTTGCACTTAATAGTATAATACTACCTTTTAGAAAAGTTTGTCTTGAGCCTTGCGCATATTTTCCTTCAAAAGGAAGCAACCCATCTGAACCATTCATCTTGCTTTTATGGCACAAGTGGACACTTACTTTCCAGTTGAGCCTTATTTTATTATTTTTGCTTCCCAAGCTTCCTAAAAACCTTTCTCTATAAATAGAGAGTTCATTTGCACAAAGAGAGGGAGGATCTTTGGACCAGAGGAACGAATCCCCCAAATTTTCTCAAACACAACAAAAAACTCTCAAGTTCATAACACTTGAGAAACCACAAAAAAGGCACAGAACCACATCCATTCAAGGCCTGAAGCAAGGTAAGTTATTCTTACCTTTGAACTTTCCGTTTCATGGCATAGTAACTTTTCCCTTTCGTTTGAAACATGTACATTCCATTGTTCCTTTCGTTTCCACCCTTTTAACATATTTTTCAGAGCTAACCCTTTCGTTTTGCTTTTTATTTACTTGAACTTGCTTTAACTATTAAACTGTTTACAAGACAAATACTAGCATGGCCTCAGGCCATGTTTCCATTTAATGCTTTAAATAAAAGAAACATGAAACAGGAAATAAGAAATGAAGCTTCTGGATTCTACCCTCTTTTTTCCAACTCAAACGAAAGACACAACCAGGAGGAAAACCATGTTGACTTCTAGGCCCAGACGAAAAGCATGCCTTCACTGATTCCAGGCTCAGTCGAAAAGCATTCCCTCACTTCTTTCGACCTCCAGTCGAAGAAGGCAACAAGGTAGAACCAGAAGGCTTCGCCATGCACATACTTATCCAATTGAAGGCCATGACCTCACTGGTGCTAGCTCCAATCGAAGAAGGCCAACAAAATGAAAATCGAAGGGTGCCAATGCCTGGGTCGAAGAGCTCACTTTCCTTTCTTTTATTTTTTGCCTTTACATTTTCTTGCCTTTCAATATGGTTGTAATAGTGTAGGATATTTATTTCCTGCATTTTTATTGCTTTGTACAAATGCTAGTAATTAGATGTGTATGGCAAGATAAAACCAACAAATAGACAACCCTAATCAAAGACTAAATTCATGTAATCAAATACACTTAGCACACATGCACCCTTAGGGTAATTCCACTTGTTGCCTTACAAAAATGGCCATGTTATGCATGTGGGATGTCTTAGCACAAAAAAAATCGAAAAAGATCATAGTCCCTTGATGAAGCTATCAAAGTTGCCTTTCAAAATGATCTTAGTCCCTACAGAAAAGTTCTAAGTCATTTCACAACAATGCTATCATGGTCATACGATGACCCAACGCTCGTCCCTTCACATCCAACGATGGGGCTTCTTATCAAATCAATGGTAAGGTAGAAACATCTAAAGGAGGAGGAAAAGCACATCTAAAACATTTTTGAGTAGGTAGATTATTTTTAGTTACTTGCTCAATTTCAAAACAAACATCCTTGCTATTTTCAAAAACAATCACATACACTTTCAAAAACACTTTCCAAACATTGAAATATATCAAAAGCTCAACACTTTGCATGCATTATTACAAACGAGAATCATTGCAAAGTTTGCCTAAACGATGACACCTTTTCAAAATACTTTCAAAAACCACCCAAAAGCATAATATTCAAACAAAACAAGTGATCTAACAAGTAACTAAGAGCCCATGGAAAACATGGATGGATAGGGTGCTAATACCTTCCCTTTTCATAATCTACCCCCCGAACTCAAGAAAACATCTCGAAAGGTCTTTCCTGTGCTTTTTCACCTTTCCTTATTGGATAAAAGAAAAGTCGGTGGCGACTCTTGCTAAACCGCAACATTTTGCAAATACAAACGCAAAAACCCCAAGTCAGTTCTCCCATCGTATCACAATTGGGTTGCTTGTTTGTTTTTGTGTGCAGGTTTTTTTTATTACATTCTCTATTTGTAATATGGAATTCACCCGTATACAGTCGTTACTCTGTCCAATTTTTGTGAAAACTTAATACACTTGAAGAGGTCTAGTATCTTTGCTCGCTTGGTTTCAATCCAAAGAATGGGAATTCTATCTTGGCTCATAATGTCAAGATTTGGCTTCTTGTTAGTTAGATGGATCTTATCCTTAGCTTTTACCTTATGCTTTAGGATAGTCTCTTCTTCTCCTCCCATCTTCTTTAATTTCAAAAATCTTCTCCCTCCTTTTTAAACTCTTCTTATTTCTAAACTTGAAACACTTTCATAATAAACTTGGACTTAGGTCCATGCATTTTCAAAACATTTTCACAAATAAACTTCAATCAATTTAATAATGCTTTGACACTTTTTGTGAGAAGACTAAAAGTCAATCAATCTCATTTCAAACCATTTTGCCACTTTGGTTTTTATCTTTAAACTTTTCTCAAAAGGTTAGACTCTTGTCAATCCTTGTAGTGATGCAAACAACTATACTTCTACAATATGTAGTGAAGTGAGATATTTTCCACTTGGATGTTGAGTGAGGCATTGTTGATTTTAAAATCCAAGCCATATCCTCCACTTTGAGATGATGAAAATTCTCCTTTCTCATGATTGTGGGTAGTAAGTATGTTTTCCACACGGACAATGACGATGATGTCTTATCTCTTAAAATCAACCAACACACTTGTGTTTCAAATTTTTAAAAGAAGAACTACGTGTACCCTGATCCCCTATTTCACGAAAGGTGGTACGTAGGCACTAAAGGTTCGCAACCGCGGCGGGTGCAAAAATCATAAAAAAATATATTTCTCTTCTCACCTCCACCATCCATTTTATATACAACACATTTTTTTATAGCCAAAATATACAGATTTTAAAAAGAGGTTCATGCGGAGTACCGTAGATGTTTAGGGTGCTAATACCTTCCCTTTGCATAACCAACCCCCTTACCTTGAATCTTTCCCCCTCTTTTTGGGTTATTCGCTCTTTTCCCTTTCCTTTGGAAACAATAAAGCGCGGTGGTGATTTTGATTTTGATTTGTATAAATTCTAGTCAATTCAATGGCTTAGTCTTGAACATTTCTACCGCTACAGAAAAATGGCGACTTCACTGGGGAAAGATTTTCCTCTTGCTGGTCCACCCCTAAGTGGGTTGAGCCTATCTTTTTTTATATCTGTATATGTGCTATTTTTGTTTATGTGTTATATTTTGTATATATGTTTGTTTGGATTTTCCTGGTTTTCAGGGTGCTTGGTGATTACTCATAAGTCCTATACCCGGACATGGGCAAACTTTAAGATAGGACGGGCGATATAGTCATGTTAACTTTGAGGGAGTAATCCAAAAAAAAGGAGGCATGAGATTTCTCACTCAGTGGAGGCCCCTTTGACTGTAGTGTCATTTACCGAGTAATCGGGAAGACGTACTTCTTTCGACCTGGGAGCCTGCTGAAATTGAGGATCGTAGAATACCTAACCCATCTTAGCCTTTTAGGTGTAGTGCAGAAGCTATGACGGAGTAATCTGGAAATAGTTGTCACGCGATACTACGCTCGGACGAGTCTTTCTTGAGAATATTACTAATAACCGAGTTAATCGGGAAGTTGGTAATATCCGAAGGAAGGATGTAGACTCTGGGAACCCTAGAACCTTGTTCGGCAGGTGATAACTCTTAGACCAACACATTATGGGTAGTACCTTCGACCTCATACTCATGACGTTGAACCTATGAACCCTATATCTGTGATCTTGTGTGTGATTGTTGCATCATGCATCCATGCACTCATAAGCATCTTTTGAAGAAAACAATATTTCAAGGGATTTAAAGGTTGACTATTTGTGAATATCTCAGGTACTGTTAACCATGGATTCTGGAAAGAGAAAGACCGGGAAATACAGTTTCAAGGATCCCAAGATAGATGAGCTGATCAGTCTAATTCCAGAGATCGAGTGTTCTGCAGACTTTCAGAAGAAGTATGGATCCATTATTCCTCTCATGAAGCTGAAGATGAAGGAGGGTATTCTCTTGACCTTGGTCCACTTCTATGATCCGATGTATCACTGCTTTAGTTTTCCCGATTATCAGTTGATGCTTACACTGGAGGAGTATTCTTATCTATTGGATTTACCTGTTACTGATCGTGTTCCTTTTACTGGTTTGGAGGGTAAGCCAAAACCACATTAGATTGCTGCTTTGATTAAACTGGGGAAGTCTGAGGTGGAAGCCCATATGACTACCAAAGGAGGGATTAGGGGATTACCAACTCAGTTCTTATTGGAGAAAGCTCGTTACTTTGCCAGAATGAAGAGTATGGTTGCCTTTGAGGCCATATTTTCTCTACTTGCTTACGGATTGTTCTTATTTCCTATTATGGACAAGTTTGTCGACATTAACGCTATCAGGATTTTCATGATTGGAAACCCAGTTCCTACACTGTTGGGTGATGCTTATTACTCTGTTCATCTTCAGAGTTCTTATCATGGGGGAATGATTATCTATTGCACACCTTTGTTGTACCGGTGGTTCATCTCTCATATGCCTCAGTTTGATGCTTTTTGGGATGTCAAGAAGGAACCCCGTTGGACTCCTAAGATCATGGAACTTACTCACTCGGATATTGATTGGTATCATCGAGCTTATCAGGATGTGGAGATTATCGACAGTTGTGGTAGTTTCCCCAATGTGCCTCTTCTTGGTACAAAGGGAGGAATTAACTATAACGCTGTTCTTGCACGACGAAATCTTGGTTATCCGATGAGAGATAAAACGAACAGTATTCATTTGAGTAGTTTCTTTTTGAAGGAAGGAGAAGACCACGTGGAAGATAGGGAACAAATTGCGAAGGTCTGACATCACATTCATAAGAAGAATAGGAAGGATTTGGGACCTAGGGGTGCTATTTCTTTGGAGCCATACCTTCAATGGGTCCGATCGAGAGCCATTCAGTTGAAGATGCTGTATACTTGGGAGACACCCATGCCCGATCTATTTGTGAAGATCACTCATCCCTTATTAGATGATCTAGAAGAGCTGCAACTTGCTTTGGTCAGAATGCAACAGGAAAGGGATGCTTGGAAGAACAAGTTCCGGACTTCAGAGAGTTCCTACAACGCGGACATTAAGGAGAAAGACAAGTTTATCGAGATCCTCGACAGTCGAGTGGTGGAGTCTATGGAGAGGCAAGGGGATTTATTTTCCCCTAAGCCTCAAACAGGTGCTGATTACTCATTTCTTGATCCAGATGATTAGAAGGAGGTTGCCATCAGACATGTGGAAGAAAACCAGAGGTTGAGGGCTCAGATTGCTAGGCTCACAGGGAAGCGCCAGCGTACAGATTGATCTCTATCAATTCTTTTTCTCAGGAATTTTAAATTGTATTTTCATATTGTACTTGGGATCATTGAAACTTGTGATCCATTTTGAAGTTATTATAATAAAAAAATTTCAGTATTTCAAATGCGTTATTACTTTGATGTTTGCAATATGTCTATAAATCTTAAATCCCTTGAAATGTTAAATAATAAAACAAAAATAATCATATGCATTGCATGTCATGCATCATATTGCACATATTTATTGCATTTATTATGCATATCTAGGTGCCTTACCCAACTTCTTTACTTCTTTCAGCAAGCTGACTCATCACTACAACACTCGGGCTAACTTTAAAAAAAAGATGGACAACTTGGAACAGGAGAATCGCGAGCTACGCGAAGAAGTTTCTGCTTTGAAGGCTGGTTTGGACAACTTGACTACTCGGATGGAAGCTCTGGTGGTTGCTCAGAATCAGCCACCGAGTGTTCAACCTCAACCAACAAGGGTAAGTGCTGAAGTTTCGTCTGTTCCTGTATCCGCCACTCTGGCTGTTGTTCAAAACCGTATGCCTCAGGGTTATCTATGGGGAATGCCAAAGAATTTTGCACCTGAAGGTTTCAATTTGGGCCCCCAAGATGCTCCAGTGGTTCAAACTGTTGTTACTCTAGCACCTCCTATGGTGCATACTGTTCCTGCTGCACATCCTTCGGTGAATTTGGTTTCGTTTGTTAATGAAGATGTGTGTCATCCTTTCCCTCCGCCGAGTGAAGACTTGGGTCTTTATGACAGAATGGATGATTTTCAAGAGCAGTTTGATAGAATGCAAAGAGAGATGAAGGCTCTTAGGGGAAAAGAGCTATTTGGGCAGAATGTGAATGAGTTGTGTTTGGTCCCGAATGTTAAAGTACCTGCTAAGTTCAAGGTCCCGGAATTTGAGAAGTACAAGGGCAACACTTTCCCCCGTGCTCACTTGGTGATGTACGTATGGAGAATGTTTACTCACACCGATGATCAGCGTCTGCTGATTCACTTTTTTCAGGATAGTCTGACTAGCGCAGCGTTGAAGTGGTACATGAGTTTAGACAGCGCCAACATCCATACTTTTAATGATTTGGGACAAGCATTCATTAAAAATACAAGTACAACATGGACATGGCGCCCGACCGTGACCAACTTAGGGCCATGGTTCAGAAATACAGGGAATTGTTCAAAGAGTATGCACAGAGATGGCGCGAAGTGGCTGCACAAGTGATTCCTCCCATGGAGGAGAAGGAAATGACTAAAAATTTTCTGAAGACGCTGGGCACTTTCTACTACAAAAGAATGGTAGCAAGTGCCCCAAGTGATTTTACAGAGATGGTAGAAATGGGTGTCCGCCTAGAAGAGGCAGTAAGAGAAGGTCGTTTGACAAAAGGTGAAGGATTCAGAGGTGTGAAAAAGCCTTCTTATGGGTTTACAAAGAAGAAAGAGGGGGATACAAATTTTGTCATACAAGAGATGAGAGTGAACGCTCCTAGAAGGCATTATCAGCGTCACCAACAAGTTGCTTGAGTTACTCCTGTTATGAATGCCGCTCTGACTACTGTTTCTTATTAAAGACAGTCCTAGCAGGGGAACCAAGGGAATAATCAGAGAAGAGAGAAATATGACGCTATTCCCATGAGCTATGAAGAGCTACTACCAGCATTTATTCAGACGAAGTTGGTCCAGACACGACCACCTCCTGCCGTACCATCACCATTGCCTTGGTATTACAAATCAGACCAGACATGTGCTTTTCATCAGGGAGCACCAGGGCATAATGTTGAGAATTGCTATCCTTTGAAGACTAAGGTGCAGAAATTGGTGAAGTCTGGTATTCTATCTTTCAAAGACATGGGACCTAATGTGAAAGATAATCCTCTACCCAAGCACGGGGGAGTGAATGCTGTAAATATGGTGTCCGGTTGTCCAGGCGACTTCCGGATTTTTGACATTAATCTGGTTAGAGGAGATTTGGTGAAGATGCATGCAGACCTCTGTGAATTCAGTTATTATACGCATGACCATGCTAATTGTGTTGTTTGCAGTACAGACATACAGGGTTGCGAGAAGATAAAGGTTGATTTACAAGAGATGATGGATGAAGGTTTAATCTATATAATCAGGCCTAGGGCAGAATATGAAGAGGAAGTGGATATGGTTTCTGGATGTCCTGGTGAATTCAAAATTTTAATGTGGAGTATTTGAATGAGGATCTCGTGCAGTTGCATGCTAACTTCTACCGTACTACTGGTCAGGTGGAACACAAATATGGATCTTGCATAGTTTGCTGTCGAGACCCCCGAGGATGTTCTATTGTGAGAGAGGATGTTCAATTGTGGTTAGACAATGGAGCTATTAAGATCACAGGTCAGAGAGATGATTATCATGAGATTGACATGGTTGAAGTTTATTTGATGGTAGAAGAGTCAGAGGAAGAGTATGCCTCCGCGGATGAGTATTTCTCTTCAGACGAAGTTTTGTTTGCCGGAAATGACCTTTTGATGGCTGATTGTGTTGAGGAAGGGGTAAACTTCATTGTACCTTATTTTGGTGCACCCGCTTATCTTGAAGTGGAGTACCATAGAAAACCAGTTGTTACCCCATTGGTAATTAGTCTGCCATGTCCTATTACCTATAAATTAGATAAGGCTGTGCCTTACAAATATAACGCTACAATCTTAGAAGATGGGGTGGAAGTTCCCATCCAGCCAATGCCTGATGTTAGAAATATAGCTGAAAATAACAGGGTGACCCGTAGCGGTCGTGTGTTTGCGCCGTTGTACGAAGGGATTTTGTTGCTGGAAAGAAAATTGTTGAGAATAATGAACCTAAGAAGACTGCAGGAGATACTAGCAGAGCCACATTATAGAAAGAAGTGGATGATATTTTGAAGATAATTAAGATGAGCGACTACAGAATTGTAGAACAGCTACTGCAGACTCCTTCAAATATATCTATCCTAGCTTTATTGATGAATTCCTCCGCTCATAGAGAATCACTGATGAGAGTACTAGACCAAGCTTTTATGGAGAGTGACATGCCATTAGATCAATTCAGCAGTGTAATTGGAAACATTACATCATGTAACAACTTGAGTTTCTGCGATGATGAGTTACCAGATGAAGGGAGGAATCACAACCTGGCCCTCCACATATATATGAACTGCAAGAATGACTCGCTATCCAATGTGCTAATTGATAACAGATCCGCGTTGAATGTTATACCTAGGAGTACCCACATGAAGTTAAAGTTCCAGGGAACACCTATGCACCCGAGTGGCATCATTGTGGAGGCTTTTTATGGGTCGAGGAAATCTTTCATCGGTGAAGTGGACTTGCCCATCCATATAGGACCACATTTGTTCTTGATAACCTTCCAGGTCATGGACATTATTCCTGCATATAGTTGTTTGCTAGGATAGCCATGGTAACACGAGGTAGGGGCTGCCACTTCAACTCTGCATCAGAAGCTAAAATTTGTGCGTGAAGGGAAGGTAGTGATCATAAATGGGGAGCAGGCGTTGTTGATATCCCATCTTTCCTCTTTCAGTATTGTAGAAGCGGATGAGGCTGCTGTTGGAACCCAGTTCCAAGCCCTATCCATTGACAACATAAGGAGAAATTAGAATTCTGTGGTTTCCCTGAAGGACGCGTAACAGGTTGTGCGCAATGGTCATAATGAGTTTGGGGATGACTTGTGGATCCACCCGTGAACAAAAACAGAGCTGGTTTGGGTTTCTCTTCGAGGAATGGCAAAGGAGAAAGTTTGAGGTCAAAATCTACTATGAATAGTTATCATGATGTTTTTCGCAGCGGAGGCTACCTCCATCCACTTGGTTTTGGAATTAATGTTGTTGAAGAGGATGAAGCAGAGCAGGAAGTTCCGAATTATGTGACGCATGGAGTCCGAGTTCATAACTAGGTCACCATTGATGTTCCTTCTTGCATACATGTTTCAAAGTAATTTATTTTTGTTAATCTGTTTCTTTCTTTTGAAAAGCTTTCACTCTGCCCAAGGTGGAAGTATTAATGTTGCAGGGCTTATCTGTTTGCTATAACTTTTAAGATCATTAATAAAAGTTGTCTTTGCTTCCAAAATTATGTCTTTTATTTTCTGCTTTTTTTCTTGGGAAATGGTAATAATTAAATAAAAACCTTTCAAAATAAATAATAACTGAAAATTAATCTGCATGATCACTTGTTATATGTGTCAGTTTCTAAAAGCAATCATAAATCATATGTGCAAATTAATTAAAAAACCCGTTGAATACAATGACCCTGCATCCTCTCCCAACTTTGATTGTCCTGTGTTTGGGGCTGAAGAAGAAGATTATAATGAGATTCCAGAAGAGGTCTCACGGTTTCTTGAGCACGAGGAAAATACCATTAAGCCATATAAGGAGCATTTGGAAGTGATTAATTTGGGTTCAGAAGAAGATCCGAAGGAAGTCAAGATTGGAGCATCATTGCATCCTGATGTAAATAGCGGGTTGATTGAGCTATTGAAAGAGTATGTGGATATTTTTGCTTGGTCTTATCAAGATATGCCTGGTCTAGATATAGACATTGTCGAGCATTGTTTGTCGTTGAAGCTAGAGTGTCCGCCAGTTAAACAAAAGTTGAGAAGAACTCACCCAAATATGGCAGTAAAAATCAAAGAGGAGGTCCTAAAGCAGATTAATGCTGGTTTTCTTGTGACGTCAGTGTATCCTCAATGGATTTCCAATATTGTCCCAGTACCGAAAACAGACGGAAAAGTCAGCATGTGCGTAGATTACAGAGATCTAAATAAAGCTAGTCCAAAAGATGATTTTCCATTTCCTCACATCGACATGTTAGTGGACAACACTGCAAAATTCAATGTATTCTCGTTCATGGATGGATTTTACGGGTATAATCAAATAAGAATGGCTCTAGAGGACATGGAAAAAACAACATTTATCACACCCTGGGGAACATTCTGTTATAGAGTGATGCCCTTCGGGTTGAAGAACGCTGCTGCAACGTACCAGAGGGCTATGACAACCCTATTCCATGATTTGATGCACAAAGAAATCGAAGTATATGTTGATGATATGATTGCAAAATCCCAAACTGAAGAAGGACATATAGAAGATTTGTTGAAGTTGTTTCAGTGTTTGAGGAAGTATCGTCTCCGATTAAATCCACATAAATGCACCTTCGGTGTTAGATCAGGGAAATTGTTGGGTTTCATTGTTATCCAGAAAGGAATTGAAGTTGACCCTGATAAAGTCAAAGCAATTCAAGAAATGCTAGCACCAAGAACTGAAAAGAAAGTCAGAGGTTTCCTTGGGCGTTTGAATTATATTTCCATATTTATTTCCCACATGACTGCAACATGTGAACTGATCTTTAAGTTGTTAAAGAAAGATCAAGGTTGTGTGTGGGCAGATGACTGCCAAAGAGCATTTGAGAGTATTAAAGAATATCTGCTTGAACCTCCTATTTTACTCCCTCCCGTAGAAGGAAGACCTTTGATTATGTATCTAACAGTATTAGATAAATCCATGGGTTATATTATGGGACAACAGGATGAAACAGGGAAGAAAGAGTTCGCCATTTATTATCTCAGCAAAAAGTTCACTGATTGTGAGTCGCGATATTCTATGCTAGAAAAGACATGTTGTGCTTTGGCCTGGGCGGCAAAGCATTTGCGGCAGTATATGTTGAATCATACCACTTGGTTGATCTCCAAAATGGATCCAATCAAGTATATTTTTGAAAAGCCTGCTCTTACTGGAAGAATTTCCTGCTGGCAGATGTCGTTATCTGAATATGATATCGAGTACCACACTCAAAAGGCTATTAAAAGTAGTGTGTTAGCAGATTACCTTGCTCACCAGCCGGTGGAGGATCATCAGTCTACAGAATATGAATTCCCCGATGAGGATGTGATGTTCCTGAAAGTGAAAGATTATGATGAACCATTTCCTGAGGAGGGCCCTGACCCTGAATCTTGTTGGAGTATGGTATTTGATGGAGCGATGAATGCTTATGGTAAAGGAATTGGTGTTGTGATTGTCACTCCTCATGGATCACACATTCCTTTTACTGTGAGGTTAACATTTGATTACACTAATAATATGGCGGAATATGAGGCTTGCATCATGGGTCTTGAGGAAGCTATTGATCTCAGAATCAAAATTCTAGATGTGTGTGGTGATTCTGCTTTGGTGATAAATCAGATTAAAGGAGAATGTGTCACTCGTCACCCTGGCTTGATCCCTTACAAAGATTATGCTAGAAGATTATTACCCTTCTTCAATAAAGTTGAATTCCATCACATCCCTAGAGATCAAAATCAAATGGCGGATGCTCTGGCAACTCTGGCTTCCATGTACCAAGTGAATACTTGGAATGATATACCCCGAATTACAGTTCGACGACTAGATAGGCCCGCTCATGCGTTTACGACAGAAGAGGTAGCAGATGAAAAACATTGGTATTACGATATCAATCATTTTCTTCAGACTCAGGAGTACTCGATTGGTGCATCGAAGAAATATAGAAAGACACTAAGAAGATTGGCAGGCAGTTTCTTCCTCAGTGAAAATGTGTTATACAAGAGAAATTATGACATGGTCTTGCTTAAATGCGTGGATAGACACGAAGCGGGCATGTTGATGCATGAGATTCATGAAGGTTCATTTGGCACTCATGCTAATGGACATTCAATGGATAAAAAGATGCTAAGGGCAGGTTATTATTGGTTGACAATGGAATCTGACTGTTACAAATTTGGAAAGAAGTGCCATAAATGCCAGATTTATGCAGATAAGGTCCATGTGCCCCTGACACTTCTCAATGTGATTTCCTCCCCATGGCCTTTCTCTATGTAGGGTATTGACATGATTGGGATGATAGAACCCAAAGCTTCAAATGGGCACCATTTTATCTTGGTAGCAATTGACTACTTTACCAAATGGGTAGAGGTTGCTTCATATGCCAATGTTACCAAGAAGGTGGTTGTACGCTTCATCAAAAATAATCTTATATGCTGGTATGGTGTGCCGAGCAGAATCATCATTGATAATGGCTTGAATTTGAACAACAAGATGATGACAAAACTGTGCAAAGAATTCAAGATTGTCCATCATAATTCATTTCCATACAGGCCAAAGATGAATGAGGCTGTTGAAGCTGCTAATAAGAATATCAAGAGAATTATCCAGAAAATGGTTGTCACTTATAAGGATTGGCATGAAATTCTCCCTTTTACTCTACATTGATATCGAACATTTGTTCGCACTTCAACAGGAGCAACCCCATTCTCCCTGGTGTATGGAATGGAAGATGTACTCCCTATCGAGGTAGAGATTACCTCGTTGCGTGTGATAATGGAAACCAAGTTGACAAAGGCTGAATGGCTCCAGAACAGTTTTGACCAATTGAATTTGATTGAAGAGAAGAGAATTAAAACTTTATGTCATGGGCAATTATATCGGAAAAGAATAAAGAGGGCATTTGATAAAAAGGTCAAACCTCTTGAATTCAGATAAGGGGACCTCGTACTCAGGAAGATCATGTCTTTCAACATAGATTCTAGGGGCAAGTGGACTCCCAATTTTGAAGGCCCGTATGTTGTTAAGAAAGCCTTCTCTGGTGGTGCATTAATTCTTGAAACTATGGATGGAGAGGAGTTCCCACTTCCCATGAATGCTGACGCAGTCAAGAAATACATCTCCTAAAGAAATAAAAGAAAAGCTCGCTAAGTTGAAAACCCGAAAGGGAGGCTTAGGCAAAAAGGAGCGTCTCAGTAGGCCGAAAACCCGAAAGGGTGGTCTAGGCAAAAATTAGAGACATAAACAGAATAAATTTCCCGCTAAGTTGAAAACCCACAAGGGAAGCTTAGGCAAAAGTTAGGGATTTTTTTTGGCAAGTAACTACGTCAGACAAGACTTGATCGTTGAAGCAACAATCTTCTCGGATCCTCACCATACTTCAACAAAAGCCGCAGCTCAGGATTTCCAAAAGTTGTTAGGGGGAATAGTGGTCATTGTATCTCAATGTATCTTTTCCATTATGTATTACCATTTCCCAAACTTTGTAATCATCCATGGAGTCTCGCCATTCACAGACTACCATTCTATTAATGAAATTCGAGCTTTTACCCAATTCTCTGGGTTCTTATTTTATTTAGCTTGCAAAGACTCCATTTATTACTGATAATAAATTTTAAAGAAAAAAGATTAAAAAAGAAAAACTTACTTTTCAAAAAAAAAAAGATCTTTACGATTCAATTTACTTTGGGATTTGTAATGAAACAATAACAACAAAAATGGTGATCCCAAGAATGAACAAACTCTGGTTCTTTTAAGAAGATTTACTCCCTTCATGAAGGTTTTCTCAGGTCATTTTGCTGGTATGTGCGTAATATTTGTGTGTTTCTTAGATAGTTAAAGACGATATCAGTGGGTGCAAGGTACAATATTGGGTTTGTGGTCCCATTATCCCCAGTCAAGTCTTGGTTCTCTTTTGATTTTTGGTTTGTGGTCCCATTATCCCTAGTCAAGTCTTGGTTCGCTTTTGATTTTGGGTTTGCATGGTTAGGAGCCTCCGTCCCAGATTCCCCGGCGAAGTCTTCCCTCATATGATGAAAGGTTTTATTCCCTTGGTGTGCTGAGATGTCGCTCTTTTTGCAGTATTGGAACTAGTGTTGACTTCTTGCTTCCCCAAAAAGTCTACCCCAGGGCATCCTTTATTGGAATAAGTGTTCATGATGTAATGTTTCAATCCGCATTTTTCTCCAGGGAGGTAGGCTTGATTTCCCCAGTAGGCATGTTGCTTTTGGAAAACTGCTTCTTCGATGAAACCGGAAGAAGGATATTTTATCCTGGTATCTGTTTGATTTAGCTACATCCGGATTATGTTTCTCCTCAGTGAAGTTAAGGCAGGCAATAGGTTTGGTTTCCGCAGTTGGTTTTACCTTTCTTGGAATGATATTTCTGGTTGAAGTTTAGCCCAATGTTGTTAGTACCTGAGGAGGTTTTGTTTGTTTGTACTGATTATGTATTCTTTTACCAGCATATGCACGATATCGCTCATACATACATACATACATCATGCATGACTAAAATTGACAAATCATTGTTCATTGACATTTTGCCCTGGCCTTCCTGCAACACTCCTTGCTTAGATGGATTCATTTTTCCTTCTTGAGTTTATTTCTAAAAGGATGTATCTTCGTTGGCTTTTTTGCTCCAGTTTATTTCTGATTTGGATCTGTGGTTGCATGACAATATTATTTACTTTGGATTTCTGAAAACTTTGAGTTTTTGGTTTGCACATTTATTTTGCACGGGAAGACTTTATCTCCTCAGCAGGAATATTGTGGAATTTCCACGGGAAGTCATATTTCTATCCCTAGAAAGTCATTTCTCTTTGCAATTCCCCATGACAATGATTAACAAGTCTCTTTATTTGAGACAACTTATGTTTGATCTTTTCCAGGAAGATTTCCTTAGTTAAAAAAGAAGTTGAGACCCATCCTAGGTAAAATACCAGAATTTTGGGATAACTTGATGTATTTTCTCTTTCTACCTTCAGTGAACGTTGGTAGTTCATCATCAGTGAACGGCGGTGATATGATATATTTTCTTTTTCTACCTTCAGTGAACGTTGGTAGTACATCGGCAGTGAACATCAGTGTTTTTTATCTTTTTGCTATCTTCAGTGAACGTTGATAGTTCATCGTCAGTGAATGGCGGTGATATGATATATTTTCTCTTTCTACCTTCAGTGAACATTGGTAGTACATCGGCAATGAACATTGGTGTTTATTATCTTTTTGCTATCTTCAGTGAACGTTGATAGTTCATCGTCAGTGAACGGCGGTCATATGATATATTTTCTCTTTCTACCTTCAATGAACATTGGTAGTACATCGGTAGTGAAAGTCGGTGTTTATTATCTTTTTGCTATCTTCAGTGAACATTAATAGTTTATCATCAGTGAACGACGATGATATGATATGCATTCTCTCTCTACCTTCAGTGAATGTTGGTAGACCATCGGCAGTGAACGTCGATGCTTGTTATCTTCCTCTCTGATTCTGTTCTTGTGGTTCACCAGTGATTTATTTTCCTGGTGGGGTTGCCTCTTTGTTTCTTCATTTTTGTTGCATCCCCAATGTTACTTTGCGTCTCTTTGGTTCTGTTCATATGCATTCATATGCATAAGCATTTGCATGGCATCTTAGGGCCAAAAATAGGGTTTGTTTTATATTTAAGTATCTTCGATCACGTCGAAACAAAGATTTGTAACCTTCGTATCTCTGGATAGAAGAAACTTAAATAAAGGCAGCTGTTGTACCCCAATTTCCCCCATAATATTCCTTCATCATACCATGTTGATTCAATCACAACAAGATCACATTAGGGCTTTTGGTTCTTCTCCCTATCTTTAGCCTTGCTCTTTTGAGGAGTTACCAAGCACCTTGACTTGTTTTCTTTTATGATCATGAATATTTTGCTTTGATTTTATTTCTAATCAATGAAATACAATATTGGTTTGTCTTACTTGTTAATAATGCAGGTAAAGGCAATGAGGTTTAGCAAGTTTCTTCATGGGTTCATGAGTTTATTTCCATGCCTTAGTCAATAGCTTGAGAATTTAAAACTTCACTATTGGAGTGATTTTGGAATAAATGGCATGAAAAGGCTCATTTACGTTCAACATATTTCAAAGTTATCAAAATTGATTCAAAAGTACAAAGGGTTAAGGGAAGAAGTTGTCATGATTGGACAAGGTCTTGTTCCTATTGGTCACAAGAGCATATTTCTCTTTAATTTCAAGATATGGAAGTGGTTTTTGTGGCTATGAGTCCTCCTCATCATACTCAACAACTTCTATTCACAAAGGAAGAATCTTGGTACAAGAAATTTGTTCAAAATTGTCAAAGTTCCTTAAAGCATTCTCTTGATCTAGAGGCTAGGATTTTGGAATTCAAAGGAGCATATCTTTCTCACCTTTTGGTATTTTTGAGTGATTTCAAAAACATACTTCTCTTTAAAGAGTTACCAACAAATCACTTAAAAAGTTCCAAGGAGTTTTCATGTGGAAGGAACTTGGTGAAGAAGAAAGATTACAAGTCACTCAGATGAATCCCCAATTTTCCATATGTGACTTAAAATGGTCATAACTTGGTCAATTTTTATCACCTTGAGTCCATTCTTTTTCCATTATGATCTTAAGAATGTTTACTTCATGCCTTCTTTTATGTGCAAAGTGATAAAATGGATGGAAGTTACCTTAAGAATGCAAAAGATTATAGGTCATTTCATGAATTTTGGCCAACTTTAACAAGTCATAACTTGCTCAAATTTTGGAGATTTTGAGTGGTTCAAATTGAAAAATGTCATTCAATAGATCTACTTCATTCCATCTTTTTTTTATTAAGAGAAAATTCTAAGTGGAAGGCTATGTTTGGATACAAAATATTATAGGTCATTTTTGAAGAAAACTTGAAATATTTCTAAGTATGGAAAGTCAACTCTTTTTCTTCAACTTTGACTCCATGTAACTTTCAGCTCAAGTATCCATTTGATTCCATCCTTTTTCCATTGCAAAGCTTGTAACCTCCTCTTTCCAAAGCATCAATAATTATGCCCTAAGACCCCTTGAGGTGGAAATGCCATGGATTTGAATTGGGTGGTTTGAAACTGAATTTTTCACAAAGTAAGGATTTTGAAATCTTTGTTTTGGCTTCTAATCACAAGATTTCCACGCGTTTTTGGTTCTAATCATGTTTAGATACTTTCCTGAAATGATTAGCATCATGAAACACACGATTTGGATGAGTTTTGATCAAGTTTGAGTCACACTTTCTTCATGATGCAAACCCACACGAATTCCCTCCAAAATGCAACATTTGCTATTCCTTTTTATACCATTTGCTTCCCTATAAATAGAGGGTCATCCCTCATTCAATTTCCCAAGCTTAGATAGCTAGAATCACCCTGCCAAACTTGCTTCACAACCTAGAATTCAGAAACTTTGAAATCTATTCTCAAGCCTTTTTCAATCCATTTTCCCCTCAATTCACCTTCCTTGATCTTCCTTGAAGCTAACCATATAATTACATTCAAGAACCGTGCCCTATACTGCTCCATAGAAGTCCAGTTTCAGAGCTCTGCAACTTAACTTCAATAGATAGATTCCTTCATCAATTCTTCAAAACTCTGATATCATTATGTTGCTCTCATTGCCCTGCTTCTAGTCGCAACACTTACATTTCACTGGGAGCACGTTTTGATCATGAATTTTCAAATCCCTTTTCAAAAATTTCCTTCTAAATTGCTTGAGCTACAGTTTATATAAATTTGGCGCGAGGATGTGTTTGTTTTCGTCTTGAAGAGACGAAGCGATTGGTATAGGTCTGAGCTTCTGATTTTACAGTTTGAGAGACCTGCAAATCACGTTGGTTGGAGGTTGAAGATGACCTACGTGTCATCTTCCAACCAATGATGGCGTGCCATTTGTGTTTTTTCAAAAATTTGATTTATTATTGATTCTGTACATTATTCATTAATGACCAAGATATGCACAATGTGCCAGATCCCTGGGATTTGATTACTAACGCGTTTTGACTCTCATCCAATGGTCCACATCTTTTACTTTTCTTTTTCTTTTTCTGATTTTTATATTTTAATTGTTTTAAATTTCAAAAAATCATAGAAAATTTATTTGTAGTCCAAAAAATCTGAAAAAATTATGAAAAATATTTTTGATTATTCTCTTTCTGATTTTTATTTTTTCACAATTTAATTTTGTATTTTGGTATTTTTATGAATTTTACACTTATTTGATTTGTTTAAAATATTTAAAAATACTTTTATACATTTTTAAATTCTGAAAAAATTATGGAATGATCCAATGATATTGTGACAAATATTGGTGACCTTATTTCATTTTTGTTTCTGACTTTACTATTTTTTACTATTTTTGTTTATTTTACCCATTTATTTTAATTTTTAAAAATAGTTTATGACTTTTAAAAATTACCAAAAATTTTGTAAAATTACTTGGCCTCTTTTCTGATTTTTCTATGGTCTTATTTTTCATTTCTTGATTAATTTGAATATAATTGATATTTTCCTCATTATTTACCTTTTTTTAAAAAACATTTTTAAACCTTTTAATGTATATATTAAATACATTATTATTTTGTGATTATTTTCTGGCTGTCTTGGGTTGATTTTTTTTTATCATGACTTTATTAACATCATTGGATCCATGGTGTTGAGTTTAACTCCACAAAAATGGATGAATGATTTTAATAATAGTTTGATTAAAATATTAACTCAAATGTGGTTTCTCTTTTTGCCCTAATCCCTCTTCATCTCATCCCCTTCTCATTGCACTAAATGTTGTTGGAGCATGATCTCTATATCATGTCTCAAAACAAATGGTGCATAGATTGCTATTGGCCGGTCTCAAAATAGGTGCAACTTCTATATAAGTCCACTTACGATTGCTTAACATAGCGCTAAATTTTGTCCTGATTCGAATAAATGATCATTCATGGACCAAACATATGATTGCAAGCCCAAGTATGTTAATTTTATCTATTTGATCAAATAACCTTGAGATTCATTGTGTGGAGGCTTTGGTTCTACCAATCCTCTAATGGATCTACAACACCTTTGGTCAATGCGGATCATTTAAACATCGTTGATCATTAAAAGTTACTTATGGGAATTCCAATGGATGATATACTTGACAAAAAGGAAATGCAACTTGTTGTGTGGAGGCTTTGGTTCTACCAATCCTCTAATGAGTTCCAAATGCAAGTTTCAAGATGATCATCCAACTAACCACTAATTATTGACTTGTTTATTTTATGCTTTTACTCTTTTATGGTTTATGTACTATTTATTTTTTAGCATTTTTCATTTCATGCCATTTTCATCTTTGCTCATTTGAGCATTTATTTTCTTGTCATTTTTACTTTGCTCACTTGAGCTTTTCTTTTCTTTTCTTAAGATACTTAATAATAAACATAAACCCAAAAAAATTCTTTAATGGCACTTGGACTATTTGGTTACTCTCCTTGGCATTATGGAGCATGTGACTATTTCTTGGACTTAGGATTAGAAACCTTGGCCTATCTTGGAGACCTTGTGATCTTATCTGATTATTTTGTCTGGAGTTCTTGAGGTTTACCTCAAGACATTGGGTTGCTTATTTGTTTTTGTGATTACATTCTCTGTTTGTAATCTGAAATTCACCCGTATACATCTGTTACTCTGCCCAATTTTTGTGAAGACTTAATACACTTGAAGAGGTCTAGTATCTTTGCTCGCTTGGTTTCAATCCAAAGAATGAGAATTCTATCTTGGCTCATAATGTCAAGCTTTGGCTTCTTGTTAGTTAGATGGATCTTATCCTTAGCTTTTACCTTATGCTTTAGGATAGTCTCTTCTTCTCCTCCCATCTTCTTTAATTTCAAAAATCTTCTCCCTCCTTTTTAAACTCTTCTTATTTCTAAACTTGAAACACTTTCATAATAAACTTGGACTTAGGTCCATGCATTTCCAAAACATTTTCACAAATAAACTTCAATCAATTTAATAATACTTTGACACTTTTTGTGAGAAGACTAAAAGTCAATCAATCTCATTTCAAACTATTTTGCCACTTTGGTTTTTATCTTTAAACTTTTCTCAAAAGGTTAGACTCTTGTCAATCCTTATAGTGATGCAAACAACTATACTTCTACAATATGTAGTGAAGTGAGATATTTTCCACTTGGGTGTTGAGTGAGGAATTTTTGATTTTAAAATCCAAGCCATATCCTCCACTTTGAGATGATGAAAATTCTCCTTTCTCATGATTGTGGGTAGTAAGTATGTTTTCCACACGGACAATGACGATGATGTCTTATCTCTTAAAATCAACCAACACACTTATGTTTCAAATTTTTAAAAGAGGAACTATGTGTACCCTGATACCCTATTGCACGAAAGGTGGTACGTAGGCACTAAAGGTTCGCAACCGCGGAGGGTGCAAAAATTATAAAAAAATATGTTTCTCTTCTCACCTCCACCATCCATTTTATATACAACACATTTTTTTATAGCCAAAATATATAGATTTTACAAAGAGGTTCCTGCAGAGTACCGTAGATGTTTAGGGTGCTAATACCTTTCCTTTGCATAACCAACCCCCTTACCTTGAATCTTTCCCCCTCTTTTTGGGTTATTCGCTCTTTTCCCTTTCCTTTGGAAACAATAAAGCACGGTGGCGATTTTTATTTTGATTTGTATAAAGTCTAGTCAATCCAATGGCTTAGTCTTGAACATTTCTACCACTACAATAGGGAATGGGCTTAGAGACGCCATTTATAGTGACTGGAGAAAGTATCAGGATAAATCTTTTGGTTGATTTAACCTGGAGTGGTAGATGTCTTTGTCTGTCGATTTTATTTTTCTGCAAAGAAAAGATTAGTTGCATGCAGATGTATGCATGATGTAATGATGTTCTCAAAGTAAATGAGATTATGTTGTATGCATTTTTCATGTATGCATTATGGTTTATGAATGTGATACATTCCTTGCAGCGTGTCCTTGTCTAGGAAAAAAATCATTGACAACACGCTAACGAGCCTTGGGAAACGAGCTCCCGGACTGCTGTTGAGGATGAAGAGTAAGCTCCTCTTGTTTCAAGATGTTTCTGCTGGGAATTCCTATTCCATTGTTTGAGGAGAAACTCCGCTGGGGAATACTGGCTTGTTTAAGAAGACTCTATGGGGAGTGCTGATCTCTGCTTGGGAAAAGAGTTCAATGCTCTAATGGAGAATTATTCCTGACTGGAGAGCATCGAGAACTGGCTGTTATCTGGTCGAAATCCAAGCTTGGCAACAATTTGTTGGGGATAATGAAGTTGAATGCTATCTTGTCGTATTCTAGGCTTCGCAATGACTTGCAGGGTAAGATCTGAATTAACTGTTATCTGGTCGGAATCCAGGCTTCGCAGAAAATTGCTTGAAGTTGAATTTTTATCTGGTCGGGTTCCAGGCTTCACATTAATTTGAAGTGGTAACTATTATCTGGTTGGGTCCAGGCTTCATAGTCTTTGAAAATTTACATTATTAGCTGGTCGGGTCCATGCTTCATAGTGACTTGTTGGGGATTGTAGCTAGTTGTTATCTGGTTGGGTCCAGGCTTCACAATAACCTGCTTGAATAGACGAAGTTGAACTGATATATGGTCGGATCCAGGCTTCACAATAACTTACTAGGGAAGAATAAATTAAAATGTTATCTGGTCGGGTCCAGGCTTCACAATAATTATTTGACATTAAACTGCTATCTGGTCGAATTCCAGGCTTTACAGATTTCTGAGGTGGATGAAGTTAATTGTTATCTGGTCGGGTCTAGGCTTCACAATAACTTTCTTGAAAATATTAAGTTGAACTGATATCTGGTTGGGTCCAGGCTTCACAGTAACTTACTTGAAATTAGTTGTTATCTAGTCGGATTCCAGGCTTCACAACAAATTTCTAGGGGAATAAAGTTAATTGCTATCTGGTCGGATCCAGGATTCACAATAACTTGAAGGGGTAGAGGCAAACTCTACTGGGGAAAAGAAGTTAAACCTTTGTATGGTTGAGTCCAGTTTTTTTCTTCAAAATCTTGAATAGTTAAACTATTATCTGGTTGTATCCAGGCTTCATAGTGTCTTGAGAATTTAACTATTATCTGGCCGGGTCCAGGCTTCATAGTTACTGAAAGCTGTACTATTATCTGGTCGGGTTCAGGCTTCATAGTGTTTTGAGAAGTTAACTATTATATGGTCGGGTCCAGGCTTCATAGTAACTTTGTCTGGAAGGATCAAGTTGGTTGTTATCTGGTCGGATCCAGACTTTACAACAACTTGCGAAGCTAAACTGTTATTTGGTCGGGTCCAGGCTTCACAGTAACTTTTGGAGATAGCAATGACTTTGTTGGTGACTTCACTAGAGATCAGGGGTTGTGGTCCTCTGATTTGTAATAGTCTGAGAGGAAAACTCAAAGCTGGAGAGGATAGACTCGGCTGGGGAGGCAGACTCAGCTGGGGAAATAAACTCAATTAGGGAAATAAACCCTGTTGAGGAATACTTGACGAACTACTGACGAGGTCAGTTCTTTTAGGAAGAGATCCATGAGGCTTCTTCTTCTAGGACGAACTTAGCTGGGGAGAGAGTTGTCAAGAGATTGAGACTCTAGCTGGGGACTACCCTATGAAAAGGATTTTGTGGGCAACTCCGTTGGGGAAAGGTTTATTATAGTCGGCCCTGTGGGGATAATGCTTAATGAAATAACTCTGTGGGGATATTCCATATACATTAAAGAGATGCTTGTTGCTTCTTAGCAGGACACACGTGCCAAATAGTTTTAATCATGTTCACATGCATATGTTCGTTCAATTTTAGTCATTGGACATTTTTGTATTCAAAATAAAAAACACAAAGTTCGCACTTCAAAGTATATTTGTATTGATATTTTGCCCATGAATAGGCGTTTTTGTACAAAGAGACGGAGATCCTAGTAAGAGGAAATCGTCGAAAGGAAAACAAAATTGAAAACAAGAATAATAGCCATGTGGAAATGATCTCATTGCATTCCGACTCTACTATTTCCCCAATGTCTTCGAATGTCCCTTGCCGTTGACAGAAGTTGATTAGACTGATCTTGGACCGTTTGAACTCGGACCTTGGTGATAAAGTCGAATGTGGTGATCCAATGGGACATAGTCATACGCTTTTAATCCTTAAATTTTGCTTGGACCGCCCTTTTGGGTTTTCAGCCCACCAGGACACCCATTTTTTCCCAAGTCGCCCTTTCGGGTTTTCAACTTACCGAGTGTACAATCTTTTGCATATATCCATAATTTTGCCCAAACCTTTTGGTTTGTTGGGATTCCCTTATCTTTCTTAGGTGTGTAAACCTAGCGGGTGTCTTATGCGTAGTATTTTTTAACTATGTTTATGTTCACAGGATATGGGAAGTCTTCACCGTCCATGGTAGTCAGCATCATGGCACCACTAGAGAAAACTCTCTTGACAACAAATGACCCTTCGTAAGTGGGATTCCATTTTCCCATGGGGTCTCCTTATGGAAGAATGATGTGTTTTATCACCAAGTCACCGGCTTCATATACTCTAGGCTTAATCCTTTTGTTGAAAGCCTTGATCATACGTTTTTGGTACATCTGACCATGACAAACAACATCTAGTCGTTTTTCATCGATCAAGTTCAACTGATCCAATCTTGTCTGAACCCATTTGTCTTTGCCTAGGCCTGCTTCATTCATGATCCTCAGTGAGGGAATATGAACTTCCACTGGTAGGACAGCTTCCATGCCATAGACCAAAGAAAAGGAAGTTGCCCCAGTTGATGTTCTAGCTGCAGTACGATAGCCATGAAGAGTAAACGGTAACATCTCATGCCAATCCTTGTAGGTTACTACCATCTTCTGGACAATCTTCTTAATGTTTTTGTTGGCCGCTTCGACTGCGCCATTCATTTTAGGTCTATAAGGAGAAGAATTATGATGCTTGATTTTGAACTGAGTGCAAAGTTCTGTAATCATAGAATTGTTGAGGTTAGTTCCATTTTCGGTGATGATCCTTTAGGGGATACTATAGCGGCAAATGAGGTTATGTTTAATGAATCTGGCTACCACGTTCTTGGTGACTGAGGCAAATGAGGCGGCTTTGACCCATTTGGTGAAATAATTGATAGCGACAAGAATGAAGCGATGTCCATTGGAAGAATTGGGTTTGATATCTCCAATCATTTCAATGCCCCACATTGCAAATGAACACGGAGCCATCATAATGTTCAGAGGGATAGGAGGCACATGGACCTTGTCAGCATAGATTTGGCATTTGTGGCAAGTTCTTGAGTGTTGATGGCAATCAGTCTCCATTGTTGACCAATAGTAACCAGCTCTCAGGATTTTCTTGGCCATAGTATGTCCCCTAGAGTGAGTCCCGAAGAGACCGTTATGCATGTCTTCCATAATTTCCTCTGCCTCCTTCTTGTCCACACATCAGAGTAGAGTAGAGTCGTGGTTGTGTTTGTACAAGATTCCATTACTTAGGAAGAATTTGGCTGAAAATATTTGTAATAACTTTCTGTCATTGATGGATGCTCCTTCAGGGTACTCTTGTGCTTTAAGGTATCTCTTCACCTCATGGTACCATGGATTTTTGGTGTCAGTGTCAAGCTCATAGCAGTGCGCAGGTTCGTCGAATATCTCAATTGAAATCATAGGAGCTTTGTTGTCCTATTTGACCTTGAACATAGAATACATTATGGCCAAAGCATCGACTAACTTATTTTCTTCCCTAGGGAAGTGTTCAAAGGTGATCTCTTCGAAGTAAGGAATCAGAGATAGCACAAGCTCCTTGTAAGGGATGAGATTAGGGTGCTTAGTGTCCCAATATCATTTTACTTGGCTAATCACTAGAGCGGAATCCCCAAACACATTGAAATGCTTGATCCTCAAATCAATGGAAGTCTTTAGACCCAAAATGCATGCTTCGTACTCAGCCACGTTGTTCGTATAATCGAAGCAAATTCTGGCTGTGAAAGGAGTGTGGCAACCTTTAGGGGATATTATTAAAGCACCAATTCCATTACCCAAAGTGTTGGAAGCCCCATCAAAAACCATAGTCCATCGGGATCCTTGTTCAGGTCCGTCATACGGTCCAGGTTTCACGCAGTCGGTCACTAGCATGATGTTCTCATCCGGGAAGTCAAAGTTCATAGACTGATAATCATCAACAGCTTGATGGGACAAATGATCTGCTAATATAATTCCTTTGATGGACTTTTGCGTTGTGTATTGAATATCATACTCAGTCAATATCATTTTCCATCTAGCTATCCGTCCAGAAAGAGTAGGTTTCTCTAAGGTGTACTTGATAGGGTCCATTTTAGAAATCAGTAGAGTGGTATGAGTCAACATATACTGTCTTAGCCGGCGAGCAGCCCATGCCAGAGTGCAACAAGTTTTCTCGAGCAGTGAATATCTGGTTTCACAGTCGCTAAACTTTTTGCTCAGGTAGTAAATAGCATGTTGTTTTCGGCCAGACTCGTCATGTTGGCCCAACACACACCCCATTGAATTCTCTAACATTCTTAAGTACATGATCAATGGTCTTCCTTCAACTGGAGGCATGAGGATAGGATGTTCTTGGAGATATTATTTGATTTTGTCGAAGGCATCCCGACATTCATCATTCCATTCGACTACTTGATCTTTCTTCAAGAGTTTGAAGATTGGTTCGCAAGTAGCAGTTAAGTGAGATATGAAGCGGGAGATGTAGTTAAGATGACCCAGGAATCCTCTAACCTCCTTTTCAGAGTTGGGGACTGGAATTTCTTAGATGGCCTTTACCTTTGCAAGATTGGCTTCGATGCCTTTACCATTGACAACAAAGCCTGGAAGCTTTCCAGACCATACTCCGAATGTGCACTTATTAGGGTTCATCCTCAACTTGTACTTTTTCAGCCTCTCGAATAGCTTGTATAGGTGATTGAGATGTTCCTCTTCAGTTTGTGACTTTGCAATCATATCATCCACATATACCTCTATTTCATGATGGATCATATCATGAAACAAAGCTACCATAGCCCTTTGATATGTTGCCCCTGCACTCTTTAACCCGAATAGCATGACCTTGTAACAAAAGGCGCCCCATTGCGTGACAAAGGTGGTCTTCTCCATGTCTTCGGGATCCATCTTAATTTGATTATAGCCGGATAAACCATCCATGAAAGAGAAGACTTTATGCTGAGCAGTATTATCGACCAGGATGTCAATATGAGGTAGAGGGAAGTCATCCTTGGGGCTCGCCCTATTCAAATCCCTATAATCTACGCACATATGAACTTTTCCGTCTTTCTTTGGTATCGACACCACATTGGCAACCCATTGGGGATAAGATGGCATAACTAAGAGTCCTACATCAAATTGTTTCATCACTTCAGCTTTTATCTTTTCAGACATATCAGGCCTCATGCAACGACCTTTCTATTTGACAGGAGGACAATCTCCCTTTGTCGGCAGACGATGAACTACGATGTCGGTATCTAACCCTGGCATATATTTATACGACCAAGAAAAAACTTCCACATAGTCATGCAATATCTGAACCAATCTATTTTTTACACTGCTTTCCAGGTTAACGTCGATCTTGACTGTTTCGATACCTAGATTTATGACTTCAAATGACCCTTCATGTGGTTGAATAGACTTTTCCTCTTGTAATAGAAGTCTGGCTAGTTCTCCTGGTATTTCACAATCTTCCTCGCCTTCATCTTCGGCTTGGTTAATTGGGTGTTCGAAGTCATAGTTGGCAATAGTAGAGTCATTGGCAATGAGACTCGGAGTGGATGAGGACCTGCAAGAGTGTGTATGTGTGTGTGTGTGTGTGTGTGTGTGTGTGTGTGTGTGTGTGTGTGTGTGTGTGTGTGTGTGTGTGTGTGTGCATGTAAGATACATGGCTATTTTGAAAAATGTATTTGAAGAAAAAGAAAGACAATGAGCACAAAGATTTGAATGAAAAATTCCAATGATTTGTATTGAATGATCATATGATAAAATGAACATGAATAAAACCCTTGACAAATGGACCATAGTGCTCTGGGCCAGGCACATGGCTTAAAAGTCATTGTTTAATATTACAGACAAAATTTTCTTGAATTAATAGAAAGCATTAAAAAAATAATTACTCCTCAATGAAGGAGACGGGAACGAAGTCCTTTGCGTGCCAATTGTTGAGCTCTATTGTAGTAGGGTATACCTATTCTTCAAATGCACATTCATCATCAGAATCACCCACAGCTTTTACTTCATGACTTCCAATATGGAGAGGAGGCTTTCATGCACGAGCGCGCCTTACTTCCTTCTGAGACCTGATAGTGAAACCTAAGCCACACTTGTCTGCTTTGAATGGGATCTCGGGGAGTTTACCACAAGTACCACAACTTCCTTCTTCGACTACGGCACAAGCATCTTTAAACGAAACCATCTTTGGCACGACCTTAATAGCTTTGGACACATCAGAGGAAATTTTGGCAGTAGCAACCATTGGTGGTATAACTTCAAAATCCTGACATGAGGTTTCTATAAATTTTCCATCCATCTCCACATATTTGAAATAATTGAGGTGGCTTACCATGAACTCCTCCTCACTGCAGACAATTGCGATCCTTACCTTGACCGGGTACTTGAGCTTTTGATGAAGGGTTGACATTACTGCTCTGTTGTACCCCAAAATTTGCCCTCCCATATTCTTCAAAGTTTATCAAGAATCATCTTCAAATGGTTCAAGATCTCTCAGAGGGTTGCACAGTCCAAACATCCTCCTAAGCCAGCTAAAATTAGGGTTTTGGTTCCTTCAATGAATTTGGGATTTTCAATGGCTCAATCAGGTCCCATAGGCCTATATACATTCTCAAGCATCTACATGTCAAGTCTCAAGACTCACAATGTCAAATTGCACAGTCAAAAGCCCTATTTGGTTCACAATCAACTACGGGGGTAAAATGGTCATTTTACAGTCAAAAGTCATAATTTTTGGTCAACATCTTATTTTGAGCACACAATCATCATTTGATCAAGTCTTGATCATGATTCCACAAGAATGGCTCAAAAATCATCAAGATGCCAAAAATTACTATTTTTGGACAGTAGAAAAGTCAACTGTAACTAGACAAAGACATAACCTTTTCATGGTTCATTGGAAAAATCCCATCCAATGCTCATTTTGAAGGGGATTACATTTCCTACAAATCATCTTCACATTACAAGTCCAAGAAATGCTCTCACAAAAAGTTATCAATTTCTACATTATAGGTCAATTTCAAAAGTCAACAAAAATGCACTTTAAGTCAAAGACCATAACTTGAGATTGGTAAATCCAAATGACATGGGACCAAAGGCATTGGTTAGAGGACTTCAAGACCTTTCCAAAATGTCCAAGAACATGTTCATATGATCAAAATTGAGCAAGATATGCATTGGAGAAGTTGGGAAATTTTTGTGAATTTGCAAAAGTCAACTTTGCTCAAAACACATCATTTTTGCTAATGGGCCTCAAATTCCTTCTTGAAACTTTATCCAAGGCTTATGCACGACCCATTGAGATTAAGTGGAATTATTTTATTATTTTTTATTAATTAATTGAATTTTTAATCAATATTAAATCATTTAATTGTAGGAAAATATCAAGATATGGTTTTGCAATCTTTTCATGAAGCAAATTTGACCTACATGTGCTGGAGATTTCGTGTACACATCAAGGGGAAAAAAATCTCCCAATTTGGCAAGGTTTTTCAATCAAAAGGATGCAAAAAGATATGATTGAAAATCAAATATACAAATCATAATTCCATGGATCTTTTTCCCAAGGATTTAACCTAATTCAGTCCTCTATATGTACACAACCTAACCCTATTCATGAAAACGTGAGAATTGCTGCAGAAAGCCATATGCAACATTGAAAAAATCAAGAAAAACTTGAAAACTATTTTCCTAATTCCAGGTTAATTCAGAGCTTTTTGTTAATTCTAATCCATTGCAGAGATCCCCAGGAAGGTGAAGGAACTAAAACCAAGCGTTTAACCTCAAGAAATCGCCGTTTACAGTCACACGGTTTGGTACTTTTTTTCACAATCGTAATTCATTATTCATGCATCATTAACGAGATTTTTTGTGTGCTTTGCATTGCTAGAACCTCTCTGAAGCTAATGGTACAGGTGAATTGCATTATGGTGTCCTGAATCACAAATCACCATTGACGAATTCTAGGTTTTCCAAGCTTCCAAATTGGGGATTTTCAGTATAGGAAAAATCAAGCTTCATAAGACCTATGGTTAAACTCAGGAGATTTAGACGAATTGAACCCAACCATCGCGCCATATTTATATAGCCAGTAGGGATATTCGCTATTTTTCCTCATGCTATTTTATGGGGGTTAAAAACCCTCTCTATCTCTTTGCTTTTTTACAGGTTCAGCGAAGGGGATGAAGACGTGGTGTATCATGGTTGGTTCATTCAAATATAACGCGCGCTTTTATTTTTTTTCCAGCATGATTGATCTTTTTATATATTATGTTCATTATCCATTATGTTAACAAATGCAGGCGAGTGGAGTAGTGGTTAGTGTGCTGTCTAGTAACCATTCGGACCTGGGTTCGATTCCCAGGTCCCCCAAATAATTATTTCTCTTTTTTCCAATGTGATCATATGCAGGATGCTGAATGTTGTCCACCATATACCCTACCCATCCAAGCGCCAAGTGGCTGGCAAGGCAGATCTGAAGGCAAAGAAGGGGTGACTACCATGCTCCCTAGTCAACCATGCTCTGGGCAATCATCAAAGGTCAAACGGACTGGCCAACAAATGGGCCAGAATTGCCAAATTCACCTCCTCAGGGCCCAACACCCCCCTGGTTCTTTCATATTTTTCTCTTTGTTTTCTTTTTCTTTTTATTTTCTTTTACTAATTATTTTATTAACTACTATTATTATTATTATTTAACTCACAAATTATTATTTTCCTAATAACTTCAGTAAATATTTATATTATTTATTTTTATTATTATTAATCTCACTTTTTAATTATTTTTTTTGTAAATAAATACTAATAAATTGATTTAGTTTAATTAGGGTTAATATTGAATATTTTTGCAATAAATAAAATAGATTAGAATTAGGGTTTTTCTCTTGGCAACTTTTAATTTCTTTTACTTTTATTTTTATTAAAACATAAAAACATAAAAAATACTTATTTCTTAAATTATTTAATTAATTAGTTTTAGGTTGAATATTTAATTAAATGCAAAAAAGGACCAATTCCATTCTTTTATAGAAAAAGGGTCAAAACCTTAAGGACGTCCCCGATTTAATTTCTTTGCGCGCATATTTATTTTGACGTATCTGTTCCGGGAATGTAATAGCGTAATTAGGACCTCTTTTATCGCATTATTTATTTTCTCGCAGTTTATTTTTTCCAAAGGGTTTGTTTTTGGCGATGTATATACCCGCGCATTGTAATAGCGTAGATTTACCTTCCGCACTTTATTTCCCGCACAATTATTAACTGTTAACGATGCATGACAAGACTTGTATGAAAAATAAAATCAACCCGTAGCTCACAATGATGCATGCAAAGACAATTTAACTGAAAAACAACACACATGCACATGCCACTCCTAGGGTACGCCTCACTTGGTTGCCTCGAGGTGGTCATTAAGTATAGGGTGTTTTAGAGGTCGCCCTCCTGTCTAAAGATCCAGTTGCCTCGAAATGGTTGCCTCGGATAAAAAAGGATCTAGGACATTAGGGTTACCGCTAAGGCGTCCTACTATTGCTTTGGTGACCACATTGTCCCTATAATCGAATTGACCCGAATAACTCCAACGACGGTGCTACCTACTTCTCAATAGTTGGATAGTACTGTTTAAATGACTCTTACACAGCCTAATTCCTTAGAGTAGGTAGATTTCTCCTGGGTACTTGCTCTTTCAAAAAAACAAAAACAACTTTTCGCACCTACACTTTCAAAAAGTTTTCAAACAAAACACTTCATACACTCTTGAGGACTGATACAAGAGTTACCTAGAAGTTTTTCAAACTAAACTTTTTCAAAACCCACATACACAAGAAAAGCAAACAATTTTTGAAAACATAGTGAGCAAGTACCTAAGAGCCCGTGGATAACCACAGATAGAAAGGGTGCTAAGACCTTCCCTTTCTATAAATCTACCTCCCGAACCGAGAAACATCTCGAAAAGGAATTTTGCTGTGCTTTTGTCCTTTCCTTGTTGGAGAACATAAAAGACGGTGGTGACTCTTGCTTACTGCGACATTTCGCGAACCAGCTTAAAAACAGTCAGTTCTATTTCCACCGATCACAGAACTGGCGACTCTGCTGGGGAATTCTAAATAAGTGAGGTGTACCTTAGGATTAGATCATTCCATGTTTTCAATTGTATGCCTTGATTGCTTTAAATATTTGTGGGTTTTGCATCGGAGTTTCATAGATCCTAACCCAGATCTGGGGAATACCCTTTAGGTAGCATAAGCTGTGAGGGACCTGTCTAGCGTAGACCGACACGGATGAAGCAGTAGCTACGTTGGTGTGACACCTTGGTCTGTACTGATATCCCTTGTGTTGCAACGAGGAGAATATGGGTCTTCTGTGGAGTCATTAAGCACCAACCGACCTTAGAACCCTAAATTGACCCAACTTGGCCATAGAACAGTAGCAGTATGCTACACTCATTGAGGCTAAACTCTCGCGATGGTTCTGGCCGCAAGAAAAGATTGCGACGCTGGAGTTATGACCGATTGAGGGTAGTCAGTGATATTGAGATCCTCTAGAACCCAGTTACTATTTTCTAGGACAGGTCTTAACCAACTGAAACGGAAAGAGGGTAGTACCTAAACTTCATGCTGGCCTAAACTCTAAAGGTTATCTTGTGTGATTTGTGTGCCTTCAAACTTGAAATACTTGCCCATACTTGTTATCTGACAACATTGAGTTACTTGCAGGTTTTGTTTATAGTCCTTAAACTGGACTTATTACATGGCTTACTTACACCTCACACCTTTGCATCCGCGTACATAATATCATACGCATCATAACATCATACCATAGCATTTCCTTAACCATTTCAAGGATCTCAAGGGTTTGTGATGCAGGTCATGATGAACCAATTGTCTAGCAAGGGGCAAAGGGGATTTATTTTCCTCTAGCCAAGGCTGTATGGAGATCAAACACGATAACTTGAGTCAGGGGCTATGACCCACTCGATATGGTGAGCTTTGACTCTTGAAGAAGGACTCTCAACAACATGAAGTTCCTTCAATCAAGCTACCGAATTCAAATTCTAACAAGTTTCTTGGTTTACCCCGCGAGATCCTTGAAAACATTGCATGCATACATACATATCATTGCATTACAGGTACCCTTTTTACAGGTCACTTATCTTCTTCGCTGCTTATTTCAGCAATCAACATGAATTTTGAACCTACTACTGAACAAGCTATCAAGGCCCTCCAGGCCCAGAACGCCCAGTTTCAAGAGCTGGTCATGAGCTTAGCCCAAGGACAACAGGAGTTGAAGACTCTGCTTATGAAGAAGAAGAAGAGGATTGTTTTGTTCAACACTAGACGCAGATCTGGGAATGGATCACAAAATGAGGCTGAGCTGACTACCCCATCTGCAGGGAAAGACAGCCCACAGGAGAGAGAGGTTCCTAGTCCCGTGGTCTCCGACAACGAGACGGATTTCAATGATGAACAGTACCCTCCTGTTGAGGACAGGTACAAACAGCTGAAGGACCGGTTAAGTGCTACGGAGATCCAACATGTGCCCGAGTTTGAATTTGGAGATCTAGGTTTATCTTCTAGGGTGGTGATCCCTCACAAGTTCAAAGCACCTGCTTTTGCAAAGTACGACGGAGCTTCCTGTCCTAAGCTGCATCTCAGATCATATGTAAGGAAGATCCAACCGTATACCTCTGACAAGAACTTATGGATCCATTTCTTCCAGGGACAGGCGCATCAACGTAAGGAGGTCGCACCTAAAAGACAGTTCACTAAGATCAACATGTCATTGGATCAAGCGCTACAGCAAATGTTGAAGGCAGGGCTGATTACATTAAGGGCTCCTCTTCGGAATCCAAACACTTCCGCTCCTAACTATCATCCCAATGAAAGGTGTGCATACCACTCTGATAGCCCGGGGCATACTACGGACAACTGCTGGGCCCTGAAGAATAAGGTTCAAGACATGATTGATGCCAAGGAAATCCAGTTTGAAGCACCAGAGACTCCAAACATAATCACTTCTCCTTTGCCAAATCACTAAAGGCTTTTGTTTTATTTGAATTTTCAAGTGTATTTTTCTTTGCTTATTCAAACAATTATTGTCATAGCAAACTCTTTTATTTCATTAATGCATCGCATATGTCTGTTCTGAATCAATATATTCGTATTCACTATATTCAAATTGCCTTCATATTTTTGTGATGTTCAACTCTTGAAAAATTCTAAGCCTCTTGAGGGAGGATGACGAAAACGATACCACGATCATTATAGTATGCTTTTGAACAGACCCCGCTGATGAGGTACATGCATTGTTTCAATTCCTAAACACTGGAGTTATAAGGAAGATAATCCCTCGTCAACCCCTTCGAGCCAAAGAAGTAGGAGTTTTTTTTTCTTTTCATAAAAAATTAAAACCCTTAATCATAACCTGGGGCAGAGTAGTTCTCTCAGTTGATCCAAGTGCACAATGAATGACATCAAAGGAGTCCTTCCAAAGCAAAAGACAATCATGGTTCCGAATAATCATAAAGACAGGCAATCATTACCAAAAAAAAAACTAAAGCCCAATAAGGAGACTTACAAAAACTGGGGCATCCCGCTGACTGTAATCACAAAAGAAACAGTTCAGGCAAAAAACAGGGATAATAAAATCAAAAAAAAGAAAGAGGTCCTACAAACTCTCAAAAAAAGAAATGAATGCCTATTCAAAATAAACTATCAATATCCGAACCATCACCAGAATATCAGAGCAAAGACTCAAACACGATCTAATGCACGATTAGCTGAGTTTAGGATCGAAGAACATCACGAAGAACGGGTGGGTACAAATAAAATTTGAGCCTTTATCCTTTGTTTCTTAAACCGTGAACCAGACCATGTTATAACCCTTAAAAGTCCTAGCTGAAGCATGGGTTAGTTTTAAAGCATACTGTTACAAAAGGTATCCTGACTCCTGTAGGGCTTGCTGTAAATCCTGAGTTGACATCACATTTTACAAAAAAAATGTCTGTTTTACTGGAAAAATGCATTTTCAAAAAATTTCAAAACAGACATAAGCTTTGCATTCTTAAAATAATATTGTTTGCATATGACTATTTGTTCAACAGCAGAGAAATCTGCACGACGAATACCTAGTGAACAAAAAACCTTCTCAATAAAAGGATCACCTCAAATGGAAAAACACTTCCAATCAAGGGGCAGACGTGATCATTTTCCATCATCTGGGACAGTTAAGTCAAGATTCAGAGAATCTCTCGAAATGCCAAATAGCCAGGGGCAAATCTCCGCCTGAGTCACTTGGGGCATTGGACATGAATTCCAGCAACAAATCTTGCATGATCAAATATCTTCTGGTAGTATAGAAACACAACACTACTGACAGTGACAACTCCCTACATCCTGAGAGCATGGACATAGTCGAAAAAATACTACGCATAATCAAAGACCCGCTAGGTTGACCGGCCTAGGCAAAATAAGGGCTTCCCGGCGAACCAAAAGGGTTCGAGCAAAAATAAGGGATGAAAATGAAAAAAATCTGTACACCCGGCAAGTCGAAAACCTGAAAAGGCGGCTTGGGAAAAAAAGGGTATCCCGATGGACTGAAAACCCGAAAGGGCGGTCCAGGAAAAAATTAGGGATTAAAGCGTACGACTATGTCCCGTCATCTCGTCACTTGCCTACCAGAAGAAGATTTGTCAAATCGGCGGTTATCAAGCACCTCATAGGCCTTCTTCTCCCGCAGAAGCTGGGGCAATAAGAATTGTCCGAACGGTACAAGCTGCTCTGCTCACCAAGGTACCAAGGTAAGTTCAGCTGAAGAATGTAACCAGGATACCTCCACTCCCCACAGAGTAAGACCAGAATCAACAATACTCTCCCCAAGCAGAGTTGGTCTCCCATCAGCCCCGAAAAGGCACAGTATCCCTAGCAAGTCAGCGATAATCTCCCCAAGCAGAGTTAGTCTACTGTCAGCCTTAAGGAAGTTGGATATCCCTAGAAAATCTCAATATTCCCCAGCGGAGTATACAGATATTCCTAAGCAAGCATCCCCGACAGTCTTAATACTCCTCGACGGAAATATAAGATTGTTCCCTGGCGGAATACAGACACCCCCAGTGGAACCATTTCCCCAGTGCAGTCTCAAAAGTTTCCCCAAGAGAGTTGAACCATCTCCCTAGTAGATTCGGGAAGCTTATCCCCAGTAGATTCTGGAAGCTTATCCCCTGCAGAGTACGAACACATCTCCCCGGCTTTATTCAAAGGTTATTCCCCACCAGAGCCTAACTGGGTTATCCTCAGCTAATTACCACGGAAAGATCGTCCTCGGCGAAGTTCTTCCTGTCCCCCAGCGGAGTTCATCAAATTCCCTAACAGAGCTTATCTACGGAATCCCCAGCGGAGTTATCATCAAAATCTCAGCGAAGTATCTCTTCCCACAGAGTAATTCCCCACAGAGTAATCTCTTCAACAAGTTTATTCCCCCAACAGAGTCATCTTCTCCTACCGGTTTATTCTTGCAATCATCATCCCCAGCAGAAACGAAGAACTCTACTCTTCAACATCAGCCCAGGATTTAACTTCCCGGCATTCGTCAGGGATTTATTTTCCCAAACGAAATACATTCATAAACATTTCACATTTTATACATCCTGCTTACATACATGATAAAGTGCATACGACACTATCTCATTTATTTTTGAACATCATGACATCATACATCATGACATTGCATACAACTGATGTTTTGCCTTTTTAGGAAAAAGGTCAATCTAAAGATGATTACTATCAACTGTCGCAGTTCCAGATTCGATACCTGTATCTAGCCAGGGCATATCTGTGAGCGATTGATTGTGGATTCGATACCTGTATCTAGCCAGGGCATATCTGCATGAAGAGTTTGAAGTTCTAGATTCGATACCTGTATCTAGCCAGGGCATATCTGTGAGCGATTGATTGTGGATTCGATACCTGTATCTAGCCAGGGCATATCTGCATGAAGAGTTTGAAGTTCCATATTTGATACATGTATCTAGCCAGGGCATATCTGTGAGCGATTGATTGTGGATTCGATACCTGTATCTAGCCAGGGCATATCTGTGAGCGATTGATTATGGATCTATACCTGAAACCAGACAGGAAAGTTATCTACATTAAAGAGATTTCAGAGATAGCTTAGAGATGCTCCAGACCCGGATGCTATTCTTTTTCTTATTCAAAGTTTCTTCTCAGAGATAGCTTAGAGATGCTCCGGACCCGGATGTTATTCAATTGCTTATTCAGAGTTTCCTTTCAGATATAGCTTAGAGATGCTCCATACCCGGATGTTATTCTATTGCTTATTCAGAGTTTCCTTTCAGAGATGGCTTAGAGATGCTTCAGACCCGGATGTTATTCTATTGCTTATTCAGAGTTTCCTTTCAGATATAGCTTAGAGATGCTCCGGACCCGGATGTTATTCTATTGCTTATTCAGATTTCCTTCTAGAGATAGTTCAGTTGCGACCCAGGCATGGCGACATTCTGATACTTATTCAGAGATTCCTTCTAGAGATAGTTCAGTTGTGACCCAGGCATGGCGACATTCTGATACTTATTCCAGATTTCTTCTCAGAGATAGCTTAGAGATGCTCCGGACCCGGATGTTATTCTATTGCTTATTCATAGTTTCCTTTCAGATATAGCTTAGAGATGCTCCAGACCCGGATGTTATTCTATTGCTTATTCAGAGTTTCCTTTCAGAGATGGCTTAGAGATGCTCCGGACCCGGATGTTATTCTATTGCTTATTCAGAGTTTCCTTTCAGAGATGGCTTAGAGATGCTCTGGACCCGGATGTTATTCTATTGCTTATTCAGAATTTCCTTTCAGATATAGCTTAGAGATGCTCCGGACCCGGATGTTATTCTATTGCTTATTCAGATTTCCTTCTAGAGATAGTTTAGTTGCGACCCAGGCATGGCGACATTCTGATACTTATTCAGAGATTCCTTCTAGAGATAGTTCAGTTGCGACCCAGGCATGGCGACATTCTGATACTTATTCCAGATTTCTTCTCAGAGATAGCTTAGAGATGCTCCGGACCCGGATGTTATTCTATTTCTTATTCAGAGTTTCCTTTCAGATATAGCTTAGAGATGCTCCAGACCCGGATGTTATTCTATTGCTTATTCAGAGTTTCCTTTCAGAGATGGCTTAGAGATGCTCCGGACCCGGATGTTATTCTATTGCTTATTCATAGATTTCCTTCTAGAGATAGTTCAGTTGCGACCCAGGCATGGAGACATTCTAATACTTATTCAGAGATTCCTTCTAGAGATAGTTCAGTTGCGACCCAGGCATGGCGACATTCTGATACTTATTCCAGATTTCTTCTCAGAGATAGCTTAGAGATGCTCCGGACCCAAATGTTATTCTATTGCTTATTCAGAGTTTCCTTTCAGATATAGCTTAGAGATGCTCCAGATCCGGATGTTATTCTATTGCTTATTCAGAGTTTCCTTTCAGAGATGGCTTAGAGATGCTCCGGACCCGGATGTTATTCTATTGCTTATTCAGAGTTTCCTTTCAGATATGGCTTAGAGATGCTCCGGACCCGGATGTTATTCTATTTCTTATTCAGAGTTTCCTTTCAGATATAGCTTAGAGATGCTCCGGACCCGGATGTTATTCTATTGCTTATTCAGATTTCCTTCTAGAGATAGTTCAGTTGCGACCCAGGCATGGCGACATTCTGATACTTATTCAGAGATTCCTTCTAGAGATAGTTCAATTGCGACCCAGGCATGGCGACATTTTGATACTTATTCCAGATTTCTTCTCAGAGATAGCTTAGAGATGCTCTGGACCCGGATGTTATTCTATTGCTTATTCAGAGTTTCCTTTCAGATATAGCTTAGAGATGCTCCAGACCCGGATGTTATTCTATTGCTTATTCAGAGTTTCCTTTCAGAGATGGCTTAGAGATGCTCCAGACCCGGATGTTATTCTATTGCTTATTCAGAGTTTCCTTTCAGAGATGGCTTAGAGATGCTCCGGACCCGGATGTTATTCTATTGCTTATTCAGAGTTTCCTTTCATATATAACTTAGAGATGCTCCGGACCCGGATGTTATTCTATTGCTTATTCAGATTTCCTTCTAGAGATAGTTCAGTTGCGACCCAAGCATGGCGACATTCTGATACTTATTCAGAGATTCCTTCTAGAGATAGTTCAGTTGCGACACAGGCATGGCGACATTCTGATACTTATTCCAGATTTCCTTTCAGAAATAGCTTAGAAATGCTCCAGATTCGGATGCTATTCTTTTGCTTATTCAGATTTCCTTTCAGAGGTAGCTTAGAGATGCTCCTGACCCGGACGCTATTCTATTGCTTACTCAGATTCCAACTTCTAAAGACAACTTAGAAATGCTCCAGATCCAGAGGCTATTCTATCGCTTATTCCATATTCATTCAAGAGACGATCCAGATTCGGATGATATTCTATCACTCATTCAGACACAGTATGGATATACCCCATACACGGCGGTCATTCTACTACTCGTTCAGACGTTAACAATTAGGTACAGACTAGATATGCTCCAGACACGAAAGCCATCCTATGTCTCATTCAGATTTAACTATCCATTACATTTCCAAATGGCATCTATAAGCCCATTCCCGTCAAGATTCTGTCACGTCTCCAGATGGCATCTATAAGCCCATCCTCTTATCCATCATATCTCCAAATGGCATCTGTAAGCCCATTCCGGACATCACATTGCTGATATTCCACTATGCGAGTGCAAATTTCTGGGCACTCTAGTGTTCAATCATCTTCCACCTTCGGATCACGAAAGGCACGCAAGCCAATCTACATCCTCAGGTTTAAGAAGATTGAACAGGGGAAACTGTTGTACCCCAAAATTTTCCCTCCCATATTCTTCAAATTTTATCAAGAATCATCTTCAAATGGTTCAAGATCTCTCAGAGGGTTGCACAATTCAAACATCCTCCTAAGCCAGTTGAAATTAGGGTTTTGGTTCCTCCAATAAATTTGGGATTTTCAATGGCTCAATCAGGTCCCATAGGCCTATATACATTCTCAAGCATCTACATGTCAAGTCTCAAGACTCACAATGTCAAATTGCACAGTCAAAAGCCCTATTTGGTTCACAATCAACTGCAGGGGTAAAATGGTCATTTTACAGTCAAAAGTCAGAATTTTTGGTCAACATCTTATTTTGAGCACACAATCATAATTTGATCAAGTCTTGATCATGATTCCACAAGAATGGCTCAAAACTCATCAAGATGCCAAAAATTACTATTTTTGGACAGCAGAAAAGTCAACTGTAACTTGACCAAGACATAACTTTTTCATGGTTCATCAGAAAAATCCCATCCAATGCTCATTTTGAAGGGGATGACATTTCCTACAACTCATCTTCACATTCCAAGTCCAAGAAATTCTCTCACAAAAAGTTATCAATTTCTACATTATAGGTCAATTTCAAAAGTCAACAAAATGCACTTTAAGTCAAAGACCATAACTTGAGATTGGTAAATCCAAATGACATGGGACCAAAGGCATTGGTTAGAGGACTTCAAGACCTTTCCAAAATGTCACAGGAAATGTTCATATGATCAAAATTGAGCAAGATATGCATTGGAGAAGTTGGGAAATTTTTGTGAATTTACAAAAGTCAACTTTGCTCAAAACACATCATTTATGCTAATGGGCCTCAAATTCCTTCTTGAAACTTTATCCAAGGCTTATGCACGACCCATTGAGATTAAGTGGAATTATTTTATTATTTTTTATTAATTAATTGAATTTTTAATCAATATTAATTCATTTAATTCATTTAATTGTAGGAAAATATCAAGATATGGTTTTGCAATCTTTTCATGAAGCAAATATGACCTACATGTGCTGGAGATTTTATGGACACATCAAGGGGACAAAAATCTCCCAATTTGGCAAGGTTTTTCAATCAAAAAGATGCAAAAAGATATGATTGAAAATCAAATATACAAATCATAATTCCATGGATCTTTTTCCCAAGGATTTAACCTAATTCAGTCCTCTATATGTACACAACCTAACCCTATTCATGAAAACATGAGAATTGCTGCAGAAAGCCATATGCAACATTGAAAAAATCAAGAAAAACTTGAAAACTGTTTTCCTAGTTCCAGGTTAATTCAGAGCTTTTTGTTAATTCTAATCCATTGCAGGGATCCCCAGGAAGGTGAAGGAACCAAAACCAAGCGTTTAACCTCAAGAAATCGCTGTTTACAGTCACACGGTTTGGTACTTTTTTTCACAATCGTAATTCATTATTCATGCATCATTAACGAGATTTTTTGTGTGCTTTGCATTGCTAGAACCTCTCAGAAGCTAATGGTATAGGTGAATTGCATTATGGTGTCCTGAATCACAAATCACCATTGACGAATTCTAGGTTTTCCAAGCTTCCAAATTGGGGCTTTTCAGTATAGGAAAAATCAAGCTTCATAAGACCTATGGTTAAACTCAGGAGATTTAGACGAATTGAACCCAACCATCGCGCCATATTTATATAGCCTGTAGGGCTATTCACTATTTTTCCTCATGCTATTTTGTGGGGGTTAAAAAACCCCGCTATCTCTTTGCTTTTTTACAGGTTCAGCGAAGGGGATGGAGACGTGGTGTATCATGGTTGGTTCATTCAAATATAACATGCGCTTTTATTTTGTTTCCAGCATGATTGATCTTTTTATATATTATGTTCATTATCCATTATGTTAACAAATGCAGGCGAGTGGAGTAGTGGTTAGTGTGCTGTCTAGTAACCATTGGGACCTGGGTTCGATTCCCAAGTCCCCCAAATAATTATTTCTCTTTTTTCCAATGTGATCATATGCAGGATGCTGAATGTTGTCCACCATATACCCTACTCATCCAAGCGCCAAGTGGCTGGCAAGGCAGATCTGAAGTCAAAGAAGGGGTGACTACCATGCTCCCTAGTCAACCATGCTCTAGGCAATCATCAAAGGTCAAACGGACTGGCCAACAAATGGGCCAGAATTGCCAAATTCACCTCCTCAGGGCCCAACACCCCCCTGGTTCTTTCATATTTTTCTCTTTGTTTTCTTTTTCTTTTTATTTTCTTTTACTAATTATTTTATTAACTACTATTATTATTATTTAACTCACAAATTATTATTTTCCTAATAACTTCAGTAAATATTTATATTATTTATTTTTATTATTATTAATCTCACTTTTTAATTATTTTTTTTGTAAATAAATACTAATAAATTGATTTAGTTTAATTAGGGTTAATATTGAATATTTTTGCAATAAATAAAATAGATTAGAATTAGGGTTTTTCTCTTGGCAACTTTTAATTTCTTTTACTTTTATTTTTATTAAAACATAAAAACATAAAAAATACTTTTTTCTTAAATTATTTAATTAATTAGTTTTAGGTTGAATATTTAATTAAATGCAAAAAAGGACCAATTCCATTCTTTTCTCAAAAAAGGGTCAAAACCCTAAGGACGTCCCCGATTTAATTTCTTTGCGCGCATATTCATTTTGATGTATCTGTTACGGGAATGTAATAGCGTAATTAGGACCTCTTTTATCGCTTTATTTATTTTCTCGCAGTTTATTTGTTACAAAGGGTTTGTTTTTGGCGATGTATATACCCGCGCCTTGTAATAGCGTAGATTTACCTTCTGCACTTTATTTCCCGCACAATTATTAACTATTAACGATGCATGACAAGACTTGTATGAAAAATAAAATCAACCCGTAGCTCACAATGATGCATGCAAAGACAATTTAACTGAAAAACAACACACATGCACATGCCACTCCTAGGGTACGCCTCACTTGGTTGCCTCGAGGTGGTCATTAAGTATAGGGTGTTTTAGAGGTTGCCCTCCTGTCTAAAGATCCAGTTGCCTCGAAACGGTTGCCTCGAATAAAAAAGGATCTAGGACATTAGGGTTACCACTAAGGCGTCCTACTATTGCTTTGGTGACCACATTGTCCCTATAATCGAATTGACCCGAATAACTCCAACGACGGTGCTACCTACTTATCAATAGTGGGATAGTACTGTCTAAAGGACTCTTACACAGCCTAATTCCTTAGAGTAGGTAGATTTCTCCTGGGTACTTGCTCTTTCAAAAAAACAAAAACAACTTTTCGCACCTACACTTTCAAAAAGTTTTCAAACAAAACACTTCATACACTCTTGAGGACTTATACAAGAGTTACCTAGAAGTTTTTCAAACTAAACTTTTTCAAAACCCACATACACAAGAAAAGCAAACAATTTTTGAAAACATAGTGAGCAAGTACCTAAGAGCCCGTGGATAACCACGGATAGAAAGGGTGCTAACACCTTCCCTTTCTATAAATCTACCTCCTGAACTGAGAAACATCTCGAAAAGGAATTTTGCTGTGCTTTTGTCCTTTCCTTGTTGGAGAACATAAAAGACGGTGGCGACTCTTGCTTACCGCGACATTTCGCGAACCAGCTTAAAAACAGTCAGTTCTATTTCCACCGATCACATGCTCCTACTACATGGATCCAAGGTCGACCCAACAAATAGGAATAAGCAGGAAGAATATCCATGACGTAGAAAGTAAAGTTAAAAATTTGTTATCCAACCTTGATCAAGAGATCCACCTCTCCATGAAATGTCCTTTTGGACCCATCGAAATCCCTTAAAATAATATCACTTGGTTTCAAAACTAGTCCTTCACAGTCTAAATAGTCTAAGGCTCCCTTGGGTAGCACACTTAAAGAAGAGCTTGTGTCAACCAGAACATGTGCTAGGGTAGTCCCCTTACATTCAACAGAAACATGCAGAGTTTGTTATGGTTCTTTCCAAGCGATGCCAGATCAACATCCGAGAACCCCAAACCATTATCGATCATCAAGCTTGCCACACAATTTTCAAACTGGTCAGTTGTGGTCTTCTGAGGGACATGAGCCTTCTTCAGGAATTTAATTAATGCCCAAGCATGAGAATTATATCAAAGTAGCAAAGACAACATGGAAATCTTGGAAGGGGTTTGCCACAACTGCTCCACTATCTTGAAATCACTCCTTTTTATAATTTTCAAGATCCCATCCATTTCTCCAGCGGAAGGCTCCTCAACATCAATGTCTTTTGCGGGTATTTCTGTCTCAGCAGGCTCTACTACTTTCTCCTTTCCCCTTGTGTCAGTGTTAGGCTTGGCAGTGGTGATGCGGGCAGGTGCCTTTGTAGCGGTTGATGGTGAGATGTTGGGTGAAAAGATTCTCCCAATTCTGGTTACCTTACTAGAGCCATTAATGTTACCAATGTCATCAGCTTTGCTTTCTTCAATCCAAGCATCTTGCTTTATTCCATGGTAAAACACTTCAGCACCATAGTTCCATGGCACGACTTTGTTGGAAGAGTACGAAATTGGCCCAGGAGTGGTAATTATCAGAGGAGCAACAGTCTATTCATTTGAAATCCTAATAGGACCCTTGGAGGAGATCCTAAGAGGCTTGTTTGAGATTGTTATGATGGAGAGGTCTTCAATCTTATTTGTCAAATTTTTGGTGGACGGAGTCTTCTCAAATATGATCTCATGGCTATTCATCAGGCGTTGAATGCCTTCCTTCAACCTTTTGCATCCATTGAGTTATGTGGCACACAATTGCAATCCTTCAAACAGCCAGGGAAAATCCCGGCTTTCAACTGATTCTTTTTTATAATGGTTAACGGAGTAGTCAAGTCTTCAACAGAGAAACAAAAATGGTGTCTTTAACCATATTGACACCCTTGCCATGATTTGGCATAGGCGTGGTGATTACATTCAGAGTTGGAGGAGGATCAAATTCAATGGTCTTGTTGTCTATTAAGTCTTGAATTTTATTCTTCAGTGCCCAGCATTGACCAGTCTCATGCCCGGGACTATTCGAGTGATATGCGCACTTGGTATTCGGATTGTATTTAGGTGAAGAGGTATTTGGATTGGCCGAAGGATCATGCAGTGTCACCAAATTATCCTTTAGCAGGTGTTGTAAGGCTTGGGATAACAACATGCATATCCTTGTATATTGTCTTTGTGGAGCCTCAAATCGTTGATGATTGGAAGATTGTCTTTGAACAGGGGTTGGATTGGAAATCCGGACAGCATTAACAGACAGACGATCATCCTTCTTGGTATGGGCCCTTTCCCCATACGCATCATTGATTTCTTTTTTCCCAGTGAAGGGTTTCTTTACGGGATTGGAGGTGGAAGCAGATGCTATGGGAATCTTCTCGTTGTTGATACCGCTTTCAACTCTTTCACCGGTTAAGATCAACTCGGTGAAACCGAAAGAAGAACAACCAACTAATATGTTGCAAAATGGACTAGATAAGGTTCCCATAAACATATAAATGTATTCCCTATCAGTTAATGGCGGTTGAACCCTACTGGAAAAGTCCCTCCACTTTTGGGCGTACTCTTTGAACCCTTCACTTTTCCCCATCGTCATGTCTTGCAGTTGAACTCTTGTCGGTGTGAGGTCAGAATTGTACTGGTATTGGTGATATAAATTGATGGCTAAGCCTTCCCATGTATGGATACGGGAACCCTCCAACTGGTAAAACCACTCAAGTTGTGTCCCACCCAAGCTTTCTTAAAAGAAGTGAACCCAAAGTTTCTTGTCAACCGTGTGCGGTTGTATTTTGCGCACATAACACTTCAGGTGAAGCTTTGGGAAGGAAACCCCATCATATTTAACGAAGACTAGTACCTTGAATTTGTGGGGAATGACAACCCCTGATATTAAACCCAAATCTTCAAAATCCAAACCAGGGATGGCTTGAATCTCAGCGGCCTTCAGTCTATCCTCTATTTTCTTGTACTTAACATCGGCGGGAGGATACTGCTCGTCAAAATAATCTTCATCATAGGATGCTTGATCATTGATACACCCAGCCTAGGTACTCCTTGCTTCTCCGATTGGGTTCTCGTTTTCCTCATATGAGTCTTCTACTACCGGAATCTTACAGGTCGGCTCTCTGAATCTTCTACCCATGTTGACTAAAGCTTTCCTCTTGGGTTTATTTTTGGATTCCAGCAACGTCATCAACTCTTGTTGCCCCTTGGCTAGGGTCAGTAGAGTCTCTTGAAACTGGGAGTTTTGTGCTTGTAGGTCCTTCATTGTTTTCTCGATATCCATCTTGCTGAAATAAACAACAGAAAGATATGGAAACCTATCGTGGAAAACCTGTTATGTTATGATGTATGGAAGATGTGTATGCAAATGATTTCAAGGATTTATGAAATTTAAATTTGTCTAGACAAAGAATGATCAAACGTAAAATTACATTAATTAGTTCAAAATAGTTTCAACGTGCCTCTTGGGCTTATAAAATAAATCTCTAAGATAAAAAGGTCGAACGCATCCTCTTTGGTGCAAGGTAGGCATTCAAGCTTTGTTCTTCATGTAGTTGGTTTGTAAGCTCCAAAACCCTTTTCTCGCTAGCATATAACCGAGATTCAAAAGTATATCATTCTTCTTTTAACTGAATCTAACCCTTTTGCAAGTCTTCAAGATAAGTAGGCATGTTGGGATAGAGAACAGTGTACAAAACATCTTCTTCAACAACGGTCTCTAAGATAACAGGTAGGATGGAGGGATAAGGCATCACGAGCTTCTGAGCACGAGCTCGTACCCACCTAAGGTAAGGCTCAAGGGGAATAGAATTCTTGTGTCCCAGCATCTTGTTATCCACTTTGTTTACCATCCTCCAAGCTCGTACAAACCTTTGAAGGTAACCATGATCATCGCTCTCGTAGTCGAATACCACTCCTTGGATGAGCATATCATGCAGACCATCTCTTAGGGCATACCCAAACTGTCATAAGGATAAGCAAGGGTTGTAAGTGATACCTCCCCTAATGCCAAGCAAAGGAAGATTAGGGAATTCCCCATAACGGTCGACAATAGTAATGTTCTCTAAGGATCGAGAACACCAGTGAATATCCGAATGTATGAGCGTCATCAGCCTATGGGACATTCTCAAACCTTGGTCATTCTTCAATACGAATCGGGGGAGATGTGAGAGAAACCATCTAGCCAACATATGAGTTTAACACATGAGGGTCCCTCTCTTCCTCATAGTGCGAGAGTGGAGAGAATGTAGGATATCTCCCAACAAAGTAGGCACCGGATTGTGATACATGAAAATTTTGACAGCATTTACATCTATAAGTTGGTCAGGGTTTGGAAATAAAACCATCCCATAGATGAGAAGGGCCAAGATTTCTTCAAAAGCTTGTAAATCCAAATATTTCCAAAAATCTTGAGCTTTTTCAAACAAAAACTTGGCTAAGAACCCTCTGACACCACTCCTTGTTTCCCAATTAGTCGTGACATCAGATTGTTGCAAGTGTAGCGCTCGGGCAATTTCTTCAGGGCTTGGATCTCTTTCCGTAACATTGAAAGGAAGTTGATTGAGAATAGGAATCCTCAAGAGTTGAGATAATTCTTCCAGAGTAGGTACAAGCTGATAATCGGGATAAGGAAATTAATGGTGTAGAGGATCGAAGAATTGGAAAAGCACCTTCATCATATCTTCATCAGTGTTTGAGGTAACCAAGTTTAGGAGGTGACCATGTCTTTCGGTGAATGAAGAATTCTCAGGGACCCTTGATGCTAACTCTTTGGGTTGAGAAGAAATTCTTATGAGATTGACTTGGATAGTATTCCTGCGGATGGAAGCCATATCCTACAAAGCAGAACAAAGATAAATCCCATTAATCCTTGAAATGGTTAGTGATAATGCTTATGATGTTATGATGTTTATGATGTTATGTACAAGTAAGCATATACACACAAGGCAAACAAGTCCTTAGGTTTAGTCTTGCATGGAGTCTTATAGGTAAGTACCCTCTTAAAGCTTAGTTGGCTCAACCTGTCCTAATAATAGTAACCGGGTTCTAAGGGATCTCAATATCATTGATCTTTCTCATTGGGCATTGTTTCAGCGCAAGCCTCTCTAATGGCGACCGCAATATCTCGATAAGACGGATCTCAATGAGTGTAGTATCGAGTATCAACCAACTTCAGACTGCACCAAAGCTGGCTATCTCACTACTTCCCAATGTCCAAGTTGGTCAAGTAAAGGTTCTAAAGTTAGTTAGTGCTTTATGACACCACACAGCGGCCCCGTATTCTCCTTGACTACTCAAGGGCTACCAGTACCAACAAATGTGTCACACTAACGTAGATATTGCTTAGACCATATCGGTATACCCTGCACAGTTTCCACAATGTATTGCTACTTACTTATAAGGTATCCCAGATCCGGGTAGAGGATCAAATTAATCCCAAACAAGGAACCAAAACGTAAATCAAACAAGTCAAACAATGAAAGAAAATAAATGTGATCTAGCCCTAAGGTAACCCCACTTTTAAGTAATCCCCAGCAGAGTCGCTAGTTCTGTAATACGATGGGAGAACTGACTTGGGATGTTTTGCATTTGATCGTAATTGTTATGGTTAGCAAGATTCGCCACCGACTTTTCTTTTATCCAATAAGGAAAGTCTGAAAAGAACAGGAAAGACCTTTGAGATTATTTTCTTGAGTTCGAGGGGTAGATTATGCAAAGGGAATGTGTTAGCACCCTTTTCATCCATAGTTATCTATGGGTTCTTAGTTGCTTGCTAGATCATTTTCTTTGTTTGAAAATGTGCTTTGTGGTGGTTTTGAAAGTATTTTTAAAAAGGAGCCTTCATTTAGATGAACTTTGTAATGATTATCGTTTCGGCGAGAATGTATACAAAGTGTTGGACTTTTGAAAATATTTCATGTTTTGAAAGTGTTTTGTGTGTGTTTGCAAGGATGTTTATTTTTAAAGTGAGCAAGCAACTAAGAACATTTCTACCTGCTCAAAAGTATTTTTTATTTGTTTCTCTCTTCCTTTGATATTGTTATCTTACCATTGCTTGGTAAGAAGCATTATCTTTGGATGTAAAGGGAAGGGCGTGGGTCATCGTATAGTCATGATAGCAATGTTGTGATATATCTTAGCATTTCTATTGAGGGACTAAGATCATTTGAAAGGCAACATTCGTAGCGTCATCGAGGGACTATGATCTTGTATTTTGACAGTTTTGCTAAGACGTCTCACATGTATAACATGACCATTTTTTAGGTAACAAGTAGAGTTAATCCTAGGGGTGCATGTGTGAATGGTGTGTTTGATTTTCATGCATTTAGTCTTTGATTAAGGGCTATCTACTTTGTTGATTTCATCTTCTCATACAAATCCTACTTTACTAGAATTTATATGAAAGCGATAAATTGCGGAAAGTAAATATTCTACGCTATTACAATTATTAGGGGGATGGGGTGTACAAATTTACAAATGGGGATTTCAAAAAATTAAAGTCCTAATTATCTATTACAACCATATTGAAATAATGTACAATAAATGTAAAATGGACTTGTTTTGTTTTTGTTAAGAGAAGAAAATGAATTAGCTTAAGAAAATGTTTTTGGGCTTTTTATTCCCAAAGAAATAAAATAAAGTATGTGAACATAAAAACATTTTGGTGTTTTTGATTAATGAAAATAAGAATGAAGATAAAAAAATTAATAAGAGAAAAAGAGGTCAGAATCAGCGCCTTGCTGAAATAAGAGAGAGCAGAAGGAAGGGGCGGAAACTCTGACTCTGACATGCTGCAAGAAAGAAATGTTAGTAGAAAAAGGAAAGGCCATAAGTTTTGGGTCCGGGTACACTAACATTCTAGGGTTGCTGGGCACAAGGTGGATCCTAGAAGTTCTGATGCAACTGGAAGCCTAGAAGTTCTAATGTTACTGGAAGGTCAGAAGTTCTGGTGGCTGAGGGAGTTTGGAAATTCTGGATGTTTAGAGAGAGTGTGGAAGTTATGAATGTAGCTGGAAACCTAGAAGTTCTAGTGTCACTGGCAGGCCATAAGTTATGATAATGGGTATGTGAGGTGTCAATGTTGTTGGATGGAAATGTCTAGAAGTTCTGGTCCAGGATGGGAACAAAATGTCATGGAATAAACATTAAAAAAAGGGTGTTTTGGGGCTAGAACTCATGACCCTTAACACTAACGTCTTAAGCATTCACTCTCTACCACTAAGGTGGCTATACATCTGGTATTAGAAGCAAAAACATAAACATGTATCACAAAGTAAATTCTGATGATGAATCTCCTTTTCCATGCCATTCAGAACATCTACAGCTTAGCCATTTCTCAATAAAACAGAAAATTCACACATAACAGTTATGGCTGATTTCATCATGGTTTCAGAAATGTAAAGTATCAGAAGATGGCAAGCATAAATTTTTCTAATCCTAATTCTAAATCCTAATTTCCTCAAGAAGTTCTGAGCTGAAATTCTTTCAACTTAGGTAGAAAATACATGAAATCTAAGAATATGTACAACATCAGACTCAGGATATCTACATTGTATTTTTGGATATGCAAGTCTAATAATGCCTAAGTAATATGATAAAAGTCAGCAGAAACTTACCTTGCAGCTGGAAAATGTTATGTGAGCTAGAGCCTGGTTTTGCCTGTTGTGATGTTCTGATCAGCTTCCTCACATGCTCAAAAAGCTAGAACAATCCTGAACTATGGATGGCTGGAAAATTCTGGAGCATCCAAGAAGCAATGTTCTGGTTTTTTGAGATGGAGATTGATGAAGATTGTATTGCAGTTTGTAAACAGAAGTTGGGATTATTTCTAAATGCGCCTTAGAAACTGAGTGGGTGATTTGGCCAACAGATGCGAGAGACCATTAGAGTTTTGGGCGTAAAAAAAAAATAGAAGCTTAGTAGGTTTTTGTGTTTATGTTTTTTAGTTTCAAGTTCTTTGAAATTTCAGCAAGGTTTCAAGGCTAATTTTCAAATTCTCGACCTCTTTTCAGTTGCAAATGAAGTTCAATTTATAGGAAATGATTTAGTAGCTTGGAGAAGTCAAAAGTGCAGCCATCATACACTAGGTGCTGACTTGTTCTTGAAGCAAGTTCAAACAAGTATGGTTCAAGGCACAAAATATGCTGGTTAGCAGCTTTTAGCCGTGCTTAAGATGGATTTGTAAGCATGAATTAAGGAAAAGTATCCTCAGAAGGAAAAGCAATGCATGGGCCCAGCATAAACTTGTACAAAAGTTTGCTTTTCAAGGACAACAATGGTACTTATATGTCATACGTGGGGAAATCCTTTGGATAAAGACTCAAAAGTGGGTGTGATCATTAAATGATGATGAGATTTATCAAACCAGAAATCCTGCAATATGATATTATGTATCATAGCTTAATTACGGGTCAGAAGTTCAACATCAGGTAACTTAGAATAAACATCCAACTTCTGATCTTTGAATCTCCCTACTCTAGCATGTTCTGAATGAGTTCTCAGACTTTCTAGAAAGCTTGTAACATGCTTTGCATACCCTCTTTGGACTACTCTTGCAAATTCTGATTGAACCTACGTGAAAACTAGTCCAGAAGTTCTAACCAAATTCTGTCTTGGAAATGCCCAGAATTTACTGAGTGTTGTAGTTTCATGGACGTGTCTTTGAAGAGTTATAACTTGAAATCCCAACATTTCTAGGAGAAGTTCTATTCTGCAAAGTTTTAGATTTTATTGAAATCTATAACTCTTGTGTTAGAAGTTCTTCCAGAATCAACTTACATCATGGTGAAAATCTGGCCAGAAGTTCTGAATTTATCATATTTTCTTAACACTTAGAAAAATTTCTAAGTGTTTAGAATTTTGACTTTTCCAAAGTAATCTTGACTTTTGATTTTCTTGGTGAGAAAAATCTCATTTTTTGACATATCTTGATGAAATATGATTCTTTAAACTTGACTTTGTTCCAAAAGTCAAAGTTTGACTTTTCAGTATGCAATTGACCACTTTGCCCTTGTGTCCAAGCCTAAATTGATGTATCAGTGTTGCAAACTTGATGTCAGGGGAGATCTTGTGAGAGAATCCTTGAGAAATAAGAGGGAAAATTTTGTGACTTTTGTATGGTACAATTAAAGATCTATAAAACTTTGTAGGATCAATAACATAAGTGAATTTTGATTCTAAAGCCTTGTTCAATTTGTCTTTTAAAGTATTAACCTCTTTTTGCCAAATATGACAAGTTTCACAACCAAACCAAGAAGGCTCCTCATCTTTATTTTTAGCTTTTGAAATTTCTAACATGGATAACTTAAAAGCTTCCAGTTGTTTTTTCAGTTTCTAAAACTTTAGTTTTTAAGTATGAAAATATTTTTTATTTGAAGCTAACCTTTTTTAAAAGCATCTACGACTGCACTGTGTAGATTTTCTAAAGCAACTTGTAATTCAGAATAAGATATTCTATCAATAGGTTCATGTTTAGAATGACTTACATTCTTCTTATTTTGATGGGTCATGAGGAAAAAGTTTGTCATTTCATCACTATCACTTGAGCTATCATCACTTAAGGATTCACTATCATTTTCCCAAGCAATGTATGCTCTTCTAGGTTTACTATAATTCTTGTGTTGACCATTTCCTTTATCATTCTTAAGAAATGGAAAATACTGCCTATAGTGATCAACCTTTCCACAACTATAGTATGAACCTTTAGATTTACCTTTCCTATTCGTACATTGCCTTGAGAAATTGGATTGTCTTCTATAGTGAATAATTTTTTTGTCATAATGCTTCACTCCATTCCTCTTGAGATGTTTATTGTATCTTCTAACAAATAATCCCATTTCTTCATCATTCAAACAATCATCATCACTAGTTCCAATATCATCTCGCTCTTTAGTTGAGTACTTAGAGCTAGAAGCCATAAGAGAAATTGACTTCTTGTCTATCTCTTTTTCCTTATTCTTATATTTCTCAATCTTCTTCTCTTATCAAATGAGTTCTTGCTCCTGTTCTTCAAACTTTCCAAACAACATAGTAATATCTAATGTCAATTGATCGTTAGCTTCCTTGATTGTGGAAAAATTTGATTGACACTCCCTATTAATACATCTCAAAACTTTGTTAGTAGAAATTTCATTGAAGATGGGCTTACCAAGTGCATTCAAATAATTAACAAGATGAGTGAACCTATTTTTCATATCGGCAATGGTTTCACCATACTTCATATGAAAGAGTTCAAACTCTTGGTTCAAAGTATTGATTCTAGCTTGATTGACCTCATTTGTGTCCTCATGGGCAACTTGCAATGAGTCTCACATAGCCTTAATAGTTGTGCAATGGGAAACACGGTAATATTCACCAACTCCTAAAGAGGATATGAGAATATTCCTTTATTTCCAATCATACAACCATAATTTCTCATCATGTGTGTTCCATTGTGCTTCTGGTTTAGGTATAATAACACCTTTCGCATTGGTCATGGTAATTTGAAAAGGACCATTTTGGATGGTGCTCCAGACATTTCTATTGTGATATGGTGGGAGAACTGATTGTTATATTGGTTTTGCATTTTGTATTTGCAAATGTTGCGGTAAGCAAGAGTCGCCACCGACTTTTCTTTTATCCAACAAAGGAAAGGGTGAAAAGAATAGAAAAAAGACCTTTTGAGAGTTTTCTGAGTAAGGGGGTAGATTATGGAAAGGGAAGGTGTTAGAACCCTTTCCATCCATAGTTTTCTACGGGCTCTTAGATGCTAGCTCATGTTTTGAAAATTTCTTATGCTTTGTGTGTTTTGAAAATTGTTTTGAAAATTCCTTAGTGCGGCGATTCGCTTTATGATAACTCTTGTATCAGTCCTCAAGAGTGCTGAGAAGGCAAATGTTTTTTGAAAATATTTTGGTGTAGGTGCAAAAAGTTATTTTGAGCAAGCATCTAAGAACTTATCTACTTATACTCGAAAAGGTCGTTCTTTTCCTCCTAACCTTTAGACAGTGCTATCCTACTATTAGTGAGTAGGTAGCCCTATCGTTGGATGTTGAGGGACTATCGAAGGGATGTTTACAGTCACTAAGGCAACTAAGCAAGAATTCTTAGTAATTGTCCTAAAGTTTCAAGATCACTTTTTTAACCGAGGCAACAGTCGAAAGGGTCATCAAGGGGCTGTGATCTCTTGAACTCAAGGACAGTCACTAAAAATTCTCACGTTTCGAGAATTGTGTCAGTTTTCGAAGGCAACCGAAGTGGGAGATACCCTAGGGGTGAGCATGTGCAAGTGTGTTGATTCGGTTCATTTATCTTCCACATTTAGGGTTATCTAATCGTTTTCTTTTCAGTCTTTTTCATGCAATGCTATTAATCTAAACAGTTAATAATAGTGCAGAAAATAAATTACAAAAAATAAAATTCCTAAGCTATTACAAGGCCTTGGGGAAAATACATAAATAGCACAAGAAAATAAAATGTGGAATTTTAAACCTAATTAAGACTATTACAAACCGGGAAACAGTTACATAATGGGGAAAAAAAGAAAAAATAAAATGGAAAACAAAGATAAGCGAGCGAAGAATGGAAAGAACGCCTACACCCTAAAAAATGTTTAAAAGAAAATCTTTTTTGTTTTTATTTATTTATGAAAATATTAAATTGTAATAATATCCTAATTAACTAAATTAAAAAAGGAAATAAAAAAAATATTAATTACAATTAATTCTAAGGAAACTAAAATTCTTTTTGGTATTTTTAAAGAAAAAAGATTTAAAATTTAATCCTAATTTCTAGTTAATTTTAATTTAAAGAAAAAATTATTAAAGTAATTAAACTAGATTAATTTACAAAATTAATTTTAATTAAAAAAAACCTAATTCTATTTTTTGTGATTTTATTGATTTTATTGATTTTATGATTTAAATAAAAAAATGATTTTTGAAACAATTAAAATAATTAAAGGAATAAATTAAAAACAAGATAAAAGAATGGGCCTGGTAGTAGGAAGCAATTAGGGGGTGTGGAGCTGAAATTGTTAGGCCCAGATCACATGAGCCCAATGTCATGCGTAATCCAATGGAAGTGTGTTTGAGGGGCCACCATGGGGATGCGTTGCTGGGCGCTGGATCTGAGTGGTGGATGATCTAGTGGCTGAGAGTGATGATGCAGGATGGACGTCTGGCCATGTACCACACTGGAACCTAAAAGAAGTGTTTAGAAAATAGCAAAATGTTAGAACTGGGACTCGAACCCAGGTCCATCCCTTCACCACGGGCTGCCTGACCATCTGTGCTACCATGTCAATCATTATACAAAGTAAAACAAAAATAATATAATGTGAAATTCCTGCAATTATTTAAGAAAACACGCACAAATTTGAACTGGCCAGTGGGGCTGCGCCACACAGTCATCTTCTCCACTCATCTTTCGTGTTAGCCTCTGCACTTTTACATACGGACGTTGTCCATCACTATAGGACATGTAACCTCCAAAATCCATAGTACGTAATATAAATCAAACCTAAAGCCATAGATCAATTAGGCTTGATCCCCTAAGCACGATGGTACTCATCTTTGGGCCCAATTTTACTTGTACCTGAAAACCCTAAAACAAAAGTCTAAGCTCTAATAATGGCAGATCATCATACATTCATCAAAACTTGCAATTAATGATTCAAACACCTTCTAAACATTCATACAAACAGGAATGCATGATCAAAACACATTTATAACACATGTATGGACATAATCGTTTTTTAAAATAAAACTCAAATCGTGATTGTATTGGTCGCAATTCTGGGGGCTTTGATGCTTGGAAACGATGCAGTTACCTTTAGGATGACTCCAGGAATATTTTGCAACCCTCAGAACCTCTTGAGTCTGCCTCAAATTCCACAACTAATTTGAAATTTTCTCTTCAAAATGTGAAATTGTAACGTGAGTTTTGTGCGGCCAGTCCTTATTTTCTTGGTCTGGCAATGTTGTGTTTATATATTGGGATGCATTAGGGCAACAAAAATGGATTGAATCCTAAAGATTGGATGGAAAAGATTTAATTTTCATCTTGGAATTTTATGTTTCTAAATTTGGCTAAAAATTGCTCATCTCTCTCTAATCACCCTTCATACGAATTCTTGACTCAATCTTCTGAATTGGGACTCATGATATGATCATAAAACAAATATTTTTTATTTAATTCATCATTTTACTATTTTATTTGATTTATTAATATTTAAATGAATGGAAACTCAAATAAATAAAAATAAATCTCATAAAAATAAAATAATGGATTTAAATGTCTTGAATAAGTCCATGGATATATTTGAGATCCAAAACCCACGCCTATTAGTTCAAAAGATCCAATTTACTCACATTGACTTTTGTGCATTTTCATAAAATTTCCCAACTTCTACAAGTCATAACTCTCTCAATTTTTGTCCTATGGTGGTGTTTTGGGCCATTTTGGAAATCTCAAGATGTCCTCTAAGAGCTCCTTTTAGCTTCATCTCAATTGAGTCTTCCATGTTCATGTATGCTTCTTTGGGAAAAGATGACTTTTTGTTGACTTTTAAGATGACTTATAATGTCTGAGCTTGTATCTTTTAATTGGGGCATTTCTTGAACTTGAGGGCTGAAGAGAAGTTGTAGGGAATTGGATTCTCCTCAAAATGAGCTTTGGTGTAAAAATCTCTGATAAAGTATGAGAAAGTTATGCCTGGTCAAAGTTTGGTTAACTTTTCTAATAGAAAGCCTAATTAGCAATTTTTGACTTTTGATGAGTTAGGAGCATTTCTTGAGGAATCATGATCAACCCTTGATCAAATGATGGATATTACTTCAAAATGTTGATGTTGACCAAAAATCTTGAAGTTTGACTGTATATAGGCCACAATTGACTTTTGACCTAGTACAATTGATTTTGAGGCATTTTAGTAGTTGACTGAGAAAACTTGTTGTGCAAGGAATGAAATTTTGGATGGATGACCTTGAGGACATATTAGGACCGTGGTAAACATTTGAGACCATTGGATTTCACACATCTTGATGAAAATTGAAACCCTAGTTAGAGGTTCATTGCCTTTAGGAGGAGAATTTGTCTGGTCAATTCTTGGTCATCCATGGGCAAGTTGGGGATCTCAATGGGCATGTGTTGAGTAAAATGAGAGGGTAAATTTTGGGGTAAAATAGCTGCCCTTGTTCAATCTTCTTAAACCTGAGGATTTATATTGGCTTTTCTGCCTTTCGTGATCTGAAGGTGGAAGAGGATTGAACACTAGAGTGCCCAGAAATTTGAGCTCGCATGAAGTAACACTGTTGGTTGATGCTAATCGGGAATGGGCTTACATATGCCATTTGGAGTAAATGACTGGGATTCGTCGGAGATGGGCATAAAGATGCCATCAGAAGTAGATGACTGAGAGTCATAAATGGTCCCTTTATGGGGATTCATGTTCCTGTTGCCTGAGGAGGAGTCAACTGGGGGATGTTGATTTCTGTTCTTTTCGTGTTTGAGGTAAACTTTGTGGGTAATAGAGTCTAAGAACTTCAGTTGTCCATGACTATACTGAGGGGTTATCTCTGGATTGGAGAGATAAAAGTTTGTTGTTTTCTGGTTGAAATCCAAGCTTCACAGTAATTTGCTGGGGAGAATGAAATTAACTTCTATTTGGAAATGTATCAGAAGAAACCTGTGTAGGGCTGTTTCAGGATGAGTCCGGGTAAGACTTCATCTGGAAGTGTATGAGAAGGAACCTGGGTAGGGCTGTTTTAGGAGATATATGAGAGGGATCCTGGGTAGGGCATCTTCAGGATTAGTTCGGGTAAAACTGCATCTGGAAATTGTAAGAAGGAACTTGGGTAGGGTTACCTCAGGATGAGTCCGTGTAAAACTGCATCTAGAAATTGTGAGAAGAAACCTGGGTAGGGTTACCTCAGGATGAGTCTGTGTAAAACTGCATCTGGAAATTCAAGAGAAGGAACATGGGTAGGGTTGCCTCAGGGTAAGTCCGTGTAAAACTTCATTTGGAAGTTCAAGAGAAGGAACCCGTGTAATATTGTTTCATGAAGAGCCCGTATAAAGCTGTATTTGGGAGTCAGAAGAAACCCGTGTAAGATTGCTTCATGAAGAGCCCGTATAAAGCTGTATTTGGAATTCAGAAGAAACCCGTGTAAGATTGCTTCATGATGAGCCCGTTTAAAGCTGTATTTGGAAGTCAGAAGAAACCCGTGTAAGATTGCTTCATGATGCGCCCGTGTAAAAGCTGTATTTGGAATTCAGAAGAAACCCGTGTAAGATTGCTTCATGATGAGACCGTGTAAAGCTGTATTTGGAATTTAGAAGAAACTCGTGTAAGATTGCTTCATGATGAGCCTGTGTAAAGCTGTATTTGGAAGTTAGAAGAAACCCGTGTAAGATTGCTTCATGATGAGCCCGTGTAAAGTTGTATTTGGAAGTCAGAAGAAACCCGTGTAAGATTACTTCATGATGAGTCCGTGTAAATTTGTATTTGGAAGTCAGAAGAAACCCATGTAAGATTGCTTCATGATGAGCCCGTGTAAAGTTGTATTTGGTCGCACAGATAATTACTCTGTTTTGTTTCAGGAGCTAATCCTGGACCTGCTGAAAATTATTGATGATAAATATCTGTTGATTTCTCTTTCCTGAAAAGTTAAAGTGTTAGCTGTATGCAATGTCATGATGTATGAAATGCATTGTGTAATGGTGTTCTCAAAATAAATGAGATTGGGATGTATGCATTTGTACTGCAGATGCTATGACGTTTGTAGAATGATGTGTGAATGTAATATGTGAATGTATCAGTTATTCTATTACAGCGTTGTTGAATTAGGGAAAATAAATACCTGATTGCAGCTGGCGATGAAGAATGTAGGTCTTCAGATTTTGTTGAAGCTAGACTGCTGGGAGATGATCTTCCGTTGTTAGAGAAATAAACTATGTTCAGGAAGGAAAGCTCTATGCACTACCTGAGGATTTTGTGAAATCCTATTGGGGAATCCTGAGAAGTTTGATGAATTTACTAGGGAAAACCTGATGTTGGAGCAGTAGTTGGAAATTCTTGTTCAGCCGGGGATACAAGAACAACTGACATCACTAGGTTGTAAGCTGAGGATATGGCGGCGGCTTTTTAGTAAGATTCCCCTGCCTTTGTACCTGCTGGAGAAAGTACCTGCAGAGACTTTGTGGATGGTTTTAGTGTCATCCCAACTCCTGGGGTGCTTGGTAATTGCTGATTAGGATGATAAGTCTTCTACTGATAAACAAATGACAAGATGACGAGACATAGTCATACGTTTTCAATCCCTAACTTTTGCCTGGAACTTCCTTTCGGGTTTTTATTCCATCGGGATACCCTTTTTTGCTCAAGCCGCCTTTTTAGGTTTTCGACTTGTCGGATGTATAATTTTTTGTATATATCCTTAATTTTTGCCCGAACTCTTTTGGTTCGCTGGGATGCCCTTAATTTTTCCTAGGCCTGTCAACCTAGCAGGTCTTTTTCATGCGTAGTATTTTCTGAATATGTCTGCGCTCATAGGATGTGGAGATTTTTCACCGTCTATGACAACAAGTGTTGTAGGAATGCTAGAAAATGTTTATGTGATCGCATGTGCCCTTTCATACGTGGGAGTCTGTGTGGGGATGCTTCAGGATGAATCTGGTGCACCTGATGTTTGATCAAGTTTCTAATAGTCTTGAATTTCCTAGGTATCCTTTCTAAGAACTGTCATGGAAGGATTCGAAGACATGATACTAACATCATCTGATACTACTGGCACAGACAAGCAATTTGGTGGTACCAAAGATTCAAATTTCATAATAATTTTCTGTTGGAATCCCCGATCAACGTAACATCCCCCGAGTGATTTAGATGGAGATCTGCCCCTAGCTATTTGGTATTTTGAGAGATTCCTTAAACCTTGACTTGACTGCCCCGGATCAGCTGGACATCATGCTATGCCCCTTGATTATGAAAGGCCTATCACTGGAATGTCTTTCCATCTGAGGTGATTCTGTCCATTGAGAAGATTTCTATTCATCAATTATTCGTCGTGTGAATTTCTCTGCCATTTGAACAATTAACCATATTCAAACAATGTCATTTAAAGAATGCAAAGCTTATGTCTGTCTTGAAATTTTTTGAAAATGTGTTTTTTGTATTAAAACAAAATTTGCAAGAATGTGATATCAACTCATGATTTATAGAAAACCTTACAGGAGTCAGGATACCTTTGTAACAGTATGCTCTCGAACTAACCCATGCTTCAGCTAGGACTTTGAAGGGTTGTAACGTGTCCTAGCTCACGGTTCAAGAAACAAAGGATAAAGACTCAAATTTTATTTGTACCCAACCCGCTCTTCATGATATTCTTCAGTCCTATGCTCAGTTAATTGTGCATTTCGAATCCCAGTTGAGTTCTGGAATGTTGGCCCCGATATTCCGATGATGGTTCAGAAATTGAATGTTTGTTTGAGAAGGCATACATTTTTGTGACCTTTTCTTTTTGTTGAGGATTTGTAGGACCTCTTTCTTTTTTGATTTTTCTATCCCTGTCTTTTGCCAGGAATTGTTTCTTTTGTGATTACAGCCAGCGGGGTGCCCCAGTTTTTTTAAGTCTCCTTCATAGGTTTTGACTTAATGGGCTTTTATTTTGAGAGATAATGACTTCCTGTTCTTAATGATTATGTGGAACCATCACCATCTTTTGGAGAGCATCTTTTATACTATTTGTCGTGTATGAAGGGAAAGCTTGCGACTGAATGCACATCTGAATTAACTGAGAAAACTACCCTACCCCAGGTTATGATTAAGGGTTTTAATTTGTGTGAAAAGAAAAACTCCTACTTCTTAGGCTCAAAGGGGTTGACTAAGGATTATCTTCCTTATAACTCCATTGTTTGGGATTTGAAACAACTCATGTACATCGTCAGCAGGGTCTGTTCAAAAGCATGTTGTAGAGATTGTGGTATCATTTTCGTCATCCACCCTCTAAAGGCTTAGAGATTTTGATCAAGAGTTGAATATCACAAAAAGGAAGTAAGAAAGCGGTTTAAGCATAATGAAAACAAATTAATTCAAGACAAACATGTGCACTACATTAATGAAATAACAAAGTTTGACATGATAATATTTGTTTGAACAAACAAAGAAAATACAACTTGAGAATTCAAATGAACAAAAATGCTCTCTGTTGTACCCCAAAATTTTCCCTCTCATTTATCAAGATTTTTCTCACAAGACTTCTTGGACTCAAGACAGGATTAGGGTTTGCTCAGCTCAGGACATCACCTTGCACTGATAACCTGAAATTAGGGTTTGAGTTTGCACAAGGATTTTTGGACCATCAATTCTTCATGTGACTTTCATACACCATCTTGGACCCCTAATATTTCTCATGTTAAGTTTCAAGCCTTGAATCATATTTTTGCCCAGTCAATTGGACAGTTGACCTAAAAATCAGTTGTATTGGGGAAAAAGTCAACCATGGCCAATTTACAGTCAAACTTCATAAAGTTTTATCCACAGCAACATTTTAGGCTCCTATGTACCATTTGATCAAATTTGGATCACAACTCCTCAAGAAATTTGATTAAATCATCAAAAGGGCAAGATGGTCAAAATTAGGGTTTTGACTAAGAAAGGGCAATTTCTGTTTTTTAACCTATCCAATGGCCAATTAGGTTCAAACATGGTTTCAAGGATCCAATGGCATCATCTTTACCTAATCCCATGGTTCAAAAGATCTCAAGTACATAGGATTGACAGATGAATTTTGCAGTCAACTGATCAAAAGTCAACTGTGCACTGAAAAGTCAAACTTTGACTTTTTGGTCAAAATCAAGTGCCAAAGGTCATAATTCATCAAGATGTGTCAAAATGTGAAACTTGTTGACCAAGAAACCTAAAATTGCAAATTAGGGTTTTAATTTGAAATTTTTTCATAACTTAGAATTTTTCTAAGTATGGAAAATTTCTTATTTTTTCCTAACTTTTCACCACTTTTTCACCATGATGTAATTTGATTCAAAGAAAACTTCCAACATGAAAGTTTTATTCCTCCATGAAATCTACAACTTTGCTTCACAAAATTTTCCAAAAAGATGCTTGGATCTCAAGTTATGAATTTGTGAATAGGGGTCCATGAACTAAATAACTTAGTGAAATTTTGCCCTAATTTAGGCAGGTTTTTGACCTAACTTCATGGAAACTTTTCACCTAGTTCCAAGAGGTATCTCAAAATTCATTTCAAATATGGATTGTAAAGCATTTTGCAAGCTTTCCAAAATGTCAAAGAACTCTCCAAGATCATTTGTGGTTAGGGAGAATCGAAGAAGGGAAGTTGGCATTTTGTCACTTTTGTTCAAGCCATTTTTACACGAGATCAAGTTGCAAATCAGATCCTAGCATGCTTATACCTTGCATTACAGGTCCTAAACTCCTTCTACACTACATAATTAAATGCTAACTCAGTGTATAAAGGCTACCTTTTCACTTTTGGAACATTGTACAAGAAATAAATCCATAAATGTCATAAAGGGCACATTGCCATTTTCATAAAGGAAAGCTTTTCCAACTTTATCAGCTTTGAGCCTTGGACTTGTTCCTTTGGTACAAACAATCTCCACAGATATCAAGCATTGTGCACCAACTCTCTGCAGCTAGCAAGCAAGCAAGGACAGGCCTGTTGCACAAGTCACTTCACTTTTCTTCAAAAGCAAGAAAAGTTGCAAAAGTCCAAAGAACTTGTACATCTGATAAAGGGTGTACTTGGTATCATTCTACACATCTTCACAAACTTATCACAAGCCTAGACACGAATGCTTGACCTCTGAAACACTCAAAAACTCCAAAACTCCAAATTTCTGCCTAAACATTGCAGTTCTGCAAAACTCTTGCCAACTTCATTTTGGCTCGTGCGTTTTGCCTTTTAACCTTTGAAACACTTCATCCACAGCATATCAAAGCTATCCAAGCATTCATCCTGCACCTGTAACCCCTATTTCAGACATCGCCATTTTCACTTTGGAAGGTTGCAGCTTGACTTCTACAGGGAGTTTCAGCCATCCACAAAGCCAGCTGAGCATTGGAATAGCTTGAGGGAACTTCAAGGAAGCTCACACGATCCTCAGGCCTCACTCAAAGTCCCCATATTGCCATATCCAAATCTAGCTGAAGGAGGTATTTTTCAAAACTTTATCTCTCTATTTAGGCATCCTCAAGCCATGATTTGTGAAGCAAAAATGTAGTCTCTAGCATGGTGAAGCTGTACATATGCATACTTTCCATTTATATTAACTGAGCTAAGAGAATTTGAATGTTGAACATGCTGAAAAAACTAGGTAAGAAATTAGGGGTGATTAAATTCTCTCTGATCTTTGAGAGTTAGGTTACAAATTTTATATCATTGGAATCGTGAGATGAAATGCTACATGTTTCATGTTACAAGTTTTTGTTTTTATGCAAGCAATAGAGATTTACAGGTTTGAAGCAAATACGCGCGCAAATGGAATGGTTGGAGGACAGGGATGACTGTCTTGGGCCTTGGCGCTTTGGGCTTGTTGTTTTTTATTTTTACACCCCCTGACTTTATATTTGCACCCATGGCTTTATTTTGTTTATTTTTCATATTTTCTTTTCATTTTTATATTTATTGTTTTTATTTATTTTTCTGAACCATAAAAAATCATGAAAAATATTTTCTTTATTTTTTGCCTTTTTATTTTATTATTTTATTATTTTTTGGCATAAAAAAATGATTTGTTAGAATAAATAGAATTTTATTTTCCTATATAAATTGTAAATACATTTAAAAATACCATACATTTTTATTTTTATTATTTATACACATAAAATATTATTTTCATACATATTTAAATTTTTAATATTTGTACATAATATTATTTATTATTTTCTTGTACAAAAATAGACAAATAATAATATAATACATATATTTCTTTTAATAAAAAAATTAGGGTTTCACCCCTTTCCAAAAATAATATTATTATTTTTCCTTTTTCTAGGGTTTACATGAATCATTTTCTCATACAAAAAATCAAATACAAAAACATTTTTTTGCATAAATACATTTTTATTGCATTTTTAATATTTGTATATTTATTTAATTTGTACTTAATTCAATTGGGTTTTAATAGTTACTTTAGGGTTTATTTTATGCAATATCCCCATTCAAAAACTTGTATCCCCCCTCCCATAATAATTGTTGTAATAGTTTAGTTTACTTTACGCAATTTATCGCATTTATACTTATGTAGTAAATTAGGGTTTTGCATGATAAGACAAAAATCAAACAAATAGAAAAGACCTAATCCAAGACAATCAAAATGCATGTAAAATGACATACATTACACACAAGCACCCTTAGGGTTTCACTCACTTGGTTGCCTAAACAAAAATGGCCATGGTATGCATGCAAAGTATCTAAGCAAAACAAACAAATAAGATCATAGTCCCTCGATGACGCTATAAAAAGGTTGCCTAAAACAAAATGATCTTGGTCCCTCCAAACATGCTAAGATACTTGGCAACATTGATATCATGGTCATACAATGACCCACGCCCGTCCCGTTTACATCCAAAGATAGGGTTACTTACCAAATCAATGGTAAGTCAACAATGTCAAAGGAATAAAAATGCATAAGAAAGACATTTGCATAGGGTAGATAGTTCCTAGTTACTTGCTCTCTTCCAAACAATCCTTTCTATTTTCAAAACAAATACACACACATTTCAAAACATTTCCAAACAACTTTCAAAACATTGAAATATTTTTCAAAAGACAAACATCTTTGTATACATTCTTACGAACGAGAATCATTACAAAGGTCGCCTAAACAAAAGGCCTCTTTTCAAAATACTAAACCACACCAAACACGAAGCACCATTTCAAACAATTTCAAAGCAAAAGCAAGTGATCTAAACAAGTAACTAAGAGCCCATGGAAAACCATGGATGGAAAGGGTGCTAGCACCTTCCCTTTTCATAATCTACCCCCCGAACTCAGAAAACATCTCAAAGGTATTTCCTGTGCTTTTTTACCTTTCCTTTTGGATAAAATAAAAGTCGGTGGCGACTCTTGCTAAACCGCGACATTTGCAAACACAAACGCAAAACCTCAAGTCAGTTCTCCCACTGTATCACAAAACTGGCGACTCTGTTGGGGACACGAATAAAAGTGGGGTTACATTAGGGTTTAGATCACCTTTATTTACTTACAATTGTTTGACTTGTTTGCTTTACATTTTGGTTCTATTGTTTGGGTTTGAATCCTCTACCCGGATTTGGGAAAACATTATAGGTAAATAGCAATACGTTGTGGAAACTGTACGGGGTATACCGACATGGTCTAAGCAATAGCTATATTAGTGTGACATATTTGTGGGTACCGGTAGCCTTTGAGTCAATCAATGAGAATACGGGGCCGCTGAGTGATGTCATGAAGCACTAATGGACTTCTAGAACCTTTACTTGACCAACTTGGCCTTTTAGGATGTAGTGAGATGACCGTCTTTGGTGCAGTCCGAAGTTGGTAGATACTCGATACTACACTCATTAAGGGTTGGTTTCTTGGAATATTTCGGTCTCCAGTAAAAAGGCTAAACTGAAACAATGAACAAGGAAACAATCCAGTGATATTGAGCTCCTTAGAACCCGATTACTATTGCTAGGACAGGTTGAGCCAACTAAGCTTCAAGAGGGTACTTACCTATAAAACCCCATGCAAGCCTAAACTAGGAACTTGTGTGATTTGCTTGTACATATATACTTGTGCATAACATCATGGACATCATAAACATCATATGCATTCACTAACCATTTCAAGGATTTTGGAGATTCATCTTTGTTCTTGTTTTGTAGGTTATGGATTCACTTCGCAGGAAAACTATCCAAGTCAACCTTGTAAAAATTCCTCCACAACTTAAGGAGCTAGCTTCAAGGATTCCTGAGAATTCTCCATTCACCGAGACACATGGTCGTCTACTCAACTTGGTCACTTCCAACAATGAGGAGGATATGATGAAAGTTCTCTTCCAGTTCTTTGACCCTTTGCATCATTGCTTCACATTTCCTGACTTTTAACTTGTGCCTACTTTGGAGGAATTTTCTCAACTTTTGAGGATTCCTATTCTCAATCAACTACCCTTCAACGGTACGGAAAGAGATCCAAAGCCAGAAGAGATTGCTCAAGCCCTACACTTGCACTCATCTGATGTCACAACATATTGGGAAACTAGAAGTGGTGTCAAAGGCTTCTTGTCAAAGTTTCTATTTGAGAAGGCCCAAAGTTGTTGGAATTCCTTAGACTTACAAGCTTTTGAGGAGATTGTAGCTCTTCTCATCTATGGGATGGTCTTGTTCCCTAATCCTGACCAACTCATAGATGTAAGTGCTGTCAAAATCTTCATGACTCATAACTCGGTGCCTACAATGCTTGGGGATATCCTCCACTCTTTTCACACTCGTACAATGAGGAAAAGAGGTGTTCTCATGTGTTGCACTCCTCTCCTGGAAAGATGGTTTATTTCTCATCTTCCCCAATCAGTCTTGAAGAATGAACAAGGTTTGAGGTGGTCACAACGATTGATGACTCTTACACATTCAGATATTCATTGGTGTTCTCGATCCAGAGAGAATGTTATCATCGTCGACCGTTGTGGGGAATTCCCTAATGTCCCTCTACTTGGCATTAGGGGAGGCATCACCTACAACCCCTGCTTGGCTCTAAGATAGTTTGGTTATGCCTGAAGGGATGGCCCACATGACATGCTGATTCAAGGTTTGGTTTTTGACTTCGACAACGACGATCAAGGACTTCGACAAAGGTTCATCCGAGCTTGGAGGATGCCAAACAAGGTAGACAGTAAAACATTGGGACACAAGAATTCCATCCCTCTTGAGCCTTACCTCAAATGGGTATGAACCCACGCCCAAAGTCTTATGATGCCTTATACCTCCATTCTCCCAGTGATTATAGAGCCTGTTAAGGAAGGAGAGGTTCCATACACCATCCTACATCCTGACATGCCAACATCACTCGAAGATTTACAAAGGAGTTGGATACAGCTCAAGGGAGAACGTGATACTTTCGAAGACCAATTCTACACCAGCGAGAAGAAGGTTTTAGAACTCACTCGGTTACTTCATGAAGAGCAGACTCTCAACACCTACATTGCACCAAAGAAGATGTGCAACGTCTTTTTACCTTAGAATTTTGTATTATTTTGCCCAAGGGGCATTGATGTACTAACAAATTCTATCTTATTAATATGACGTGTGTTTCTTTTTTGTTTAAAAAAATTTGAATTTCTGAATCCTTGAAAGCATTTCATGAATACATATCATTCATCATATGCATAAACAGGTCTTCACACCAAGTTTCCTCATCTCTCTGCTGTTTATTTCAGCAAGATGGATATTGAACAAACGGTCAAAGATTTGCAAGCTCAGAATTCAAAATTCCAACAGTTGCTCATGACCCTAGCCAAGGGGCAGGAGGAACTAAAGACTCTACTAGAGAAAGAGAAAAAGAAGAAGAAGTCAAATGGTGTGGTTATCATGGGTAGAAGATTCCAGGGACAAGCCAGACGGACCTTGGAATTTCCATCAACATCTGAAGAGGGGGAAGGAAAAGGAAAGGGAACAACGGTGCCATCAGATTCTGAAGCAGAAGAAGATGAAGAGGACTACTCTGAACAACAATACCCTCTGGCCGATGACAAATACAAAAACCTGGAAGAACGTCTAGCTGCTATGGAAGTACAGAGGGTACCGGGGCTGGACTTTGAGGAGTTAGGGTTGGTGTCTGGAATTGTAATCCCTCCAAAATTTAAAGTGCCACTGTTTGCTAAGTATGATGGGGTTTCTTGCCCAAAAATGCACCTCAGATCCTATGTCAGGAAGATTCAACCACATTCTGCTGACAAAGACCAGTGGGTCCATTTTTTCTAGGAAAGTTTATCGGGAATGCAGCTTGATTGGTTCTACTAGTTGGAGAGGGCAGATGTTCATAATTGGGAAGACTTAGCAGCCGCTTTCTATAAACAATATCAATACAACGCCAACTTGGCGCCAACCCGTACTCAGCTTCAGAGTATGGCTATGGCTACCAATGAGGGCTTCAAAGACTACGCCCAAAAGTGGAGGGATTTATCCGGAAGGGTGCAACCACCTTTGTCAAAAAGAGGGCTAGTGGACATGTTCTTGGGAACCCTATCAGGTACTTTCTTTAATCAACTGATTGGGAGCTCCTCTACAGGGTTCACCGAATTGATTTTAACTGGCGAGAGGGTGGAAGCCAGTATTAGAAGCGGGGAAATTTAAAAAGACACATTTTCCTCTGCTGTTGTAAAAAAGCCCTTCACTGGAAAGAAGGAAGTGGCTGCTGTCTATGCACAGAGAAATCAGGGAAGAACTGAGTGACGACCAACAGTGGGGGCCGTTATGATTCAAAAGTCTGCATCAGACCAACCAAGAAACAACCAGCTGAGAAATAACCAGCAAAGGGTGGAAAGGCCTGTACGGCAATTCACCAAGATAAACATGACTCCAGCTCAAGTCCTACCACATCTCTTGAAGTTGAACCTAGCCATGCTAAAGGAGGCCCCTAAAAATCTCAATACTGCATCTCCCCACTACCATCTGAATGTCAGATGCGCGTACCATTCTGAAAGTCCAGGGCACGACACCGACAACTGTTGGGCTCTGAAGAACAAGATTCAAGATCTGATCGATGCAAAGGAAGTTGAATTTGAAGCTCCTGAAAAGCCGAATGTTATCTTCGCTCCAATGCCTAGGCATGGACACAATGCCATTGCTATTGAGGAAGACTTATTTGTTGACACCGTGGATGAACTGTTAACTCCGCTCCTGACCATCAAGTTGAATTTGTTAAAAGCTGGCGTCTTCCCAGGTTGTGACAAAGATTGCCATATCTGCATATCCTCATCATTTGACTGCCCTCTGTTGAAGAAAGGTATCCAACAACTGATTGACAATCAAGAAATTTTGTTTGAGAAAGCTCCCGTTTCACCCATTCCAGTTCCAGAAATTTCAATAATAACCATACACACCAATCCTTCCAGAGTTCCTAAAAAACCCGTTAGGACTACATCTACTCCAGTGACTATTCCATTGAAGATAAAAATTCCCGGGCCAACCCCATACAAGTCAGATAAAACGGTACCATGGAACTATGGTGGAGAAATCTACTATCATGGTGTCAAACAAATTGAATAGACTGTCGAAGAAGAAAGCTCTGAAGAGGATAATCCTGACATCAGTAACATTGCCGGAAAAAGCAAGGTTACCCGTAGTGGAATAATTTTCTCTCCAGAGATTGCTCCTCCAACAGCAGTCTTTGGACCCGTGGCCATTCCGAAGATAACCTCTGCACCAGTGATTGTACCTGCAAGCGTACCCGCCGACAAAGACAATACAATTCCCCTCCCTATTTCCACTACTGAGAATAAAGGAAAGAATGTTCAAGAGGAGCCTGTCCTGACGAAGGCTCAGTCACTAGTTATTCCTGAAACATCCAAGAAGGAGATGGAAGAAATCCTGAGGATCATTAAGAAGAGTGATTATGATGTGGTTGAACAATTGGGGAAAACCCCTTCCAAGATCTCTATGCTAGCCCTGTTGTTATGCTTTGAAGCACAAGCCAAAGCTTTTTTCAAATTTCTGAAGACAGCTCACGTGCTGCAAGAGACGTCTGCTGACCAGTTCCAGGACTGTGTGTCCAGTTTGACAGCTAATAATGGCCTGGGTTTCTCCGATGCTGACTTGACACCCCGAGGGAGAAAACACAATGATGCACTACATGTCTCAGTGGAGTGTAGAGGAACAACCCTAGCTCATGTCTTGGTTGATACTGGGTTATCCCTGAACGTCTTGCCAAAGAAAGCCCTTGATAGGTTGGATTGTGAGGGGCTGACTCTAAAACCCAGCAATATAGTGATGCGAGCTTTTGATGGTTCTAAGAGGATGGTCCACGGGGAGGTGGACATCCCAATCAAGGTGGGTACTCAGGTCTTCAACTCGACATTATATGTGATGGACATTTGTCCTTCTTATTCCTGTCTGTTGGGACACCCCTGGATTCACAATGCCGGTGCGGTCACCTCCACCTTGCATCAAATGCTCAAGTACCCCGTCCAAGGGAAAATCATAACTGTCCATGGTGAGGAGGAGTATATGATTAGTCACATGAATTCCTACTGCTATGTGGAGTTAGATGGTGAATTCATAGAGACCCCTTTCCAACATTTTGAAGAAGTCTCTCCTAAAATAGCGGCGACCAAGGCGGTATCCTCAACTCCTAAGATCACAAGACCTCTACCTCGGATGTCATATCTCAAGGATGCAAGGGAAGAAGTGGAAGAAGGAGGGTGCACAGTTTGGGGTCAGCTTCCAGACATTCCGTACAAATCAAATAAATTCGGCTTGGGGTTTACTTCGACTGCTCAGAAGGCTGTGTGTCGCTCCCGTGCCGGAGGACCCCCTGTGAAGATCAGCCACCACTGGGTTAATGCACTAGAGGACAGTGAAGAAGAGGGCAGCTTGGAAGACTGGATATTTCCTACTGTCGGCGGAGGACTGTGCAACTGGGAAGCAAAAGACTTTGTTCTGATTACTTTCATACCGCAGTAATTTATCTTTTCCATTTCTGTTGGATCTATAATAATTCACAAAACAATTCGTACTTTTTCAACCTTGTGTCTTACCCGAGGCACATAGGTATATTTATAAGGGTTCTTATTTCATTTTCATATGTCATTTCAATGAATCATGGACGCTTTTTCATATAAACCTTTTGTGCTCATTGTATTTCTTTTTACATTTTATTGTTTTAAGATGGCTATACCATTACACACACCCACACTCACAAATGCAGGTACCCTTCCATTCTGGATCCCACGGGTAACGATACTGCTATAGCCTTCAGTGACTCTGAAGATCTGATCTACCAAGCCGAATACGAAGGTGAGGAAGATTGTGAGGTGCCAGGGGAATTGGCCAGACTACTATAGCAAGAGGAAAGAGCGATTCAGCCTCATGAGGAGCTGTTGGATACAATCAACTTGGGAACCTAGGAGGATAAAAAGGAAATCAAAATAGGTGCCAATCTAGATCCGAGTGTCAAGGAGCGCCTAATTCAACTACTGCATGATTATGTTGAGATCTTCGCCTGGTCATACGAAGACATGTTGGGACTCGATACAGACATCGTGGTACACCGTCTACCCACAAGAGAAGACTGTCCACCAGTGAAACAGAAAGTCCGCCGCATGAGACCTGACATGTCAAAGAAGATCAAAGCAGAAGTTATGAAACAGTTCAATGATGGATTTCTTGCTGTTACTTCCTGCCCTCAATGGGTTGCTAACATTGTGCCTGTGCCAAAAAAGGACGGCAAAGTGAGAATGTGCATGGATTATAGAGACTTAAACAGGGCCAGCCCTAAAGATGATTTTCCACTTCCACACATCGATATCCTGGTTGACAATACATCCCAGCACAAAGTATTTTCTTTCATGGACGGATTCTCAGGCTATAACCAGATCAAAATGGCACATGAGGACATGGAAATAACTACATTTGTCACACAGTGGGGTACGTTCTGCTACAAAGTGATGCCATTTGGACTGAAGAATGTCGAGGTAACCTATCAACGCGCCATGGTAGCTTTGTTTCATGATATGATACATCATGAGATAGAGGTATACGTAGATGACATGATAGTCCGATCACAAACTGAAGAAGAACACCTTGATCACTTGCAAAAGCTATTTGTCAGGTTGAAAGAGTACAAGCTAAGATTGAATCCAAACAAGTGCACATTTGGAGTCCGGTCCGGTAAGCTCTTAGGTTTCATTGTTAGAAACAAAGGCATCGAGGTTGATCCTACCAAAGTCAAAGCTATACAAGAAATGCCTGCTCCTCACACTGAGAAGGAGGTCAGAGGTTTCTTGGGATGCCTAAACTACATTGCTAGGTTCATTTCTCACCTAACATCTACTTGTGAACCAATCTTCAAGTTGTTGAAGAAAGATCAGGTAGTTAGATGGAATGATGACTGTCAATTTTCTTTCGATAAAATCAAGGAGTATTTGCTAGAACCTCCTGTCCTGATGCCACCCGTCGAGGGAAGACCGCTAATCATGTATTTGACCGTCTTAGAGAATTCAATGGGGTGCGTACTAGGGCAGCATGACGAGTATGGCCGAAAAGAGCATGCCATTTATTACCTTAGCAAAAAGTTTACCGATTGTGAAACAAGATATTCACTGCTCGAGAAAACTTGTTGCGCTTTGGTATAGGCTGCTCGCTGGCTAAGGCAGTATATGTTGACTCATACCACTTTGCTGATATCTAAGATGGATCCGATAAAATACATCTTCGAGAAGCCTGCTTTGTCCGGAAGGATAGCTAGATGGAAGATGATCTTAACGGAATATGATATACAGTACACGACCCAAAAATCTATAAAAGGGAGTGTGCTAGCTGATCATCTGGCCCATCAAGCTGTAGAATATTTCAATCCATGAAGTTTGACTTCCCTAACGAAGACATCATGACATTGGACAACATCGAAGAAATCAGACCATATGACGGACCTGAACAAGGATCCCGATGGACCATGTACTTTGATGGGGCATCAAATGCACTTGGCAACGGCATCGGCATAATACTCTTATCCCCAGAAGGTTTCCATACTCCTTTCACCGCCAGACTTTGCTTTAACTGTACGAACAACATGGCAGAGTACGAGGCATGCATCTTTGGACTCAAGGCTGCCATAGATTTGGGAATCAAATCTTTAGATGTGTTTGGGGACTCAGCTTTGGTCATCAGTCAGATCAAAGGAGAGTGGGACACTAAGCATCCAAACCTCATCCCTTACAAAGAACATGTTTTGACATTGTTACCACATTTCGAGCAGATTACCTTCGAGCACTTCTCGCGAGAAGAGAATCAGCTAGCAAATGCTCTAGCTACAATGTCATCCATGTTTAAACTTAAATGGGATAACGAGGCTCCCTAGATCACCAGTTAACGGATGGACGAACCGGCACATTGTCACGAGATTAATACCGAAGAAGTAGTGGACCAGCCATGGTTTCATGAAGTCAAAAGGTATCTCGAGGCTCAAGAATACCTAGAAGGAGCTTCAGTCAATCACAACAATTTCTTAAGGAGATTCTCAGCTAAGTTCTTCCTAAGCAATGACATCCTGTACAAGCGCAATAGTGATTCTATTCTGCTCCGTTGTGTGGACAAGATTGAAGCCGAAAAGATCATGGCTGAATTGCATGAAGGCACCTTTGGCACTCACTCTAGCGGGCATACGATGGAAAAGAAGATCCTACGGGCAGGCTATTACTGGTCTACCATGGAAGCTGACTGCTATCAACACTCCTGGACCTGCCATAAATGTCAAATCTATGCAGACAAGGTACACGTGCCTCTGATTCCTCTAAATGTCTTAACAGCTCCTTGGCCTTTCGCTATGTGGGGAATCTACATGATTGGAGAGATCAAGCCTACAGCTTCCAATGAACACTGTTTCATTCTGGTGGCCATTGACTACTTCACCAAGTGGCTCGAAGCAGCTTCCTTCGCATCTGTTACTAAGAATGTTGTTGCCTGCTTCATCAAGTAGAATCTTATATGCCAATACGGTATCCCTGAAAGGATCATCATTGATAACGGTACAAACCTTAACAATACTATGATCACCGCTTTGTGCGAGCAGTTCAAAATTCAACATCATAATTCATCCCCCTATCGGCCAAAGATGAATGGTGCGGTTGAAGCTGCTAACAAAAATATCAAGATCATACAAAAGATGACAGTCACCTACAAGGACTGGCATGAGATGTTACCGTTTGCTCTCCACGGGTACCGTACCACGGCACGCACATCAACTAGGGAAACACCTTATTCCTTGGTATATGGCATGGAGGTTGTTTTACCTATCGAGGTTCAGATTCCCTCTTTGAGAATCATGAAGGATGCAGGTTTGAGTGAAGACGATTGGATTCAGACCCGGCTTGATCAGCTAAACTTGATTGATGAAAAGAGACTTATTGTTGTTTGCCACTGTCAGATGTATCAAAAACGGATGATCAGGGCTTTCAACAAGAAAGTCAGACGCCAGGTATATCAAGTCGGGGATCTGGTAATCAAGCGCATCATTTTGCCACAAAGTGATCCCAAGGGCAAATGGAATCCTACATACGAAGGACCATTTGTAATCAAGAACATCTTTTCTGGTGGGGCAATGATCTTAACCACCATGGACAGTGACGACCTACCGCACCCTGCGAACGCAGACATAGTCAAAAGATACTACGCATAAATGACCCGCTAGGTTGACACACCTAGGAAAAACAAGGGCATACCGGCGAACCAAAAAGGTTCGGGCAAAAATTAGGGATAAAAAAAATATGTACACCCGGCAAGTTGAAAACCCGAAAGGGTGACTTGGGAAAAAAATGGTTTCCCGGTGGACTGAAAACCCGAAAGGGCGGTCCGGGCAAAAGTTAGGGAATTAAAGCGTATGACTATGTCTCGTCGGATCACTTTAAGGACAATCTCTTCACTGACAAACTTTGAGCTTCTGATCAATTCAATCATCTTCGAACGAAGCAATGGACAGACAAGATATTCAAATATACGAAGGCTATAGCGGAATGGGAACCCCGTGGGATTTTTACACACATAGCTATCTTTCTTTGTAAAAATTTTTCTTACTTTTATGACACCAACCTCTTACTAGGATATCTGTCTCCTTTGTACAAAACACTTATTCAAAGTAAATACAAAGATATCTCTTTCAAAATACAGAAAACTATTTGCCTTTTTCACTTGAGTTTTTATTTGCAAAAAACGTCCAATGATTCATTGATGAACATATGCATTTGAACATAATTATTGTTTACAAATAAACAGGATGGAAAAGAACAATTACTGACAGACTGAAAGGATAGGAAAATGTCTTTAGGCTATTCCATGAGCAATCCCTACAGTACATCATCTAGATCCCCAGCGGAGCCAAAACTTTGAAATACAAATCCCCAGCGGAGCTAAATTTCAAAACTCCCAATCCCCATCAGAGTTAAAACTTCTAACTATCAATCCCCAGCGGAAACCATCAAGTTTCTATAAATTCCCCAGCAAGTTATCTTGAAGTCTGAAAATCAACCAGATAGAAGTCAACTTTTGTCTCTCCCCAACCAAGGATGATTCCCCAGTAGAGTGGCAGACGACCGAAAACACCCGAGCCTACTCCCCAACAGTAAGCCTTCTTCCCCACAGAGTTTTTATTTTTTAACAGAATGAAGATTCTCATTCTTAATTCCCCAGTGAAGTCGCCAAAGTTTTCATTTCTTCCCAACAAAATGAAGACTCTCATTCTTAGTTCCCCGCAGAAGTCATCATAGTTTTCCTTATTCTCCAGCAGATCAAGGATTCCCATTGTGTAATCCCCAATAGAAGTCATCAAAATTCTCTGGATTCCCCAAGCAGATTACTCAAGCAGTATATGGCATTGCTTGCAACGGAATTCTTGCCAATACTCCAACTTCAAGACATGAAGGATCCTCACATCCCCATAGAAGTTGCCAAGGATTTCTTATCCTCAGCAGTCAAGGATTTATTTTCCCCGGCAGCAGTCAAGGATTTATTTTCCTCAGCAATACAGCACATCAGCTTACATGCACATACATTACATCCATATATCATAAACATTGATAAAGCACATTTATTGCATCATACATTTCATGCAACATAACTTTGTGTTTCAGCTAACTTTTTACCCTTTTCAGGATAAGATTAACAAGCGACCATTAACAATATACAATCACGATACAATACAGATACACTCCAGACGCGGAAGTCATTCTGTTGCTCATTCAGATTCAGATTTCAGATACAATTCAGATACGCTACAGATACGGATGTCATCCTGATACTTATTCAGATTTCAACTATCAGATACATATTAGATACGCTCTAGACACGGAAGCCATTCTATTTCTCATTTAGATTCAACTATCAGATACAGATTAAATACGCTCCAGACACGGAAGCCATTCTATTTCTCATTCAGATTCAACTATCAGATACAGATTAGATACACTCCAAACATGGAAGCCATTCTATTTCTCATTCAGATTCAACTATTAGATATAGTTCAGATACACTCCAGACACGAAAGTCATTCTATTACTTATTCAATTTCTAGTTCAGATACACTCCAGACACGGAAGTTGTTCTATCGCTTATTCAGATTCCTCAATTCAAGATACAGTGCAGCCACGCTCCAGACACGGTTGCCATTCTGTCACTTATTCTAATTTCCCCCAGCTCGGATACGCTCCAGACGCAGCTTCTATTCCATTGCTCGTACAAATTTAGTCTCCAGATACAGTTCAGATACGTTCCAGACGCGGACACAATTCTGATACTCATTATTTTGACTTACAACTTACAACTCAGCAAACATTCTTGGATGGAATCTACAAGACCATCTCTAACAAGATTCTATCACCTCTCTAAATGGCATCTTTAAGCCGATTCCCTCAACTACACTTTGACGAGTGCAAATTTACGGGCACTCTAGTGTCCAATCATCTTTTACCTTTGAGTCACGAACGTCAAAACTCGCAAATCTAACTCTTCAGGTTCAAGAAGATTGAACAGGGGCAGCTGTTGTACCCCAAAATTTTCCCTCTCATTTATCAAGATTTTTCTCACAAGACTTCTTTGACTCAAGACAGGATTAGGGTTTGCTCAGCTCAGGACATCACCTTGCACTAATAACCTGAAATTAGGGTTTGAGTTTGCACAAGGATTTTTGGACCATCAATGCTTCATGTGACTTTCATACACCATCTTGAACCCCTAAGATTTCTCATGTTAAGTTTCAAGCCTTGAATCACATTTTTGCCCAGTCAATTGGACAATTGACCTAAAAATCAATTGTATTGGGGAAAACGTCAACCATGGCCAATTTACAGTCAAACTTCATAATTTTTTATCCACAACAACATTTTAGGCTCCTATGTAGCATTTGATCAAGTTTGGATCACAACTCCTCAAGAAATTTGATCAAATCATCAAAAGGGCAAGATGGTCAAAATTAGGGTTTTGACTGAAAAAGGGCAATTTTTGTTTTTTAACCTAGCCAATGGCCAATTAGGTTCAAACATGGTTTCAAGGATCCAATGGCATCATCTTGACCTAATCCCATGGTTCAAAAGATCTCAAGTACATAGAATTGACAGATGAATTTTGCAGTCAACTGATCAAAAGTCAATTGTGCACTGAAAAGTCAAACTTTGACTCTTTGGTCAAAATCAAGTGCCAAAGGTCATAATTCATCAAGATATGTCAAAATGTGAAACTTTTTGACCAAGAAACCTAAAATTGCAAATTAGGGTTTTAATTTGAAAAAAATTGGTAACTTATAATTTTTCTAAGTATGGAAAATTTCTTATTTTTTCCTAACTTTTCACCACTTTTTCACCATGATGCAGTTTGATTCAAAGAAAACTTCCAACATGAAAGTTGTAGTCCTCCATGAAATCTACAACTTTTCTTCATAAACTTTTCCCAAAATATGCTTGTATCTCAAGTTATGCATTTGTGAATAGGGGTCCATGAACTAAATAACTTAGTGAAATTTTGCCCTAATTTAGGCAAGTTTTTGACCTAACTTCATGGAAACTTTTCACCTAGTTCAAAGAGGTATCTCAAAATGCATTTCAAATATGGATTGTAGAGAATGTTGCAAGCTTTCCAAAATGTACAAGAACTCTCCAAGATCATTTGTGGTTATGGAGAATCGAAGAAGGGAAGTTGGCATTTTATCACTTTTGTTCAAGCCATTTTTACATGAGATCAAGTTGCAAATCAGATCCTAGCATGCTTGTACCTTGCATTACAGGTCCTAAACTCCTTCCACACTCCATAATTAAATGCTAACTCAATGGATAAAGGCTTTGTTTTCACTTTTGGAACATTGTACAAGAAATAAATCCATAAATGGCATAAAGGGCACATTGCCATTTTCATAAAGGCAAGCTTTTCCAACTTTATCAGCCTTGAGCCTTGGACTAGTTCCTTTGGTACAAACAATCTCCACATATATCAAGCATTGTGCACCAACTCTCTGCAGCTAGCAAGCAAGCAAGGACAGACATGTTGCATAAGTCACTTCACTTTTCTTCAAAAGCAAGAAAAGTTGCAAAAGTCCAAAGAACTTGTACATCTGATAAAGGGTGGACTTGGTATCATTCTACACATCTTCATAAACATATCACAAGGCTATACACGAATGCTTGACCTTGAAACACTCAAAAACTCCAAAACTCCAAATTTCAGCCTAAACATTGCAGTTCTGCAAAACTCTTGCCAACTTCATTTTGGCTCGTGCGTTTTGCCTTTTAACCTTTGAAATACTTCATCCACATCATACCAAATCTATCCAAGCATTCATCCTGCACCTGTAACTCCAATTTCAGACATCACAATTTTCACTTTGGAAGGTTGTAGCTTGACTTCTACAAGGATTTTCAGCCATCCACAAAGCCAGTTGAGCATTGGAATAGCTTGAGGGAACTTCAAGGAAGCTCACACGATCCTCAGGCCTCACTTAAAGTCCCCACGTTGCCATATCTAAATCCAACTGAAGGAGGTATTTTTCAAAACTTTATCTCTCTATTTAGGTATCCTCAAGCCACGATTTGTGAAGCAAAAATGTAGTCTCTAGCATGGTGAAGTTGTACATATGCATACTTTCCATTTATATTAACTGAGCTAAGAGAATTTGAATGTTGAACATGCTGAAAAAACTAGGTCTGAAATTAGGGGTGATTAAATTCTCTCTGATCTTTGAGAGTTAGGTTACAAATTTTATATCATTGGAATCGTGAGATGAAATGCTACATGTTTCATGTTACAAGTTTTTGTTTTTATGCAAGCAATAGAGAGTTACAGGTTTGAAGCAAATACGCGCGCAAATGGAATGGCTGGAGGACAGGGATGACTGTCTTGGGCCTTGGCGCTTTGGGCTTGTTGTTTTTTATTTTTACACCCCCTGACTTGATATTTGCACCCCCTGACTTTATTTTGTTTATTTTTCATATTTTCTTTTCATTTTTATATTCATTGTTTTTATTTATTTTTCTGAACCATAAAAAATCATGAAAAATATTTTCTTTATTTTTTACCTTTTTATTTTATTTTTTATTATTTTTTGGCATAAAAAAATGATTTGTTAGAATAAATAGAATTTTATTTTCCTATATAAATTGTAAATACATTTAAAAATACCATACATTTTTATTTTTATTATTTATACACATAAAATATCGTTTTCATACATATTTTAATTTTTAATATTTGTACATAATATTATTTATTACTTTCTTGTACAAAAATAGACAAATAATAATATAATACTTATATTTCTTTTAATAAAAAAATTAGGGTTTCACCCCTTTCCAAAAATAATAATATTATTTTTCCTTTTTCTAGGGTTTACATGAATCATTTTCTCATACAAAAAATCAAATACAAAAACATTTTTTTGCATAAATACATTTTTATTGCATTTTTAATATTTGTATATTTATTTAATTTGTACTTAATTCAATTGGGTTGTAATAGTTATTTTAGGGTTTATTTTGTGCAATATCCCTATTCAAAAACTTGTATCCCCCCTCCCATAATAATTGTTGTAATAATTTAATTTACTTTACGCAATTTATCGCATTTATACTTATATAGTAAATTAGGGTTTTGCATGATAAGACAAAAATCAAACAAATAGAAAAGACCTAATCCAAGACAATCAAAATGCATGTAAAATGACACACATTGCACACAAGCACCCTTAGGGTTTCACTCACTTGGTTTCCTAAACAAAAATGGCCATGGTATGCATGCAAAGTATCTAAGCAAAACAAACATAAGATCATAGTTCCTCGATGACGCTATACAAAGGTTGCCTAAAACAAAATGATCTTGGTCCCTCCAAACATGCTAAGATACTTGGCAACATTGATATCATGGTCATACGATGACCCACGCCCGTCCCATTTACATCCAAAGATAGGGTTGCTTACCAAATCAATGGTAAGTTAACAATGTCAAAGGAATAAAAATGCATAAGAAAGACATTTGCGTAGGGTAGATAGTTCCTAGTTACTTTCTCTCTTCCAAACAATCCTTGCTATTTTCAAAACAAATACACACACATTTCAAAACATTTCCAAACAACTTTCAAAACATTGAAATATTTTTCAAAAGACAAACATCTTTGTATACATTTTTACGAACGAGAATCATTACAAAGGTCACCTAAACAAAAGGCCTCTTTTCAAAATACTTTCAAAACCACACCAAACATGAAGCACCATTTCAAAAAATTTCAAAGAAAAAGCAAGTGATCTAAATAAGTAACTAATAGCCCATGGAAAACCATGGATGGAAAGGGTGATAGCACCTTCCCTTTTCATAATCTACCCCCCGAACTCAGAAAACATCTCAAAGGTCTTTCCTGTGCTTTTTTACCTTTCCTTTTGGATAAAATAAAAGTCGGTGGCGACTCTTGCTAAACCGCGACATTTGCAAACACAAACGCAAAACCTCAAGTCAGTTCTCCCACCGTATCACACTCTCAGTCCTGGCCATGATTTGGAATTGGAGCAGTGATCACGTTGGGAGTCTCAGGAGGGTCGAACTCAATCTCCTCGGCGTCAATCATATTTTGAATCTTGTATTTTAGTTCCCAACAATCGTTAGTATCGTTCCTAGGACTGCCAGAATGATAGGCACACCTTGCATCAGGATTATAGTTAGGAGAAGAAGTCTTAGGGTTTGGATGAGGTCCTATCAATGTAATCAAATTCATCCTTAACATATGTTGTAATGCTTGAGACAGTGGCATGTTGATCTTGGTAAACTGTCTCTTAGGCTCGTCTTGCCTTCGCTGATTACCCCATTTTATGGTCGTTGCACGTGTGTCGAATTAGAGACCAGCACTGCCCCAACAGATTAGTGGTAGTCTGCCTTATTACGACCCTTCTGGCCATACATATCATTGGCTTCCCTCTTACCAACAAATGGATTCTTCTCAGCATGAGAAGATGCAACCACTGGGATCTTCCCACTCTTGATACCACTTTCGATCCTTTCTCTAGCCATAACCATCTTTGTGAACCCGGATGAGGAACTCCCAATCAGCAGATTAAAGAACAGGCATGTCAGAGTGCCCATGAACATGTCTACCATTTCTCGATCATTCAGAGGAGGTTGTACCCTACCAACTAGATCCCTCCATTTTTGGGCATATTCTTTGAAGCCTTCGCTAGAACCCATAAACATGCTTTGAAGTTATGTACGAGTTGGAGCAAGGTCAACATTGTATTGATACTGCTTGTAGAAAGTAGCAGCCAAGTCTTCCCAGGTATGAATGTCTAATCTTTCTAGTTGATAGAACTAGTAAAGTTGCTTGCCAACTAAACTTTCTTGGAAGAAATGGACCCATAACTTCCGGTCAGCAGTGTGAGGCTGGATCTTTCTAACATAGGATCTTAAGTGCAACTTAGGGAAGGAGACACCGTCATACTTAGCAAATGTGGGAACCTTGAACTTTGTTGGGATGACCACTCCGGGAACCATCCCTAACTCTTCAAAGTCCAAGCCCGATACCTGCTGAATCTCCATAGCATTGAGACGATCCTGCAGTTGTTTGTATTTATCGTCAGCAAGAGGATATTGTTCCTCGGAGTAATTAGCTTCTTCTTCATCAGCCTCGGGGTTGTTGACTTCTTCCTAATTATCCCCTTCGTTTGATGGAGTTGTAAGATTTAGAGCTCCTTTAACCGGTCCTCTCAGTCTTCTCCCCATATTCAGGATGCCAGCTGGTTTCTTTGCCTTCTTATTCTTCTCTTTGATAATGAGAGCTTTCAGTTCTTCCTGCCCCTGGGCCAAAACCATGAACATTTGTTGGAACTGATCATTTTGAGCTTGAACGTCTTTTACTGTTTGTTCAAGGGCCATTTCTTTTGCTGAAATAAACAACGAAAATATGAGAAACCCGTACTGGAAGACTTGTTATGAAATGGAATGCATGTAATGTTTTGAAGGATCTCGCAGGGTAAACAAGAAGATGTTAAAGGTTGAAATTTGCAGCTTTGATTAAAGAACTTCATATTGTTGAGTGTCTTTCTACGAGAGTCAAGCTCACCATATCAAGTTGGTCATAGCCCCTGACTCAAGTTGTCGTGTTTTGGTCTTTTGATGGCATTGGCTAGAGGAAAATAAATCCCCTTGCCCCTTGCTAGACATCTGATTTATCATAACCTACATCACAAACCCTTGAGATCCTTGAAATGGTTAGTATGATATGCCATGTCATGATGTCATGATTATGCTAAGAAATTACAGATATAGCAAGCACAAGAAAATCACACAAAGGCCTTAGGTTTAAGGCTTACATGGGTTTTAAGGTAATACCCTCTTGAATTTTGATTGGTTCAACCTGTCCTATAAATAGTAATCGGGTTCTAAGGGATCTCAATATCACCGATTTTCCCCATAAATTTCGTTCCAATAGACAACTGACTTGCCACCAAACAAAACTCGGGAGTTGGATCTCAATGAGTGTAGTATCGAGTATCACCCAACTTTGGGGATACACCAAAGACGGCTATCTCACTATGTTCTAATAGCCAAGTTGTTAAATTAAAGGTTCTAAGGTCAGTTGATGTTTCATGACACCACACAGCGGCCCCGTATTCTCCTTGATTAACTCAAGGGCTACCGATACCAACCAAAGTGTCACATCAATGTAGGTATCGCTTCAACTGTGTCGGTATACCCCGTACAGTTTCCGCAATCTATTGCTACTTACCTAAAAGGTGCTTCAGATCTAAGTGTAGGATCTATAGTAACAACCCAAGCAAACCCTCTAAGGATAAAGCATACAAAGCAAGCAAATAAAACAATTTTAAAAATGAACTAACTCTAAGGTAACCCCACTTTTATAGTCCCCAGCAGAGTCACCAGTTCTGTGATACGGTGGAAGAACTGACTATTATACTGATTTTGTATTTTTTATTCGCAAATGTTGGGGTAAGCAAGAGTCGTCACCAAATTTTCTTTTGTCGAACAAAGGAAAGGGTGAAAAGAACATAAAAATACCTTTCGAGAGTTTTCTGAGTAAGGGGGTAGATTATGGAAAGGGGGGGTGTTAGCATCCTTTCCATCCGTAGTTTTCTACGGGCTCTTAGATGCTAGCTCATGTTTTGAAAATTGCTTATGCTTTGTGTGTTTTAAAAATGCCTTAGTGCGGCGATTCTCTTTGTGATAACTCTTGTATCAGTCCTCAAGAGTGTTGACAAGGTGAATTTTTTTCAAAATATTTTGGTGTAGGTGCAAAAAGTTATTTTGAGCAAGCATCTAAGAACTTATCTACTTATACTCGAAAAGGTCGTTCTTTTCATCCTAACCTTTAGAAAGTGGTATCCTACTATTAGTGAGTAGGTAGCCCTATCGTTGGATGTTGAGGGACTATCGAAGGGACGTTCACAGTCACTAAGGAAATTGGGCAAGAATTATTAGTAATTGTCCTAAAGTTTCAAGATCATTTTTTTAACCGAGGAAACAGTCGAAAGGGTCATCGAGGGACTTGTGATCTCTTGAACTCAAGGACAGTAACTAAAAATTCTCACGTTTCAAGAATTGTGACCGTTTTCGAAGGCAACCGAAGTAGGAGATACCCTAGGGGTGAGCATGTGCAAGTGTGTTGATTTGGTTCATTTATCTTGCACATTTAAGTTTATATAATCGTTTTCTTTTCAGTCTTTTTCATGCAAGCCTATTAATCTAAACAGTTAATAATAGTGCAGAAAATAAAATGCAGAAAATAAAATTCATAAGCTATTACAAGGCCTTGGGGCAAATAGCACAAGAAAATAAAATGCGGAATTTTAAACCTAATTAAGACTATTACAAACTGGGAAACAGTTACATAATGGGAAAAAAAGAAAAAATAAAATGGAAAACAAAGATAAGCGCGTGAAGAATGGAAAGAGCATCTACACCCTAAAAAATGTTTAAAAGAAAATCTTTTTTTGTTTTTATTTATTTATGAAAATATGAAATTGTAATAATATCCTAATTAACTAAATTAAAAAAGGAAAGAAAAAAATATTAATTAAAATTAATTCTAAGGAAACTAATATTCTTTTTGGTATTTTTAAAGAAAAAAGATTTAAAATTTAATCCTAATTTCTAGTTAATTTTAATTTAAAGAAAAAAAGATTAAAGTAATTAAACTAGATTAATTTACAAAATTAATTTTAATTAAAAAACCTAATTCTACTTTTTTGTGATTTTATTGATTTTATGATTTAAATAAAAAAAATTGATTTTTGAAACAATTAAAATAATTAAAAGAAAAAAATTAAAAACAAGATAAAAGAATGGGCCTGATAGCAGGAAGCAATTGGAGGGTGTGGAGCTGAAATTGTTAGGCCCATATCACATGAGCCCAATGTCCTGCGTGATCCAATGGAGAGTGTGTTTGAGGTTCCACCATGGGGATGCGTTGCTGGGCGCTGGATCTGGGTGGTGGATGATCTAGTGGCTGAGAGCAAGGATGCAGGATGGACGTATGGCCATGTACCACACTTGAACCTGCAAAAAGTGTTTAGAAAATAGCAAAATGCTGGACCTGGGACTCGAACCCAGGTCCCTCCCTTCACCACGCGCTGTGTGACCATCTGTGCTACCATGTCATTCATTTTACAAAGTAAAACAAAAATAATATAATGTGAATTTCCTGCAATTATTTAAGAAAACGCGCGCAGATTTGAACTAGCCAGTGGAGTTACCCCATGCAGTCATCTTCTTCACTCATCTTTCGTGTTAGCCTCTGCACTTTTACCTACTGACGTTGTCCGTCACTACAACACCTGTAACCTCCAAAATCCACAGTACGCAATATAAACAAACCTAAAGGCATATATCAATTAGGCTTGATCCCCTAAGCACGATGGTACTCATCTTTGGGCCCAATTTTACCTGTACCTGAAAACCCTAAAACAAAAGTCCAAACCCTAATAATGGCAGATCATCATACATTCATCAAAACTTGCAATTAATGATTCAAATACGTTCTAAACATTCATACAAACATGAATGCATAATCAAAATACATTTATAACACATGTATGGCCATAATCGTTTTTGAAAATAAAACTCAAACCGTGATTCTATTGGTCGTGATTCTGGGGGCTTTGATGCTTGGAAATGATGCAGTTAGCTTTAGGATGCCTCCAGGAATATTTTGCAACCCTCACAACCTCTTGAATCTGCCTCAAATTCCATAACTGATCTGAACTTTTCTCTTCAAAATTTTAAATTAGAACGTGATTTTTGTGTGGTCAATCCTCCTTTTCTTGGTCTGGTAATGTTGTGTTTATATATTGGGATGCATTAGGGCAACACAAATGTATTGAATCTTGAATATTGGATGGAAAAGATTTGATTTACATCTTGGAATTTTATGTTTCCAAATTTGGCCAAAACTTTCTCATTTCTCTCTAATCACCCTTCACATGAATTCTTGACTCAATCTTCTGATTTTGGACTCATGATATGATCATAAAACAAATATTTTGGATTTAATTCATCATTTTACTATTTTATTTGATTTATTAATATTTAAATGAATGAAAATTCAAATAAATAAAAATAAATCTCATAAAAATAAAATAATGGATTTAAATGTCTTGAATAAGTCCATGGATATATTTGAGATCCAAAACCCATGCCCATTAGTTCAAAAGATCCAATTTACTCACATTGACTTTTGTGCATTTTCATAAAATTTCCCAACTTCTAGAAGTCATCACTCTCTCAATTTTTGTCCTTTGGAGGTGTTTTTTACCATTTTGTAAATATTAAGATGTCCTCTAAGAGCTCCTTTTGGTTTCATCTCAATTGAGTATTCCATGTTCATGTATGCTTCTTTGGAAAAAGATGACTTTTTGTTAACTTTTAAGATGACCTATAATGTTTGAGTTTGTATGTTTTAACTGGGGCATTTGTTGAACTTGAGGGCTGAATAGAAGTTGTAGGGAATTGGATTATATTCAAAATGAGCTTTGGTGGAAAAATTTATGATAAAGTATGAGAAAGTTATGTCTGGTCAAAGTTTGGTTGACTTTTCCTATAGAAACCCTAATTAGCAATTTTTTACTTTTGATGAGTTAGGAGTATTTCTTGAGGAATCATGATCAAACCTTGATCAAATGATGGATATTACTTCAAAATGTTTATGTTGACCAAAAATCTTGAAGTGTTACTGTATATAGGCCACAAATAACTTTTGACCTAGTACGGTTGATTTTCAGGCGTTTGAGCAGTTGACTGAGCAAACTTGTTGTGCATGGCATGAAATTTGGCATGGATAACCTTGTGTTGCAACTGGTTTTTAAATCAAGAGTCGCCACTATTAGTTTTTATCCTATGGAAGGGAACCTAACAGAAAACCCTAATGCACAGACAGAGATTTTAGGTTACAGACTCAATTAGACGAAAGGAAGGTGTTAGGCACCTTTCATCCACCTTGTTCACAAGGATATTAAGCTCTAGGTTTAGGTTTGGGGTAAATAGGGTTTTAAGTTTTAATTAGCAAGACTTGCCATAATTTTAGATCACGTGCCTACGTATCCTCTTATGAGGAATCAGAGTCCCAATTTGTAGTTCATATGGGTTGGTGTCTTTTAGGGGTTTGCAAACATATCTTGAATCACTTCGCACTCGGTCGGGAGTAGTGATTGCGGAGATTTTGACTGAGTACGCAGTAAGTCAAAATTAGTTTGAAACCCATTTGCAAAAAAAAGACTGTTGATTAGCTTAGTTTTATTCGCGAAAATAGTTTGAGATTTGTTTGTGTTTTTTAATAATATTAATTGCAAAAAAAATCTTGATTAATGCTTGATAAAAAGATTTAATGCAATATATGAGAAAATAATATGCATGAGTTTGAATAAAATTATTTATGTTAATATATAAATAATAATAATATTTACAATCATAATTAATAATATAGAAAAATTAATAATAATTATTATTATAATTATTATAAAAATATAATATAACAATAATAATAAGAAAATATAATTAAAATAATTATAAAAATGTAAAATATAAATAATTACCAGGGGGTGTATTATTAGTTGATGAGTAAAACAGGGGGGTGCTAAAATTAGGTTAGGTTAGGCCTAAAGTGGTTCAGAAAAAGGAGAGGGGTGTGGTTCGTTTTGGGTTATAGCAATCAAGGTAGGAGGGTGCCTAAAGTAATTGGCTTAGGCCCAATGAGTTTTGGAGAGGGGTCAGTGTAATCAGGCGCGACAAGGGCGCAGAGGCTTATGGTGCAGACTTGTCCAGATGGTCGTCATATCTATATCGCACGGTCAGGATTTAGGGAGCATGCTAACTAATACTAGGCGCATTGCACGAGATCATAACGAATACAATACATTGTTTTTTTCCTTAATTCATTTTTGTTCTCTTGTTTTGGTTTACAGCCCTTCATCTTCTCAACTTCCTCTCTCTCTCTCGTTGTTCACTCTTACAAACCCTTCATCTTCTTCTTTACCACCCTAGGTCGAAAACCCCCTACGGCAGCGCGACGCCTCGAGCCTAGATCCCCTCAAGATATTACAAGAACAAGTAAACGAAAGCTAAGAAATTTTACCCCCGGCAGCTTCGTTGTTCCGGTTTTCTGAGCTTTTTTGATTTGGTACTAAGCTTGTCTTCCTCTTTTGCTTTATGCAGGTTCCAGTTAGTTAGAGGCGGTGGTGGAGGCGGATCAACGGTTAGGGTTTCAGATATTGAAACCCTAGCCAGACCTTGCGTGTATCTTCAAAGGGCAATGATCGTTGGCTTGTTCTTTAACTCTTCGTTTCAGTATCCAGTTTCCGTTCTTCTACCTGTACGAGGTCTTCCCGCCTCTGTTCCCTTTGTCTGTAAATCCACCCCCTTCTGTATTCATCTTCTTCCTATTTATACAGTTAGTATTTGAAGGTTGTCGTTACAATTAGTTAGGGTTTTAGAATTGTTAGCGTTAGATTAGAAATAAAATCAGGGATTCCAATTGTAATTGATTCTGATTGATTTGCTTATGTAATCAAGATTTTTTGATTTGGATTTCTGTACGGTTTAATTTTAGATATTTTAGATTGTATTTGTGATATTCGATTGCTGCAATATGTATTAGAGATTGGATTTGATGAAGATTGGTTCTTGTTGTAATAATCTGATTTTGGTAATCTGGAGATTTGATTTCTGTAAATTTCTGCAATAATCATTATTTGCAAAAACATGTGTTAGCAGACTTTGATTACTACAATAAGCGTTCGTTGGACAAATGTGCGTTAATCTTGGGAAACCTACACAGTTGTTGTTCTATGATATTAGGCCAGCATCATTACTTTTATTTAGCCCATTAATCTGATTTAGCAGCAAAACAATGTTATATTTTTTCAATACAGCCAGGCCCAAGTGGCACCAGACCTTAAAACTTTTAACAATAACAAATTTGTATAAAAGTGTTACACTTTCATTAAAAAATTATTTATTTATATATATATATATTTTAACCAAGCAATAGTAAACAGTTTTCCTCTTTTTTTTCTTTTATAATAATACATTTTTTCCCAAAAACATCAGATGGGCCAACTTAATGGGCCTCTTATTGCAATTCCACCCCTTATTCACTTGTTAACAATAACAATTTAGATGGGCTTAATTAAAATCCCACACCTCCTTTCGTTGTTTGCTATTTAAAGGACAGGGACCAACATATTTAATTTACACCTCTCTTTTACCAATGAACTATTTAATAATTAAAGAACTTAACAGTTTTCCTGAAATAATATTCCATTTATGAACCGCATGGGCCCATGGCCAACATGCCTCGCGAATGGATTCACGAATACGCGAGTCTTTCTGATTTAGAAAGCCCCATTTTCCTGAATAAAAAATACACCGCCTAGTCGGATAAAGACGGACCATCAGATATTGTTGTACATCTTTAACTAAACATTTCTTCTATTTTAATCTCGAAACATAAAATTATCGAGGTAGGACAAATTTGAGTTACGACAGCTTCCCCTATTCAATTATCTTTCGATTGAATAGCGTGAGAAAACTCGAGTCTTGCGCATTTTGATTGAAATCTTATTGAATACTCGAAGTATCCCAAAATTTGTCCGACAAACATAAGGTTATACTGATGTAGCATACTCTTATAAGTCTCAAGGAAGTAGGAAAAGTTGATGATATATTGCTTACCTGGGTTTGATAACGAGGCAGATAGTGCAATTCTGCATGTCTTGGCTTATTCACCCATTTGGAGGGTGAGTATAGCAATGATTGATGATGCATGGCTGCTTGACGATTGAGGCCACGGGTTACGTTTGCGAATCGTTGCATGACGTCTGAGGCGATGTTTTGAGCATGAATACATTGCGGCTCATAGGCTATGTGTTTGAGTTTGAATAATGCATTGCGGCTTAGAGACAATGTGTTGGTTTGGATAATACATTGTGGCTTAGAGGAAATGTGTTGAGTTTGGATAATATATTGCAGCTTATAGGCAATGTTCTGAGTTCTGCGAATGCATTGCGGCTTAGAGGCAATGTGTTGGGTTTGGATAATACATTGCGTCTTAGAGGCAATGTGTTGGGTTTGGATAATACATTGCGGCTTAGAGGCAATGTTCTGAGTTCTAAGGATGCATTGAGGCTTAGAGGTAATATGTTGCGTTCGCGAATACATTTCGATTTAGAGGCAATTTGTTGAGTTTGAGAATACATTGCGGCTTAGAGGCAATGTGTTTAGTTTTGTTTTCTTTTGAGCATCACAGCATGAAGTCTGAGGCGATGATCGGTGTTTATAGAGTAACGAAATGTATTGCTGCATGAAGTCTGATGCAATGGGTAGAAGTTTTGTTTTTCATCATAGCATGAATTCTGAGACGATGATCGGTGTTTATGGAATGAATGAAGGTATTGCTGCTTGAAGCCTGATGCATTGGGTTACAGTTTTTGCAAATCTCTTGCGTGAAGTCTGAGACGATAAGTTAGATTTGGTTTTCAGACATCGCTGCATGTAGTCTAAGGCGATGGTTTATATTTGCAAATCACTGCGTGAAGTCTGATGTGATAAGCTAAATGTATTATTTCGAACATCACTGCATGAAGTCTGAGACGATGGTCTGGAACTTGGCATAACGAAATACATTCCTTCATGACGTCTGATGCAATGGGTTACAGTTGTGCAAATCGTTGCATGAAGTCTGAGGCGATAAGCTAGATTTAGTTTTCGGGCATCGCTGCATGAAGCCTGAGGCGATGGTTTGTGTTATGGAGTAATGAGATATACATTGCTACATGAAGTCTGAGGCAATGAGTTTGGTTTGCATATCGCTGCGTGAAGTATGAGGCGGTAGGCTGGATTTTATGGAATAAAGAAATACATCGTTGCATGAAGTCTGAGGCGATGAGTTTGGTTCGCGAATCGCTGCGTGAAGTTTGATGCGATAGGTTGGATTTTGTTTTCGAAAATCGCTGCATGAAGTCTAAGACGATGGTATGGATCTTGGAACACATTGTTGCATGAAGTCTGAGGCAATAATTTGTGTCACAGAATAAGAAACACATTACTGCATGAAGTCTGAGGCAATGGGTTAGGTTTGCAAATCACTACGTGAAGTCTAATGTGATAAGCTAAATTGGTTGTTTCGAACATCGTTGCATGAAGTCCGAGATGATGGTCTGGAGTTTGGAATATATTGTTGCATGAAGTCTCAGGCAATGATCCATGTCGCAGAATAAGAAACACATTACTACATGAAGTCTGAGGCAATGGGTTAGGTTTGCAAATCACTGCGTGAAGTCTGATGTGATAAGCTAAATTGATTGTTTTAAACATCATTTCATGAAGTCTGAGACGATGGTCTGGAGTTTAGAATGTATTGCTGCATGAAGTCTGAGGTAATGATCCGTGTTGCAGAATAAGAAACATATTACTGCATGAAGTCTGATGCAATGGGTTAGGTTTTCAAATCACTGCGTGAAGTCTGATGTGATAAGCTAAATTTGGTTTCGAACATTGCTTCCTGAAGTCTAAGACGATGGTATGAGTTTGTGTAATGCATTGCTGCTTAGAGGAAATGTGCTGGTTTAATAATATATTACGGCTTAGAGGCAATATGTTGATCTAGAAAGATACATTGCGCCTTAGAGGCAATGTGTTGAGTCTTGCAAATACATTGCGGCTTAGAGGAAATGTGTTTAAGTCGGAAATACATTGCAGCTTAGAGGCAATGTGTTTGAGTCGGACGATATATTGCGGCTTAGAGGAAATATAGTGAGTTTTTACAATGCGTTGCGGCTTAGAGGCAATGCAATGGGTTTTGAGAATATGTTGCGGATTAGAGGCAACGCATGGAGTGTTGAGAATTCATTTCGGCTTAGAGGCAATGTACTGGGCTTATAAGGAACTCATCACCGCGAGAAGACTTAGGTGATGGGTTGAATGTGTTACGGCATGAAGACTGAGGTGACGGGTTGAATCGTAGGAGAAGTATTGTGTTGGTTGACCCTTAGATAGTTGAATTGAAGGTGAAATTATTTGTCTGTTTGCTAGGAGATACATGTGTATACATGCGTATTGAATGTTGTATGTATGCAAAATGTATGATGTTTGACATTGATATGAAACCCTGAATATGTATGTAAAAAATGTATAGTGTATGCTATGCAAATTGTATGTATGAAATATGCGTAAGATATGTGTATGCCTTGAAATGTTATGAAGACTACTCCTGGCCTTCTCTCCTTTGAACCATTGGCTTAGAGTTATCGATTCCTGGTGTTGTATATTGTGTCGTTGTTGTATTGTTGAACTTGAACACAGTGGACAATGTTAGCAACATTTGAGCATTGATTTTGTATTATGGGCGTAGACGTAGACGTAGATTTGTATGCAGGCGTAGACATAGACGTAGACGTAGGTAATAGCCTATGCGTAGATTTGTATGCAGGAGTAGACGTATGTATGTGGTCTCTGTAAGCGTATGTCTGAGCATAGGCATATGTAGATTTGTATGTTATAGGCGCAGGCGTGAGCATAGACGTATGTAGATTCGTAGGCACAGACGTAAGGGTAGACGAATGTAGATTCGTATGCCGTAGGTGCAGGCGTAGGCGCGGACATATGTAGATTCGTATGTCGTAGGTGCAGGCGTAGGCACGGACGTATGTAGATTCGTATGTCGTAGGTGCAGGCGTAAGCGCAGACGTATGTAGATTGGCAGGAGTACACATGTGCATAGACGCGTGTGCAGACGTAGACTTTGTGTTTCAAGTTAAGCATATGTGCTGACATGGGTGTAGACCTTGCGTAGGGACGCGTAGATATATGTGTAGACTTTGTATTACTGAGTGCAAGCATAGGCGCAAATGTACGTATGGGCGTAGACTTTTTGCATCGTGAGTGCAGATACGCATAGATACAGGTGTAGACATGTGTGTATATTTGCAAGACGTAGGAGTAGCCATGTGTGTGAATGCAGACATGGATTTTCTTTCTATATTTTTATAACCCAAAATGTTTTTCGGTGTTTCATCAAATGCTTTTATTTTGTTAATCCCCTGAAATGATTTCACGACAATATTCACAAGTAATGATCGTAGTTTTTTATAAACAAGTCTGAAAAGAAAAACGCAGTTTGAAAATGCAAAGAAAGCAAATGTTTTATTAATATGACTTTGAATAGGCAAGAATACAAGATGCAATTCCTAGAAAGAGGTAATTACAGAAATTTTTTAAACTGTAAATGGCAATGAAAAATTATAATTGCTATTGTTGTTCTCCAATATCCTTTTAACAATCTTATCTCCTTTGCTTCTGAGTTGTATGACTCAGATCTATCTTTCCCTTCATGGTTCATAGTCATAGTTCTTAGATCACAATCTTTTTGTTATTTATTTCTTTTGTATGAAATCCCTAATTTTTTCCTAGACTGCCCTTTCGGGTTTTCAATCCACCGGGATGATCTTTTTTTGTTATATGCCCCTATTTTTTTCCTGGATCGCCCTTTAGGGTTTTCGATCCACCGGGACGCTCCTTTTTGCCTAAGTCGCCTGTTTAAGGTTCGAGCTTCTTATACGTAGTATTTTTGACTGCGTCTAAATTTTCCGGGTGCGGTAGTTCTTCCCCATCCATTATTGTGTAGATAAGACCACCGCTAGAGAATGTTGTTTTGACTACGTGCGGACTTTCATAATTGGGGGTCCGTTTACCACGTGGGTAGATATGAGGTAGCAGAATCTTCTTGAGTACTAAACCATGTCGTGGTTCATCTTGTACAATATACCATTACTTTGAAAGAATTTTGCGGATAATTCTCATAAGTTTTGTTTGCCAATGCTAGAGGCATTTTCTGGATGTCATGAAACCAAAGCTTGTTATATAGCAAGGCAATGTGCGGGCTCTTCGAAGCGTCTGTTTGTGATGCGTGATTCGTGGTTTGGCCCAGTTACTTTGAATATAGACGATATAGTTGCCAGGGCGTCTGTCATTCAATCTTCTTTTCGTGGGACATGACTGAAAATGATTTTTGCGAATTCCGCAGTCGGTATTAAAACATGATCTTGATAAGGAATCAGTTTTAGATGTTTAATATCCCGTTCACCATTGAATTGGTATATGGCTTATGAGCATTCTTTAGGGGAGTTAATATTGCCCTTATGTCGTGCCCTAGTGTATTCGAAGCTTCATCGTACGTGGATACCCAACGTGCCTCTGGCTCAGGCTCTTCGTCAGTTCTTGGTATTTCATAGTTGTTTATTTTTACGACATTTCCTGTATTCGACTTTGGCCTGTTTCCATGGATATGCAAAATAACTTGATCAGCTTCTTCGTGGCTCTGCTCTGACATTTCCCCTTAGCTTGGTTTCTTCCCGGTCTTCCCCTGTACTTAGATTAATGGTCTTAATAGCCTCTTGATACGGTTTTATATTGATAGCTTTTTTATTTCCCTCTCCATTTTCTCAGAGAGTTCAAGATCTTTATCATCTTCCTCTTTAGCTTGGTTGATAGGAGCATCAAAATTATATCTGGTCGCAGCAGTAGCATTATCGGTGGTTTTGGGCATGAATTTGCACCTTTATCATGTTTTGGTGCAGCTTTAGTATTTGAATATTTGAAAATGCATATGCAGAGAAAGTATTTCCATTTTTAAAATTAAGACATGAATGCAAAAGAAAGACATGGATCTTGATTGAAAACAAAATAGCACTTTTATTAGTCATAAATATTGTCTAAAACAAAACGGGGAAACCCTTACAAGCAACCCCTATGCCTCGGGCTTGACATAGGTTCTTTCAAAAAATAAGAAAAATTTAATTTGGAAAGAAAAAAGATCTCAGGAATCTCCACGACCGTCCATCTTTTGAGTTTTACTCCTGGGGCGCATTCTTGGATGAATTTAGTTGCCCCTTTTGTGTTGGCTTCGTTGAATATTTTCGCCACATGTCCGCCATGCATTACTCCATTGTTGACAGATGTCTCTTGGCTTGGAGGAAAATGTGCTTCTCCCTTCAGAGTAGCTTTATATTTTTCTTCAGGGTATTGTCCGAACTGGACTATCCCCTGGTTCCCTAGCCTTTGTAGAGATCTTTTGAAAGCTTCATTGTGTTCTAGCGGGAGTCCATATCCCAATCGATATTCTTTCAACGAGTTTATCAAGGTATTTGCTTGCCTGCTTGCCCCAGAGTCAGTGGCTACTTCGATTGCATTTATTGTTAGCCTTTAATCTTTCTTCCAAGGCTTGGTACTGATTCATCACTAATGGATTATCAATAACATAAGTACAAGTCGTCTTTGAGGGCACTTGGTTGGCATCATCTGGGTCGTGGTCTCTGTATTGTAGGTCCAAGTAATTGTCTGCATCATTGGTCGTAATCTGTAGGGTACGAGATGCCCCTGATTTTGGTGGCGGTAGGACAAACCCTTCCATTTCAGCTTCTTGTTGGGCTATGACGGACTTCTGGAGTCCTGCCTCTGACTCTTTCCTTAGTTGGTGACCGCTTGATGCACCAATAGTCTGGGCTACTTCCTCGAAAGCTACCCTGGGAATTTGTTCTTGCATGTCAATAATGTTCTTCAAAGCCAGAAGAACTTGACTCAAATCTCCCTTCATTGACCTTATGTCGCCCTTTACTTGGTCGAGGTCCTGTTTGAATGTAGCCTACGTTTCCTCGATTTGCTCCATTGCTTTTTGTTGATAGGCCCTTGTTTGATATGGGGGCCAAGGAGGTGGAGACCTTCTTCTACCAATGGTTCAACTGGAGTGATTTTTTTTTTTGAAAAATGAGTTTTGACATGATATGCGGGTGTTCGTGAATGCAAGCGTGCGAATGAGTATGTATGAGTATGAAATGGTTACTTGTGTTAAATGTATTATTCACTTGGGTACATGTTTATATTTTGCTTATTTTACTTGGCGACTATCTTTAAAATAGATACGCAAACGAGATGTGGAAACAAAATTCCTTTATTGAAAGTAACGTAATTCAGATATTGAAAAATATTACAATCTTAAGCCAAAACTTTATTTGCGTGAAGTCAGGAAAAAAGGAAATAAGTCTTCTAGGAGCGCCTGCAGATATCTGATCTTGAAACCATCCACTGTTGCTGGACAAAATTTGAGAAAGTCTTCAGCACGTTATTTCCCTTTTGTGGCCTTGATTTCAGGCATGTTTGGCGTGTTGACGCAAACAAGTTGTTTCCTTCAGTATCCATTTTTAAAGACAGTCATTGAGGCCTTGATTTTATTATTTTTTGGTACCCCGTGAATAAGACATAGAAACGGGTGACGAATATATGATGAAATGTATGACGAATGTATGAATGCATAGGTGTAGGGTTGAGTGACAGGATTTTTAATAAATACCCCTATAAGGTAGGGTTGTATGGTTTAGTGACGGAGTTTTTATGATAAGTATCCTTAGAAGGTAGGCTCCTTAAATTTGACCCACGGCTGATCTACCCTCCCCAAAAGGTGACTTTCTTAAGGGTGTCATGAATAACACCAGAGGGGAAAGACACAAAGGCCTCCCTTAGGTAGAGCCTCTTTACCGACTGAGACTTTCGTCTCAAAGTCGTGAAAGATCTCGTCATGATATATTTGGGTTAAGGTCGTTACAAAGAGTCATGGGTGACCTTCCAAAAAGTCCTACACGTCAAGAGGATATCTCTTGATAAGTATTCCTTTTTCGGAAGTTCACCGACTCTAGGAGAAGTCGTCACATAAACTCGCAGGGATGATGTACTCCCTAAGCTAATAGAAGAACCTTCTTTCTAAGGGTTATTGAACACACACACACACACACACACACACACACACACACACACACACACACACACACACACACACACACACACACACACACACACACACACACACACACACACACACACATATATATATATATATATATATATATATATATATATATATATATATATATATATATATATATATATATATATATATATATATATATATATATATATATATATATATATATTAAATAAAAAATTTCGCCATGCAGTAAATATATGATAAAAAGAATTGACGAAAAATAAATAAACGCAATAATTAAACAATTTAATATATAAATAATGCAATAAATTAAAAAAAAAACAAAGTAAAACCTAAAACCTAGGGTTAAGGAGAGTCCCCAGTAGAGTTGCCAGCTGTTGCAACTGGTTTTTTAATCAAGAGTCGCCACTATTAGTTTTTATCCTAGGGAAGGGAACCTAACAGAAAACCCTAATGCACGGACATAGATTCTAGGTTACGGACTCAATTAGATGAAAGGAAGGTGTTAGTCACCCTTCATCCACCTTGTTCACAAGGATATTAAGCTCTAGGTTTAGGTTTGGGGTAAACAGGGTTTTAAGTTTTAATTAGCATGACTCGCCACGATTTTAGACCGCGTTCCTACGTATCCTCTTATGAGGAATCAAAGTCCCAATTCGTAGTTCGTATAGGTTAGTGTCTTTTAGGGGTTTGCAAACATATCTTGAATCACTTCGCACTCGGTCGGGAGAAGTGATTGCGGAGATTTTGACTGAGTACGCAGTAAGTCAAAATTAGTTTGAAACCCATTTGCAAAAAAAAACTGTTTATTACTTAGTTTTATTCGCGAAAATAGTTTGAGATTTATTTGTGTTTTTTAATAATATTAATTGCAAAAAAAATCTTGATTAATGCTTGATAAAAAAAGATTTAATGCAATATATGAGAAAATAATATGCATGACTTTGAATAAAAATTATTTATAATAATAATATTTACAATTATAATTAATAATATATAAAAATTAATAATAAATATTATTATTATAATTATTATAAAAATATAATGTATTAATAATAAGAAAATATAATTAAAATAATTATAAAAATGTAAAATATAAATAATTACCAGGGGGTGTATTATTAGTTGATGAGTAAAATAAGGGGGTGCTAAAATTAGGTTAGGTTAGGCCCAACGTGGTTCAGACAAAGGAGGGGGTGTGATTCGTTTTGGGTCAATCAAGGCAGGAAGGGTGCCTAAAGTAATGGGCTTAGGCCCAATGAGTTTTGGAGAGGGATCCGTGTTATCAGGCGCGGCGAGTCGCAGGGGCTTACGGTGCAGACTTGGCCAGATGGCCGTCTGATCTATATCACACAGTCCGGATTTAAGGAGCACGCTAACTAATACTAGGCCCATCGCACGAGATCATAACGAATACGATACATTATTTTTTTCTTAATTCATTTTTGTTCTCTTGTTTTGGATTACAACCCTTCATCTTCTCAACTTCCTCTCTCTCTCTCTCTCACACTCTTGCCGTTCACTCTTACAAAGCCTTCATCTTCTTCTTGATGCCTCGAGCCCAGATCCCCTCAAGATATTACAAGAACAAGCAAACGAAAGCTAATAAATTATACCCTCGGCGGCTTCGTTGTTCCGGTTTTTTGAGCTTTTCCGATTTGGTACTAAGATCGTCTTCCTCTTTTGCTTTATCCAGGTTCCAGTGAGTTAGAGGCGATGGTGGAGGAGTATCAACGGTTATGGTTTCAGGGATTGAAACCCTAACCTGACCTTGCGTGGATCTTCAAAGAGCAACGATCATTGGCTTGTTCTTCAACTCTTCGTTTCAGTATCCGATTTTTGTTCATCTCCCTATATGAGGTCTTCCTGCCTCTGTTCCCTTTGTCTATAAATCAACCCCTCTTTTATATTCATCTTCTTCCCATTTATACAGTTAGTATTTGAAGGTTGTCGTTACAATTAGTTAGGGTTTTAGAATTGTTAGTGTTAGATTAGAAATAAAATCAGGGATTCCAATTGTAATTGATTCTGATTGATTTGCTTATGTAATCAAGATTTTTTGATTTGGATTTTTGTACGGTTTAATTTTAGATATTTTAGATTGTATATGTGATATTCGATTTCTGTAATATGTATTAGAGATTGGATTTGATGAAGATTGGTTCTTGTTGTAATAATCTGATTTTGGTAATCTGGAGATTTGATTTCCGTAAATTTCTGCAATAATCGTTATTTTCAAAAACATGCGTTGGCAGACTTTGATTACTACAGTAAGCATTTGTTGGACAAATGTGCATTAATCTTGGGAAATCTGCACAGTTGTTGTTCTCTAATTTTGGGCCACCATCATTACTTTTATTTATCCCATTAATCTGATTTAGCAGCAAAACTTAATGTTATATTTTTTCAATACAGCAAGGCCCAAGTGGCGCCAGACCTTAAAACATTTAACAACAACAAATTTCAATAAAAGTGTTACGCTTTCCTTAAAAAAATTTATATATATATATATATATATATATATATATATATATATATATATATATATATATATATATATATATATATATATATATATATATATATATATATATATATATATATATATATATATATATATATATATATAACCAAGCAATAGTAAACAATTTTCCTCTTTTTTTTCTTGTATAATAATAAAACTTTCCCCAAAAACGTCAGATGGGCCAATTTAATGGGCCTCCTATTGCAATTCCACCCCTTATTCGCTTGTTAACAATAACTTTAGATGGGCTTAATTGAAATCCCACACCTCCTTTCGCTGTTTGCTATTTAAAGGACAGGGGCCAACATATTTAATTTACACCTCTCTTTTACCAATGAACTATTTAATAATTGAAGAACTTAACAGTTTTCCTGAAATAATATTCCATTACGAATCGCATGGGCCCATGGCCAACATGCCTCGCGAATGGATTCACGGATACACGGGTCTTTCTGATTTAGAAATCCCTGTTTTCCTGAATAAAAAATACACCCCCTAGTCGGATAAAGATGGACCATCAGATACTGCTGTACATCTTTAACTAAACATTTCTTCTATTTTAATCTCGAAACATAAAATTATCGAGGTAGGACAAATTTGAGTTACCACACCTTGAGGACATATTAGGACCATGGCAAACATTTGAGACCATTGGAGTTCACACATCTTGATGAAAATTGAAACCCTAGTTAGAGGTTCATTGCCTTTAGGGGAAGAATTTTTCTGGTCAATTCTTGGTCATCCATGGGCAAGTTGGGGATCTCAATGGGCATGTGTTGAGTAAAATGAGAGGGAACATTTTGGGGTACAACACCTATCAATTGAATTAAGATGGATATGCATATAATCTTCCAATAACCATAGTTTTCTCCATTGAAAAAGGGTGGACTATTATATGCCCCTTTAGGTTTAGAATCCATAATCTTAAGAAATTTCGCAGCACAAGATAAATTGGTGATTGTGATACCACTTGTTAGATGATAGGCTACGATCTATACGGAGGGGGGGGGGGGTGAAGAGACCGCTAATGAAATTTTCTTGTTTAAAAACTATTTTAAAAATTGTTTAACTATGACAAGCATAAACAAATTCTGGATTGACAATCGTCTATCCAAAACCGTTATCAAAAGGATCAGATATGCGTGTAAACCGTAACAAACGTATATGATTGATGAGAAAATAAATCAATATATTTTCAGGTATAACATTTTGAAAAAAATCACACAATGATAATCGATTTCCAATGAAATATTAAATAAAAACTTGACTTAAGAAATTTGTCGAACACTTGGAGTGAAATCAATTCTACTCATGTTTTTCTTTGATTTTATTGATGACATTCCAATTGCAATCTTACACATTACAATCAACTCAACAAAAACAATTTGAAAAATTATTAATAAAGAAATTATCTCAATGTATTGATTGTACAATTAATGGATTCACAATTTGCAATGAAAGTAAAAGAGAGAAAGGGAGAGAGAGAGAGAGAGAGAGAGAGAGAGAGATTAAGAAGTTCTCCAATCAGCCTCGCTATGGGTACGTCAGCCCTCAATTCTAATGGAATTGAGATAATGAAAATTAACCTTTATAAATGTTGTTTAAGAGATAAAAAGTTGCAACCTAACCCTCCAAACTCTACGTTTGATATTGATCTTATTTTCTTCTCTTCCCTTGATCTTGAGCTCGATCAGGTAACCCAATATTTTCAGTTTGATCCTTCAGTTAACGTTACTCCTTTGACATAAACTCTGCTCTTTAAAGCTTGCACTCGGCTGAATCTAAATTATGAACTATTGTGACCCAAGGTTACAAAAATGATCATCTGATTACCGTTACTTCTTTGAATAAATATCTTTCTTCAAAGCTTTCACTCGGGTTAATCCAATTTGTGAAATCTTGTGGAAAACTCCCAAATCAACCTTGATCTTGGAACAAAAACCCAAATGGATTTATCTTGAAACCCCCATAGAATTTCCAACCCATTTGATTACAAACAACCTAATTGAACCTTATCAAACTATCTCATGATCATATAACAAAAATGATTATGTGTAGTTGTTGTATGTATGCAATGAGAGAATATCAATATGATGAAATATTTTGTGTATTTTTTTGGTTTAATTCAGTTTGAGTGATACATGAATGCTTATAAATGTGTGTGTGTGTGTGAAAGAAATAACAGAAAAATTAGGTTTGCAAAATTACAAATTTGAAAAATTTTAAGTTTGAATGTATTGACTCATTCGCATAGGGAGTCGGCACATGCTGCCTGGGAGTCGACTCTTAGAGAATAGGGAATTTTGGACGAAAAAATATTTAAGTGGGAGTCAGCCTATAACTCGAGGGAGTCGTCCCATTCGTGTTGTGTATCGACTCAAAATGCCCATGTATCGACTCCAAAGCAACATGGAATTTTGTTTTCATTTTTCTTCAAAGCGAGTCGACTCCTAACATGTATGTGTCGATTCCAAACATAGTTTTTAACGAAAAATCATATTTTTTTACTTTTCCAAATGCTTTTGACGTGTTCTATAAGTGTCCTAATATGAAAATGCAACCTTTGACATAAAGAGGCAAGGTAAAATGTACAAATACTAAATACTACCTACTTTTGACATTATTCAAAATATCTAAGAGGATGATGCACTCACAAACTTTGCCTTCTTTATCTTTAACACAATTCACTTGATCCAAAATTCATATCTATCTTTCTCTTTATTAGAAAATCTATTGATGTTGATAGGATTGATGTTGTATGGAAAGAAACACTTAAACATGGCCTAACACCTTTGTCTTTTGGATCCACCGCAAAACCAAATTAAATAATCACTTTCATATTAATTGTTACATTGCTCGTGCTTAGGTTTTTTTCACCATGCTTTCTCATTCTTGTTGAATCTTTCCATCCCTTATTGGAAATTAAAATGTCTTATTTTTAAAGTATTCTTTATGTTCTTAAGAATATATTTACATTTATTTATTATTTTGAAGTTTCAATGCAATTTTCCTGTCCGCATTTGTCGTAAATTGAGTATAAAAAATATTTTTGTTAAAATACTATTATCTCTTTTTATTTTTTTATAATTTTTTAATTTATGTGAAACAATCAATTAAATTACTTGTTATTGGTGAATTGGTAGGGTTGATTCTTGATATGGTGGTGCAGATCTCGAGTGTGGCAGCATGGGAATGAACTTGCAAGGTTAACACTCCATTGTCCAAGTCATTAAGTCCATGAAAAGAGTTAGATATGATTATGATAAAAATAATACATTTGACTACACACCATGAATTATATGTGATGGATGATAATTGAGCTTATATTGTATTGGGCATGTGGCTAGACTCAAAATAGTTCCCCCAAGACTTATCATGATATGGCATATGGAAAGTCTTTCAAGAAACTGGATCAAGCTCTTTATATTGGGATATTTATTAGGAGAAGTATGAGAAATCTAGGGAATAAATTCATTAAATTCTAGTTACATCATTGATACGTTTTGTAATATTTCCTTACACGTGACCCTAGGTTCGTAGACTAAGGTGTGGTGCTTTCCCCTAGGATGCTCGAGTGCACTCAAGCGGCTTTATTTTTCGAGGCGAGATTTTTTTGTTGTTTTTCATCTTCACATTTATTTTATTTTGGATCATTGATTTATTCATCTTGTTATACTATATAAATATTATTTTGTGTTTTCAAACAATTTTCGCTATTTCTTACAACTGAGACTTACTTTCTTCTCACAAATCCTTTCATGTTTCTCTGAGCTCCGGTGACCTTTCATTTTGCCACCTTATCTTTTTATATGGGTTTTTTGTTTCTTGATTCACCATCATCTTTTAGTTTCAGTTGCCTTTAATTATTTCCTTGCTTCACCTTTTTATTATAGATCCATTCTAACTTCATTTCCTTACATTTTGCTGCATTTTTATTATTGAAAGTATGTATGTAAAGATGATAAACAGTTGTGATGGTGGGGATTCTTTGTGCTTAGCCATAGTTCTGGATCTGACGAGGGTTATGTGGAAAATGGTGATGAACCCTTTAACGCTTATACCAAGGAGAGTATTAGCAGATCTTTTAAAGAAGGTGAAGAGATAAACTTTGGTGACCTTGATATGATGGATGTGGCTAACCATTTTTCTTCCTCTATCGAGACTCATACATATCTGGATGTTTCTATAAGAGCTCAGAATAGGTGGTGCAATCTCTATTTTGCTATAACTTTTAGGGCAACACATGGCTGAAACCTTAGCGATATATAAATTAGGGATCACATTAACTCTTAAAGCCAATATTTAGTTTCTGACTGGCATTATATTTTTCATGACCTTTAGGAGGACATGGCTCGACGGTAGCATGATGGTTTGCTGAAGTCAACTGATGTTGGTGTTGGGTGAGAATATAAACATAAAAGGTATAGAAGGGTGGGGGTTAAATAGACCCCCCCCAAAAGACAATTTCAAAAACATTTTAGGTCCCATAAAATGAAATAGATATTTTAAAATACGCGGAAGCAAAACACAACACAAAGAGAGGTTAGAAGCATCTTAATGAATTAAACCAATAAGAATACTACAAGATATCACTAAAGGCATAATTCTTTCTAACACAAATAAATTACAAGATAACTAAAGCCACTTTAAACAAAATAATTTAAAAACCTTTACATAGAAATTCATTCAAACATAATTAGATTTATGATGATCCAATAGGTTTGATGCATCGCAGATCTAAGATTACGCATTAAATAAATATAATCAAGATCTAACCTGAATGACATACAAACGATGCAATAATGAAATAACTATAGTAATGCATGCAGAAAATTAAAGGAGATAAGGGAAGAAATAAAGGTACATAGATATATATAGTGGTTTGAAGTTCTTCCTCACTTTGCCTACTTCACTATTCAATGGTGTTAAAATCATCGGGAAATAATCATGATCTTTGACTATTTCATAAGTTTGATACAAGAATTTTGATTACAACAAAATATAACACTATAATTACCTCTACTGATGCATATACTTAAACTACTAACAAAAATAATATCCTCAATGATCTTGATCCAATAACCTTGCTATCCACAATAACCTACTCCAAGTCTTCGTATGTGGTGATCCACCTTGATCACATTGATATCTTGTCTGAGTGATTTCTATTAGCTAAGTGTTCAATTTGACAACTCCCAATTTTGTCCATGAACAATCTTTACATGACTTCACAGAGTTGGACAACTCCGTCTTATGAAGCATTTGTACTCCACTTCGCCAAAGTCTTACATAGAGTATAATGAAACTCTTCTCTTGATAAATAACACAATGTCTAAACCATATTCAAGAAATGAATCATGCACCTGTTAAAAACAATAAACTTCACACAAAAACATTAGATACCCTAATGTACCACTAGTCTCCCTCACACACTCAATCTTTAAAGATAATGTCACACAATGATCAAAACCAAAGCAAAAGAAGGAGATGGAGAAAAGAGATATGATGAAATACAATTGAATTTGATTAAGAGATCATTTATCATCAATTTCAACCATTCAAGTTCATAATGCCATGGGATAAACTTATCATTAATTCAGAGTACCAAAAATAATCAAATGATCATTTAAATGATAAGTTTGAAATGATGAAAGTTCATACAACCAAAGAATCATCTAAAGACCAATTGAGATTAATGAAGTATTGATCAACCAAGTCAAGATTCAATAGTCAACAAAAATCACACAAAAACAGATCAAAAATATATTTAAAAATAATTTTAAAATGGATTTAATATGGAATTAAAAAGAAAATTCCGAAGAGGCGTCAAAATATCAAATAAAATGTCACAAAAATTTGAGAAATAAGAAATATTCCAAATAATTGGATCTCAAAAGTTGGAGAAAAATGTTTAAAAAGGAGTGAAAATAAATTTTTGAATGAAAATTAAAATAAAAATAGAATGAAAATAACAAAAAAATGCTAAAAATGATTTTAAAAATATGGAAAAAAAACATATGTGATAGAAAATAATTATTGTAATTTATGAAAACAATTAGAGTCAAAAAGGTCATAGGAGCTTGTTAAAATAAATCAGAAAAGTTAATGAAAATAAAATGAATTAAAAAACAAAAAGAAATTAAAATTCAAACGGCTAGCATGCGTGTCAAGGTAACATTGGACAACGTGTCACATCTCAAAAAAGCAACGAAGCAAAGGTGGCAAAAGAATAGTCGCCATCAATGTTATTTATTCCAAGAGAGGGAAAAGAAACACTGAGTAAACCTAAGGAAGGGTAAGAACATTGTCTCGCAACCAAGAGAAAAGGGTAAGGGTGTCGATTAAGCAAGGGGAAGGTATTAACACCCTTCATGTCGGTGGTACTCCACATGATCCACTCAAGATGTTTTAATCAAAAGGTGTATCTATAAGTCTAAAGCTTAATGCTAAGGGAATGCATGAAATTTATTGGGAAAAAGAAAAGATTTTTATTATTGTATTGGTCGCGGTTGCGAACCTTTGTGCCTAATGTAACACCCCATTTCCCCAAATTAATAAATATAATATAAAATTATGAAAAATAATGCATCAGAGTCCACAATGCGATGTCACATAATTCAAAAATCCATAAAATTTCAAAACACTTTATTTCTTCGTTTATCCAAAATATTTATTCGGCAGCGGAGAATCAACTTAAATCGGTTCAATAGCATTCTAGCCTCAACAAAAAATCAAACTCCACAATATATGGTCCATCATAAGTTTAAAATAAATGTGCAATAATTAAAATCATGAAAAAACATAGTAAAATCCCCAAATCTTATGTTACATATCAGAGCGACTCCTAAGACTCGATCTAGTAACATCTCTTCAAGCACTACTCGGGTACCTGATTATCTATACTCCCGAGGAGCATAGACACAACAACACAAAATGGGTGAGAACTTCATTAAATAATGACATGGTGAATAAAACATGCTAAGGAGTAGTAAATCACATCATACAGATAATACATCATAAACAACCATCATTCGCATCATACGACATCCATTCAATCATCAATGCAATGCAATAAGACCTACATCAACATGCATGTGGTAACATCAAGGCATGAGCCCTCAACATATTTCCAATTAGGAAACAATAGAGCATAAGCCCTTATCACAGTGTCAGTTGGGAAATAACAGAGCATAAGCCCTCATTACAATGCCATTCTAGGCCAATATCAGAGAAATAAGCCATCACCAATGAATGGATGCAACAATATCATGCAACAACAAAAATTATACAACAAGAAGGAATAATCCTTCATCACGGTGCCAATTTAGGCCATCCACATCATTATTATCATAGTCATCAACATTACCTCATAACAACATCATAAGCAAAACAACATCACAATAAACAACTCATTATTTCGTTGTAACGAGCGGGAAACTATTCTTATCTTAACTTAGGTACTAGATATATACTCCTTATCATTCATTTTTATCCTTAAAATCATAGTTCATGGCGTTAGCTAACTACTGCTTCGAATGGCATGTCAATCGAGCTCCTAAAACTAAAGTTATGGTCGATTCAAGAAAATCCAAAAAAACATCCATCAACTACTGTCAACCATCGCCCGACGAAGCCCTGTGTCGCCCGGTGACGCTGCCTTCATGTCACCCTTCACCTGGCGATGCTAGGCATGATGCACTCCAGTAACTCATCCAAAAAATTTCCTCCTTCTCGCCTCCACCTTCTGCCAACAAAGCACTGTCGCCCGACGACACTCCTTGTATCGCCTGACGATTCTCTGCGGACAAGGTTTTCCTATTTGCGATTTTGCATTAAACCATACCAGTTTTCCTACGATTTTGTTATATTATAGGTCCTAATATGCTGTCTAAACAGCTAGTTTTATTACCTATAAATCCATCACAATGTAGCAATATCCATACATCAGTTATGGGTCATATTCCATCATCAAATCCCCTAATCCTAATTTCCATTACTAATAGGTTTTAGATTAGGGTTTTGTGGTACCATCATCATAGCAACAAAATCACCAACAACAAATCACAATCATAACATCACAATTTCATGTAATATCACATACAACAACATCAATCAAATCAAACAAAAACATATCATACATCTATCATTCAAAAACAACCTAAGAGGGAAAGGAACTCTCACTACCATCTCATGTAAAATCACCAATTATAGAATCCATTCACCCCCTTACCTTAATTTGAAGCTTTGATCTTCCCAAGATTGTGGATTCCTCTATTCCCTAGCTTTTCCCTTCTCCTTGCCTTTTCTCGTTCTGCGATCTATTTGTCGTGTTCTCACTTTTGTTTTCTTATATTGATCTATAGACCTCTAATGTATATATTCCAAAAATGCCCTTCCTCAACTTAATTACTTATTTAATTATTAATATTATAAACAATATTTTATTCATGATAATTCATAACAAATAATATAATAATAATAATACCAATATTACTAATATTCTCTATTCACCCCATGTTCTCTATACTTTTAGTCATACATCCCTCAACACCTCAACCTCTAATTTTCCCAAATTACATCACATCACATCACATCATAAAATATATCAACACAAGTAAACACATCATCTCATATAATTATTTTAAATGAAAATAATCCTAATTAAATCGGGGTGTTACAACTCTCCTCCACTCAGAAGATTTTTGTCCTTGAAAATTTACAAGATAAAACAACTATGGGCACGACTCTCACATCCTACTCTTCAACTCTCACAGCTTGTTTAGAAATATTTCAGATACCACTAATCAACATTCCACATTACTAACCATAATAATCAAACAAGTTGCAATGCTACCGAGGTATGAACGCACATATTCCATTTTACTCCTTGTCCAATCACCCTATCATACATGATCTAGCACCTCATTACACCACAACAACGTCATAAGACCATCAATATAATGGTAATATCGACAACATTCACACATAACATTAGTACCACAATTCTACGTCCCACCAATCGAGCATACGATTAAATACACCTATTGAAATGGCAACAACATAAATAATATATAATAACTCTTCATTTATCACTTCCCTTCAGGAATGTCCAATGGTTTGCACAAGCTCTGAAGGCTTATGATGTTTGACACTTAACTCCTAACAAGTCACTCCGCATAACGAATAACGCCACATCGAGCTTCAGTTGCGCCACTCTGATCGCCTACCTTAAGGTCACTGTCCTTATTTGGTTCCCATCAAACATCAAATCTAAAAGTTTCACATCTAGTTTCTAACTCTCTTTAATATCCACCAGAAAATCATTGTTCACATTAGATATTCACAACCTTCCACTCTACGGTGTTAGCTCGCATACCAACTCAAGTCTCCAAACTGTTTAATAAGTCCCAACTCTTTCATAGCCACATTTGTATTAGTTTTACACAAAATTTTGAACAACTATCCTCTTGATAAAAACGCCAATTCACTTTACATATCATCAAGCTGGCACGATTAGTATATCCCATCCAACAAAATCCCATCTACTATCAACAAGATGTCAAGGGTAATCAGTTCCTCAATTTGTTAATAGGTAGCCAACAACCACAATGGTGGCATGAATCATCAGCATCCAATTATAATAGCATCATTCACCTTATGCTCAAAGTTACCTGAGCATAATGTCCAACAATCTCTCCAAGGCTTACAAAAGTTTTTCTTAATTTCCTTTATTTATACCTCGTCAATGATACATAAACACCAAAAATCCATTTCATAGTCTCCCTTACATGCACGCAGCACAACATAATTGCTAAGTATATTCTAATACAGGAAAACTACTACACCAAGTATAATCCAAATCTTTTCGTTCCAAAAGAAGTATTTATCTAGTTAGAATACTTTGACCACATCAATAAATCCTTACTCTTCCTTTAAACTCACATTGAGATCTCATTCTAATCACAATCTCAACACTACCATTCCTTCATATGGTTGGTGATAGAACTCCCCTGTTTCTCCCTAACTCATGTTTATAATTTTCTGTCATATCCCTGATTCCAATCCTTCTTGAATTTATATTTCCTCTAGCATTACTTCTCTTCTCTTCAAAAACTATTGTCTTGTAATCATCCTTAATCGGCATAAGTTTCATATCCATACACTTATCTAATGCATTCACATCCATACTAATGTTAAACATCTCATTCCCTTAACTCATTCACTAACTACATGTCTCACTTGACCTCATCTCAATTAAACCGTGATAATAACCAGTTAATCCTGAAAAGATTCTAGTCTCCATAATCAATTTCAGAGCATCTCAATATAGACCTTTATTTACTTTGAATAGATTCCACAGATATCTTAATTTGAAACAACAATGTTCAATAAAATTCACCTCTTCAAATCATGATCTGCATCCTGACATCCTAACATACATTTTCTTCCCTTTCGGCACCAAATTTTGAATCACGACATTCAACATTTCCTTTTTCTAACTCAGACAATCAAAATTTCTTCAATAAATATCATAACAAATTGATCTAATTATTCAAAATAATTCCACCGATTTCTAACATTTGTCCTCTAACTATCCCCACTCTTCATCTGTATCTGAAGATAATCCGATCCCAATTCAATTATACCGAGAACATACTCGAATACAAGTTGGTCCATCCAATCGTCAATCATCTAAAGTGAATATGTAACCTTAATCACTACTTTAATCAGTTATCGGTAATCCACATACAATCTCATACTACTTTCTTTTTCTTTAACTAATGACATCAAAGCTCCCAAAATGATACATTCGGTTTTACAAATCTATTTCTCCACACATCTTCTAATAACTTCTCCAATTCTCCCAACTTTGAACTAACATCCTGTATGGTGCCATAGGAACAAGTCTGGTACCAAGCACGAGATCAACATCAAATTTCTCCTCTCACCCAACATCATCATGTGACAAATAAATTTATTTCAGGTGTTGGAACCATTTTTATAACAAACTTCATCATGTTAGCTTTCTAGAGCTTCAAATGGAACTCAAATCGAACGTCTAGAACTCAAGTTATGGATTTTTCAAAGAATTACAAAATGCTGTCAACTCAGTGTTAACCGGTTACACCTCTCAAAACAGCCAATCCACACTACTGTCTGATGGTGTACCCGGGTAGATATATATTGGTAACCGGTTACATGCAGTGCAAAAGCACTTTTCAGCTGCTTCTCAACACGGATATTGCTTTTCTTCTCAACCCAAAACTTCATTCCTCTTATAACTCAGAAGACGTATTACGTTGCCAAAACCTCAATTTCCAAAACATCAAAACTTTGATTCTTCTCACAAGACTACTAGTATCTTTGAGTTCCAACTCTAATTCGCAATTCACAATCACCCAAATGCATTAACAACATCCGAAAATTACTTAACTGACTTCAACAACAACATTTACAGTAATTCATCATCATATCACCATTCAAAACATCGACATCATACACAATGGTAACTCAACACTGACAGCTTCACGATCAGTCGACATTGCTGAAACATCACAATCACTTGAGCTTCATCTTCCAATAGCTTTCCTACTCTCTTAGCTAATGTCCTCAGGGGATCATCAAGAAATTACGCATCTCTTGTAAATCACTAGTCGTCACATTGCTCTATAACCTCTGAGAAGCAAACCTTAACAATTCTCTTTTTCCCTCTGAGGCGACTCTACTTGACCAACAAACAAGAACCTTGTATCCGTACAACCTTCAGGCATGATAATCTGCATCGACTCACAAAAACACTTCGTAATAACTTGGTTTAATTCCAGATAGTTCACCCCAAGGCTAACATCAAGTTAATCTAACATTTTTCTTCAACGACAAGTCGCAATTATCCCCGGGAGAACATCAAGAGTCACCCACAATAGGCACATCATTAGCCATAACATCGTCCTCCACTCCTAGAGATGCGAACCACATGAGTACGTGATCATTCCCCCTTAAGAACACTTCGTCTGACCGTTAGACTTAAATCCTGAATCTGTACTTCCTCTGAATTCGGGAAACAACACGGCTTCGTCGATCTTTGCACTTATGAGATTCACGGCACACTGAACCAATTGTTCACACCTGAACCATCTCAAAGAAGCACGAGCTTCTCCCCCACTTATTTCAATCCCACTCCTGCAAATAAGTGATTAGAAAAATCAAGAAAGCACCAACAGTTTTTCACACACATGTCGCGTACTAAAGAACAATACCTCGACAGTATTCAATTGTCATACTACGCTACTGACTCAACAACCTGGCCAGACGAACCGACCTGCTCTGATACCAATTGTAACACCCCATTTTCCCAAATTAATAAATATAATATAAAATCATGAAAAAGAATGCATCAGATTCCACAATGGGATGTCACATAATCCAAAAATCCATAAAATTTCAAAACACTTTATTTCTTTGTTTATCCAAAATATTTACTCGGCAGCGGAAAATCAACTTAAATCGGCTCAATAGAATTCTAGACTCAATAAAAAATCAAACTCCACAATATATGGTCCATCATAAGTTTAAAATAAATATGCAACAATTGAAATCATGCAAAAACATAGTAAAATCCCCAAATCCCGTGTTACATACCAGAGCGACTCCTAAGACTCGATTTGGTAACATCGCTTCAAGCACTACTCGGGTACCTGATTATCTGTACTCCAAATGAGCATATACACAACAACACAAAAGGGGTGATAATTTCATTCAATAATCACACGGTGAATAAAATATGCTAAGGAGTTGTAAATCACATCATACAAACAACACATCATAAACAACCATCATTCGCATCATACGACATCCATTCAATCATCAATGCAATGCAATAAGACCTACTTCAACATGAATATGGTACATCGAGGAATGAGCCCCCAACATATTGCTAATTAGGAAACAACATAGCGTAATCCCTAATCACAGTTCCGATTAGGCAACAACAGAGCAAAAGCCCTCATCATAACGCCATTCCAGGCCAACATCAGAGCAATAAGCCCTCACGAATGAATGCATGCAAAAGTATCATGAAACAACATAAATTATACAACAATAAGGAATAATCCTTCACCATGGTGCCAATTTAGGCCATCCACATTATTATCATCATATTCATCAACATTACCTCATAACAACACCGTAAGCAAAACAACATCGCAATAAACAACTCACTATTTCGGTGTAACGAAGGAGAAACTATTTCTATCCTAACTTAGGTAATAGAATTATACTCCTTATCATTCATTTTATCCTTCAAATCATAGTTAATGGTGTTAGTTAACTAATGCTTTGAATGGCACGTCAATCGGGCTCATAAAACTAAAGTTATGGTCGATTCAAGAAGAAAAAAACAACCATCAGCTACTGTCAACTGTCGCCCGACGAAGCCCTGTGTCGCCCGACCACGCTTCCTTCGTGGAACCCTTCGCCCAGCAATGCTAGGCGCGATGCACTCCAGTAACTCATCCAAAAATATGCCTCCTTCTTGCCTCCACCTTCGCCCGACGAAGCACCGTCGCCCGACGACACTCCTTGTATTGCCCGACAATTCTGTATGAACAAGGTTTTGCTATTTGCGATTCTGCACTAAACCAGATAAATTTTCCTGCAATTTTGTCATATTATAGGTCCTAATATGCTTTCTAAACACCTGGTTTTATTACCTATCAATCCATCACAATGCACCACTATCCATACATCAGTTATGGGTCATATTCCATCATCAAATCCCCTAATCCTAATTTCCATTACAAATAGGTTTTAGATTAGGGTTTTTTGGTACCATCATCATAGCAACAAAATCACCAACAACAAATCACAATCATAACATCACAATTTCATGTAATATCACATACAACAACATCAATCAAATAAAACAAAAAGATATCATACATCTATCATTCAAAAACAACCTGAGAGGGAAAGGAACCCTCACTACCCTCTCATGTAAAATCACCAATTATAGAATCCATTCACCCCTTTACCTTAATTTGAAGCTTTGATCTTCCCAATAATGTGGATTCGTCTTTTCCCTAGCTTTTCCCTTCTCCTTGCCTTTTCTCGTTCTACGATCTATTTGTCGTGTTCTCACTTTTGTTTTCTTATATCGATCTCTAGACCCCTAATGTGTGTGTGTGTGTGTATATATATATATATATATATCTCCCAAAAATGCCCTTCCTCAACTTAATTACTTATTTAATTATTAATATTATAAACACTATTTTATTCATAATAATTAATAACAAATAATATAATAATAATACCAATATTACTAATATTCTCTATTCACCCCATGTTCTCTACACTTTTAGTCATACATCCCTCAACACCTCAACCTCTAATTTTCTCAAATTGCATCACATTACATCATAATATATATCAACACAAGTAAACACATCATCTCATATAATCATTTTAAATAGAAATAATCCTAACTAAATTGGTGTGTTACACCTACATACCCTCTTCATGCAACGAGAGATCAGGGCACTCATAGTTCACCTAAAGAGGTGTGTTGATTTGTTTTGTGTTTTTTATGAACAATGCTAACATGCATGTCCTTTTTGAAAGTTTTCAAAGAAAAATCCCCAATGGAAAAAATAAGTTTGATTGGTTGAGTGTTTTATTAGGAAAATACATTAGATGGTCCCTCAGAAGGTGGGGGTATCTAATCTCAATCCTACTTGTTGTCATGCTTGTGGACCTAAAGTTAGAATGAGAGGAGATCTACCTAATGTTGTCATACATGGATAACAGTCCTATGGTGTACTTTAGTTCAAAATTGATCAAGAATGAACCAAAGGCATCCTATGGGAAACATGTCATACTCACAAGGAAAGGAAAAAGAAGAGGAGATAAGCAATCACATATCTAGATAAGATAATGAAAGAAAGCAAACATCACATGAGAAGTAATCACTTACTCAATATATTAGGCACGTATGCAAGATACCTAAAGCATACCTACTTAGATAAGCAAGTAACACACAAACACTCAAATCATGATCAAAGATAACATAAAGACTCAACTTATACAAGTAACATTCATGTCATCAAGGAAAGATAAGAGAAAAGATGGCAATTAAACAACCACACATCACATGAGAAGTAGACACTTACTCACTACCTAAAGCATACCTACTTAGATAAGCAGGTATTAAAGAAGAAAGAACATGAAAGTAGGTGGATACCTAATCAAGTAACAAAGTAGAAGAGAATATTATAATTTAAAAATCACACATCAAGTCTAAGAAGAAAAGAGGTAAGGCATACAAGAGATAAACATATTTAAACATAAGGACTATCCTACTTGAACAAGTAATGGAACAAGGCATACAAGCAATGGTTAACCAATCAAATGAATATGTTATGAGAACACAAACAAACAACTTTAAACTACTGGTACTAACATGTTATCCACCTAATTATACTTTAAACAAAGTAACATAGGTCAAGAAGAGAAAGAAATAACCTAACTAGGCAAGTAGAAGAATAAACAAACAATTAGAAGTAACAACTTCAAATCATGTCAAAGAAAACAAGAAAATAAGAGACAAGAGGTAAACACCTAAGTCTAAGCATGATTTGGAACATATCATCACATCACAAAAGGTCCCAAGTTATCAAACATCACCTAATCACACATACTAGCTAAGCATGGCAAAGAAGGGCAAAACTTATCAAATAAGTTGCAAACAAAGAGGTTAATCGTGAAACATGTTATCAAACACTAGGAGGCAGAAACTTCACATCAATTTGACCATAAAGACATGTTATCTAACTCTAAATGTCATGAACAAGAGGAATATGTATTAAGGAATAAAATAAAAGGCAAACACTTACGCATAATAGCATGTGAAGCTTTATATGTCAATTGCCTAACCTAAACATGACATAAGAAAGTAAAGTGAAGTGAAATAGATGAAGAGATTTACAAGTCAGTAGCAAAGGAACAAATAACTTATCATCATCATATATTTATACTTGAGAAATAATCACAACAAAATCACACAAGGAAAAGATCACAAATAACCGTAAGTGGACACCAGTCCTCATGTAATGCTATAAAGCAAAACAAGATGAAAGAGAAGGGATATGGAAAAAGGGGGAGACAAGTGTGAATATGGTATTAAATTAGAATAAGTATCAAAGGTAAAAAGAAGTTCAATTAAGAATTGAATTAAAGGTATAGGCACCAAGTTATACAAGTAAGCATACTAGTAAGTGAAGCCCTATAGAGAGAGAGAGAGAGAGAGAGAGAGAGAGAGAGAGAGAGAGAGAGAGAGAGAGAGAGAGAGAGAGAGAGAGAGAGAGAGAGAGAGAGAGAGAGAGAGAGAGAGAGAGAGAGAGAGAGAGAGAGAGAGAGAGAGAGAGAGAGAGAGAGAGAGAGAGAGAGAGAGAGGTATTAACATGGTATTCAATTATCATAAGTACAAATAAGTTCAAATAGGAATTAAATTCAAGGTATAAGCATTAAAGCACACAAACATCAATCAATGTTGACAAGTGGAGTGACAATGTCCTAACAAGTGAAAGCAATCATCAAGTATGGAATTAGAAAACAAAATAAGTGAGATAATAAGCTTAAACCTAGTGTCAATTCACATATAAGACCTCAAGGCATCACAAAGGTATCATACCAAAGCATACTCAAAGATTGAGACAAGTAAAGATAAAACAAAATCCTAACATCCTCCTAATGGCACATAAGTATCATACAAGGTATAGTGGTAGAAGGATAATGGAAAAGAGGTGTCAAACCATACAAGTCAGAAGCAAATAACATGTAATATCAATCACACAAGTACTACAAGCTCCAAGAAAAGATTACATGAGAAGCTTAAGGAAAGGTAGCAAAAATAGGCATGGCATGGCATGACATGACTTATAAAAATAGGAAAAAAAAAGGCTATACCACATGATATTTCAATCAAGAAAAAAAGAGTAGCACAAAGCCTAATTGGTTGCACAAGTTCACCTCTAATCATCTTCTAAAGTTCACAAACATCCAAACATTTAATCATGCATTGAATCACACAAGGAAAATAGTTAGGAAGCTTCAAAAATGAGTTAAAAATCATCAAATTGCCATGATGTCAGAGACAAACAAGTCCTCTAAAATGTGCCTAAAGAAAGTATACAAAGATTTCTCAAACAATATCAATTATCAAACAAACACACACTAGGGATCACACAAGTCAAGCTTCAAAAAGAGATTAAAAAAATGAACCAAAATTAATGCTCACAACATCAAATGGACATTTAAAGGGCCTATATACATGTGCATAAGTGTGTACAAAAATTGGGATAAAAAACCAAAGGAAAAGATCAACAATCAAATCCTAATTCACAAAACTAGGTCCATTAAACACATCCACAAAGAAAATCCAAATAAAATATCAAAATAAATGGAAAATGAAAAATAAAATTTATAAAAAATTAAATAAAACACCAAAGTGCCAGAAAATATTTTCGGGGATTTTTTGGAGTTAGGAAAGCATTAAAATAAATCAAAATGAAACACATAAACACAAATAAGTAAACATGAGGTAGGGGTGCAAAGTTGAACATCAAGAATGAACTGGAAATAATGTAAAACGCGCATGGGCTTGAAATAAAGCGGTGCGAAAATAAATAAAAACAGGCCCAAGTCTCTCTATTTCTCTTATTCTATTTTTAGCAAGCATTTAAATGTAACAAAGTGTTATGTGAACCTTGCATCAATAGGTTAAGTGGTACTTTAAGTCACTAAAAGACAAAAAAAATATTAACCAATCACAAATAGCCATGAACACCTCATCATCTTCTTCATGCAACCATGAACACAGAAACATAAACCCTAACAAGCATGAGTTTTAGCTAACTTTAATCCTAAATTTCTCTATCAAAACTTAACCAAACCACATAAAATAAGACTCTAATTTCTAGTATCTCATGAGTAGAACACGATTATGAAATCAAAATTCATTTATACACACTCTAACATCACGAAAACTAAGCAACAAGGTAGGCATACGAAATTGAAAACATGAGATCCAAAAATTGCAAACATCACAAATTCAAAGATCTAACGAATACCTCTCTTAGAGGACTTCTAGATGCAATGCATGAACATCATTATATCATCCTAAATCATTTAAATCTAAGCATGAGAGCAAGAGAGTTTGAAGAGATCTTATCAAGTGGAAGTAAAGTTCACTGCTCTCTTCCTTACTTAAGAGCTTAAGAAACCCAAATATACTTGATCTATACTCTTCAAAGAATAGTAATGAAGCTGGAGAATGAAAGAGACTTGAGAGAATTAAGAGATTTGAAGGAGAATTTTTGAGAGAGAGAGAAAAATTTTAGATCTGAATTTTTCTTCTCCTTTTTCGTGTGTCTTGTTTATGAGAGTGAAAGAGTGTTATATAGAGTGTATGGAGTTAAGGTAGAGTGGAGGAAAAGTTTGTTAGAGGGAAACAAAGAGAAATAAAAAAATGAAGGTGAGGGCAAGGTGTGCTTTTTGTGTTGTTATGAGGTGAAGTTTGTGTCGTTTTTGGTCATCACATGAGTGTGAAATGAAGTGTAAAACATGAGCTGGAAAATGGGAGCACATGGAGTAAGTTTTCAATTTTGCTCATTTTGCCAACTTTTGAAAATTTCATGCATGCATACCTCATTCCTTATTTAGTTGTTTTAGGTAAAGAAAATGGAGTATATGTGTGTAACAAGAAGAAAAAATGGCATGTTATCAAAATTCGTGAAATGTCCAAAACAACACTTTTCATGCAATTCAAAAACACACAAACAGCCAAATTCTCTCTAGTATAACTTGATGAGATTTTATCCAAATGAGGCAAACTAGGACTCTATGGAAAGAAGGAAGAAAGATCTACAACTTTCATGTTGGAAGCATTTTAAAATGAAGCATGGAAGTACCTTAAAACTGACCATAAAAATTGCGTCCTGAAACACCCAATTTTAACTCATCGTATCTTGCAAAATAATGATCCAATTTTGATGAAATTGATATGGTTGGAATTGGAAAGAGTATAATAACTTTCACGTTGAAGTTTTTTTTTTGATTTAAAATTTGAATCAATGAGAAACTGGCCAAGAAAACACTTATCAAATGTAAAAACTTGACATAAATAGTAAGTTTTCATAAAATCCTAATTTTCAAATTAGGCAACTTTGAAAAATCTTTTGATTTTCTTGATTCTTGTGATTCAACTTAGACTAATCTCAACCATTGACTATATTTGACTTGTAGAACACAAAATTGACCATAAAAGGCCAGGAGTTAACTTTTGGGATGCAGAGTTGACTTTTCCCCAATTCAATCAATTCACTTGTCATGTGATCAGTTGAACCTCTTCCAATAAAAATTGATGACCAATCTTTAACACATAGACACTTAGGGACATATATAAGGTCATGGAATCGAGTTTTGCTCAAAGAATCCGAAATAAACGGATTTAAGCACAAACCTTAATTTCACCTGAAGAAGATAGGAGATGATGTTCAATGCTCAAAACCCTAATTCATCTGGGTAAACTTGAGAATCTCTTGAACAAAAATTGCCTTGTACAACATGATGATGATGATGATGCTTCAAAAATCCTGCTCACAAAGGTGTCATACACTCATACAATCAAAACTCCAGCTCAAGGATCAAAAGATAGGAGAATGTGATTCACTACAAATCCCTTGTAAACTTCAATCATCTGATGAAGTGGTGAACATGTTGAGATTTCTTGAGGAATAAGAAGCCCTTGTAGCTTGAGTGAACATACAATTGAAGATATCCCATCCTTATTGCGTTGATTGTCAAATCTTTCTCTTCTACTGCTTAAAGAAGACCAAAAGAGAGATACATTGATCACATAATCATAGAACCAATGATATGTATGAGTGTGTATGTTAGAGAAATATAAGACAATTAGAGTTGAATAGAAGAGGGTAAATTTTGAGGTGCAACACAAAGGATATGAATTTCCCTCAATAGCGCGTGAAAGACTTTGTCTTCAACCTTGAGTTGATTTTTTCATAATCATGAACTTGGTGTTTTAAGCTCAAACAATACAAGTTTAAGCTTTTTCTCACATCATCATTCATGTCTCTCTACTTCAGAGTCATTGATTGGCTTCAGAGCTATTCAAAAATAAATTAAATAACAAATACGATGATAAATCTAAGGTAAATGAGGGCTTTGAATCAGAGAATAAAGACGAAGAGAATGGTATCTCGTTTGTTCAAAGAAGTAACTCGTATCTACCTTTTTAGTTGAAGCTTTGAAGGTCTGAAAATGGTGAAATCGATTTGATGGTTGCAAGAGGTTTCAAACTCCTGTAAAGGTTTAGTTAGCTTCATATGATGCCGTGAACGTTTATGGGTGTAGTTTGAAGTTAAAATGAGCTAGAAATAAAGTTACAATTTTTGGTTTGTGAAGCTTATCGAGGATGAAAAATGTAGAGGTTTTATGGTTGTCTGAGCTTGAAAATGAAGACAAAATCTTCCTCTATTTATAGGAAACTCAATGAGGTCATGATACGTGTTAAATCAGATCACAAACGTGTGAACCAAGTTTAGATATTTTGATTGCAATCCGTGTGAAAATGAGCAGGAAATGCGTGAGCTGAGCATGAAGAAAGATCGTTTTACACATTATGGGACGCATTTTGCAAAGAGAAGCAATTTTGCACATGTATTGGTGGCCCCAAGTTTGCACATGCATGATTACAAGTTACATGTCATAGTTGTAAAATATAGTTCATGGTGTTGTGTTCAAGCTTAGGCTAAATGAAATTCACTCGTGCATTTTGGAATGTTCTTCGTGTTAAATGTTATTCTCGTGATGGAGAATCAAATGCAAAAAGAATCAGATCAAAAGGATGCTTGATTTGAAAATAGAATTGATGACAAGTTGAGGTATTGGATCTCAAATCCAAGTCTGGCATTAGGCCGACCATGTCATGAACTTGCTTTTGTGCACGTGTGGCATTTTGACCAATTCCAAAATTGATGGACATAGAGGAAAAATTGATGTTTGACCCTTGAATAAAAGTTGTAGGGAAGTCTAAATGTGAAATTTTGCTCGAAGTAGATTAAAAAAAGTTGAGAAACGAGAGAGTTATGGTGTTTTGACCAAGTGTCATGCCATTCTTTATTTTAGGCCAGGCAAACATGTACCAACTAGTGATTTTTAATATTTTCTTGCATCCAAAGGCCCAATGATGATCATTTTAACACAAAATGAAAGAATATTGATTATCCCATGCATATTCTTGAGAATTGCTTGAGAATTGGATGGAAATGGCATGGAAATAAACACATGAGTTATTCTTGAATCAACTTTGAAATCATGCACAAACTTGAACTTATCTTCATCAAATGATGTTGAATAAAGCTTGACATTAATATTGCCTAAGATTATAGGCCATGCCTTGAAATAAGAGTCTTGAGAACCAATCATTGATAAAACTTTTCCTTTGAAGACCAAAACCCTAATTTAGCAACCAAACTTGATCCATTGATTGCAAATACCTACCTTGAACAAAATGAAAGAAAGCAACACATATTTTTTGTATTTCAAATAGGGTTAGCAAAGATAAAATGTAAACCAACATAGATGCGCAAAGAAACACAAAGGGTGTTTGGTTATCTCCCCCAAATATTGAACCAAAAGGGACAAGGTTAGAAGGATACAATTCTTGTGATCTTGAAGATTAAAAATGAATGATAGGTGGAATCTTAGGGGTAAAAATTAGGGTATGATAGTGACTGTGTGGAAGGCTACAAATAAGACAGAGTTCTTCTCAAATATTCATACAATTCATCACTCAAGAAATCGGTACTATCAAAGGTTTAATTACTACATACAAAGGTTTAGAGCATAATTAGTTATATTGGAATATTTAGAAGCGTTAATTGAGTAAAGATTACGCAGAAGAGTTTGGCGTAAATCTGTATAAAAGTCAAGATCCAGATTTGAAGATTTATTTTCTTTAACATTGTTAAGGATAAGTGATTGTATAAACTCTTTGAATATTTTTCAAGATAATGGAATTATGAAGGTTCTTTGAAAAGTGCACATAGACTGACGTGAGGAAGAAAGAGTCGAAGCACTATAAGTCCATGTGTCATCTCTCTACCTTTACTCTTGCATTTACATTTTATAGTATATTGCATGCCTAGGTTTTTACATTTCATAGAGTAGTTTATCATTTATTGCATTGATAGCGATTTATTCCTTAAGATTAGGTTTTGTTGGAATTTGGACCTAATTGAGCTTTAGTGATGATTAAAATATGAGAAACTTTTTGAGTTTAGAATTCACTAATTGAATAATTGTATAATCGTCTCTCAGGAATTATACTAGATGTATCGATTGAATACCTAGAGTATCATCATTAATTCAATTTGTGATAGTTGTACATTAATTATATGTTTGTTTGTATTAATTTATATTCGAGTATAATTCACTATATTTTGCTCTAAAAACATACGCACCATGCTCCAAAAAAAATCCTCTGATATTTCATTTTCGAAAAATAGGTTGATTTGTTCTTAAAAAGTCTAATAATCCCCCCATCTAGACTGTTTTCTTACACCATATTCTCACCCAACAAAAAATATTATAGAGAAAAAACGCAATCAGTTGAGTCTAAGATATAATAAAACCCAAGAACAGAATGTCATACTTAGTGAACTAAACAAGCATCGATTAAATTATATATGAAATTAATTATTCAATAATACGCAATTTATTATTAATAATAAAAAATAGATAGCATAGAGAATCACATAGATGTCATACATACCTAACTAAAACTCGTCACACGATACATAATCTGAAATATTCAAATGTGATTAAAATACATTCAACTAAAAAGCAAAAATGGCATAAATACCCAGATTTTTTAAATGCTAATGGTATGTTATTCATGAAAATAAAAAGAAAAAAAATCATGAAAATGCATCAGCATCACATGGAGAAACATCAGCAGCAACAACAATGGTGTCATCAGGAACAGAAAAAGATAGGTTAAAATCAACATCAAAAGGGCCGATATCAAACAAAGCATTAGTTCTACCAAGATGCTCAACATTAGCTATGACAGACTCCACTTGAGTAGCCACACGAGCTTCAGATGCTTCAATCTATGCCTTCAGCTCAACCCTCAAATCAGTCATCAGTTGTACCTGACTACCTTCATTTTCCCTAGTCACTGAATCAATGCGTGCCATAATACACTCATCTCTAATTTGGTCGTCATCCAACAACTTTCCTGCCAACTCATTCAAATAATATTTTAACTCAACATATAGAAAACCTGATGAAGAAGAAGAATAGGTATCAACAGGTGGATCCCTAGAAGGATCCACAATGTTTACATCATAAACCTTTGGGCAAGATTCCTCAAGGTAGAAGTAATAAGTATTTGTAGTGTCCCTGTAATATCTCATTTTGGACATGCAACCATTATCCAAAATATTTGGTGCCTCAATCAAATCTTCGTCTTTTGACATAATCCCATTAATCTCAAGGATTAGCTGCACAAAAGACGAAAAGAACAATGACCTCTTCTTGTTATCCTTGTAGTGAATCATCATGTTGATGATAAAGTTTACCCAATCAACTCCAATATTATTAGTGAGGAGCCACATCAGGTAAAGATCAACATCATCTTTCTACCCCTATTATCTTGTTTCTTGTACAAAATCTTAACAATAATCTAATGCAACAACCACATTTCAAACTTGACTTTATTGATGCTAAAGTTTGATATGGAAATATTTTCACATACAAATTTTGAGATGGAGCGAACATAAGAAATCCTATAATACTCAGGTAATCTCACAACAATATCATCACCACTAGAAAACAAATCAAAATATTTTATAAAATTTGAGTAAGTGAACTTAACAATCTTATCCTTAAACCTACTCTCAAGACCAACAAGGGTCAGAACAAAATTATAGGATCATAAGGTCAAAATGGGTATACTAACATTTGTTTAAGTTTACGGGATAATAAGCTCAAAATTAACTTGGTTATGACCCTGTTGAATAGCTTATGAAGAAAATAAAATGACTCAGATTCTGAAGGATCAAATATGATGACTCTTCACTTGGAGTCTCATCTTCCAAAGATAGCTCAGATTTTGATAACTTGAGAAGCAAAGTATTGCGCCTCTGGTCCATACTCTATGCGTAAAGTAGTTTCATCTTGTCAAAATCTAGATTATGGAGAAAGTCAACTAGGCTATCCTAGTGTAAGGCTCAAGGTATTTTGACAAGACCTCTTTAGTCTGTCCAACCATGTTTGAGAAAGACGTTATGGATAAAGATTTTACTCAGGAGATGAAGATCTTCATAATATCAACTTCTAATGTATCTCTCTTAGAACTTCTTATCAATAAAGACACTTGTGCAAGTCATCTTTAAAGGACTTTTTTGTTGCCTCTATATAAGGGATGTGATATTTGAAGGAAGACAAAAACAAGAACTACAATGAGAGACAAAAAACACGAAGAACTAGAAAATAACTCTAAGCTTCAGTATATATTTTAGTTGTATTGCACATAGACTTGAGATTTCTTATCCTTGTATATTTTAGAAATCTCAAGTGTTAAAGTCTTTGACTGTGTTGTATTCTTTGAGCACCTCTGATTATATATCAAACTACATCTTGTTGTCTATTCTTATAAAATATTTGTTTAAAAGTTTAGTTGAAGTCTCCTGCTAGGTTGGTTGAGAAAAGGAAGTCTCTTGCAAGGTTGCTTGAACAAAAGTCTCTTTCTAGGTTGATTGAGAAAAGGAAGTATCAGGCTGGTTTTCTTGAGTAGTTTGTAATCAGGTCTTGATTATAGTGAAAATATCTTGTGGGACAAGGGGACTGGACTACTCTCAATTATAGAGGAACCAGGATAACTATGTGTGTGTTGTAACTTATTTCTTCTGCACTTTATCTCTTTCCGTTGCTAACTACTCTTAGCTTAGACTCTGAATTGTTCGGTTTATAAAGCTATATTCAAGAAGCAAATAAGAATTCACCATACGTAATTCACCACCCCTTCTTGTGTATTTTCTCACCTTCATAAAATTCCTTCACATAATCAGGATTATACTTCCTATTCCGACCAATATACTTCAACAGTTTTTCTTTAGCAAACATTTCCATAAATTTTGTTCTCAATTCAGTTTCAAAAGAAGCATTAACATAATACCCATGGTCAATTATTTTTTCAAAAATTTGTCTTGATAAAGATGTAAACTATCACCAGGGAGAAGATGTTTTACCTTGTGACATAATGCTTAAGTAGTTTGAGCTATGGGTGACATCTTCTTGATTCTTGCATCAGGAGTTGTCTTGCATGCTTGAACCTTGGTCCTTGCTTCCTTAGGAGCGGGTGGAGGAGAAGAAGATACCATGGGTCTCTTGCCCTATTGCTTATCAGTGAGATTCTTTTGAGGGTTACGAGAAGCCATTGATCATGGTTGAATAATTAGTGATGATTGATGAGTTGAATGATGAGGAACAATGATTGATGATGATTATGAATTTTGTTTTCAAAAAGGGGTTGAAAATTAGAAGAGAGAATGAAAATAAAGAGAAAAATAAATGAGTATATTTGAAAAACGTGATTTTTTTTGTTTGAGTTGAATCACGTTCAAAACTTGATTCAAATCATGGGCTAATTTTTTGAAGAAAAAGCATATTGATTTGAATCATGTGTTACTTTTGATTCGAATCAAAACCAACATCCCCAAAAGGAGTTTTGTAACAGGAAATTGATTCGAATCAAATCCATAGGTATAATCCTATGATTCGAATCACGAGTTTGAAATTTGAAACAAAACTTGTAAAAATGATATGTTTCAAATTAAAATTATTTTAATGATAAAAATCAACTTTAAATGCAAATGAAAAATGATTTTTAATGCTATGTATGGATGCAAAGAACTTGAACTATTTTAATGCAAATCCTTAAAGAAATTTTAGTGCAATATGTATTTAATGTGAATGCAAAACTGATTTTAGTGCACAAAATGAATGATAATGCATGAATATATGAACAATGCAGATGAATGCAATGAACAGACAAAATAAGAATTAAATAGATGCATTAAATGAATAGATGATTATGTTATTAAATGCACAAACACATCACATACACACACATGTTTCAATCATATAATACACATAGGAAAGTAGAATAATTACAACTATGTATACCAAAAGAAACAAAGGAGGTTGGAACGATTGTGTAAATTTGGACGGTCTAGGCTTAACTTGCTGTACATGAGAACTATTAGTCAGCAACAATATGGTCATATACTAATTGGATACAACTTCTTTTATGCGTCTGATTAATACTATGAGACTCCCTTTCATAAGACTTCAGATGAACTTAGAACGAAAATAGTTTGATTATCATTGATTGACACAAACTATTTAATACTTTGACAATTTATTGGCACTTCAAGGAGTACATTTTGTCCTTGAATCTATTGTAATTGTTAAAACTTCGTATAATCATTATCAATAGCCATAAAATTGTCTCCATCTTCTTTTTACGATAACCTTGGAAGAATAGGTCATTTAGAAGATGCTTTTGTGTCCTTCTTTTATCTCATAAAAACTTCCAGCATAATGGTGTGAATGCACACCCATATTTACTTATGATCAATCCATAATAACCTTTGAAACATGGTGTCAAATGAAAACCGCACGTACCTCAAAATGTTGTTAGTTCAATCCTAGATGAATCAAAACTTATAGAATATCTTAAATACAGTTAATGTTTGAAGAATATACTAGCAAGGTTTTTCTTTTAGTTAATCTATGTAATGCATTAGAATGAATAATCAGGCGTTAGTAAATTAATATAATTTCATTGGAATTCATTAAATTGCATAAGCTTCCAAACGATTAGAAAAACTTATCTAGGATCGAAGGAACCATATCCTTAACTTTTGGAGTCGCAAGACTTTGATCAAAATCCCCGCTCTGATACCAATTTTTTAGTGAGAATATGGACACAAGAAAGATTAGAAGTGGGATTGAATAAACCTTTTTTTCTAATTAAGACAATTTCAAAAACATTTTAGGCTTCATGTACGAAATCAGAGATTTTAAGAAGCACGGAAGCAAAACACAAAAACAAGAGAGCTTTGAAGCATCTCAATGAATTAAGCCATATGAAATAATACACGACATTCACTATACGCATGATTGCTTCTAATGCAAGTCAATCACAGGTAAACTCAAGTAACCTTAAACAACGTCATTTCAAAACTCTTAGCATACATGTTCTATCAAGACAATATTGAATTCATGACACTTTAATAAGACTGATACATCACAAAACTAAGCTTATACATTAAATCTCTATAAGAAAAGTCTAACTTATGTGGCATAAAATCAGTGAAATGATTCACTAATACAATAACAAAATAATGAATACTAGAAAATCAAAATAGGTAAGGGCAGAAGAAAAGATACTCAAAGATATATAGTGGATCGACATTCTTCCTCGAAATGCCTACTCCACTCTTCAACGATGTTGAAAACCATTGGAAATAATTACGATCTTCCACTATTTCGATAAGTTTGATTAGAAGAGTTTTGGTTACAGTGAACTATCAAACGATAATTCCCTCTATTGATGCAGACACTCAAATACTAACAAAAACAAGATCTCTAAAGATAATAATCCAATAATCTCATTATCCACAATAATTCTGATCCAAGTATTCGTATGTGGAAATCCATCTTATTCCACCAATATCTTGTCTGAGCGATTTCCATAGCCAAGTGTTGATTGGAAAACTCCTAACTTTGTCCACGAACAATCTTTCTCCAACTCCACCAAAGTTGGACAACTTCCATCTCCACCTTATAGATAGTTGATACTAAATCTCGCCAAAGTATTCGTTGGAGTATAATGGAAACTCTATTCTTGATGAATAATAACAAACACCAAACGACATTCAAGAAACGATACTTGCACCTATTACAAATTTGAAAATTGACACAAAAGCATTATATATCCTAAATGAGACAAGACTAATGATGAAGATGATGAACAATGCCATAATATCTCACAAACAATCTACAAACACAATATATTAGTCAAGAGTTTTAGATGAAGGTGAATGCAGAAAATGCACACAAGGTTCTCTCAAGTTTATAGGTGAATGGGTCTTGGCTTTGAATGTTATCAAGAGATTGAATGATCATGAATAGCACATCAAGATTAATCAACTCCCCCTTTTTAGTTCACCAATACAACAACAAATTTCACAAGAACAAGATGCAACAGGAAAAAAGAATGAATTTGACATGAATTCATGATCAAGAAGTTGTTTTTATGAAGAAAAAAAAATCACGGTGATGATTATATACACACTAAGAATAAAATAAAAACTATCCTTTGTCTCAAGGGTTTTCCATAGGTTTCACTCACTTAATACTTTCATCAAAGAAAAAAACTATTTTAATCAAGGATGAAAATGGGTCTTGAAGCTTTGATTCAAATCAAGTTAACACTATGAATCAAATCAAGTTAAAAATATGATTCAAATAAACTTGGGAAGTACAAAAAAAGCTTCAAGATTTCAGTTAATTCAAATCAATTTTTATACTTGATTCAGGTCACAAGAGGTTGAAATTCAAATCATGTTCAATTTGTGATTAGAATCAAATGCTAGATACAAAAACATCAAAACACATAAGCGATATCATAAGATATCGCGACTGCACTTTAAAAAATATGTGTGTCAAAGAAGAATCTCTCATGAAAAAGAGCTCAGTGAAGAAGCTCTTGAGTATAAGGAGATCACGGAATTGCTAAAAGTTGTTGGGTTGATGAAAATATAACTGATGTTGGCCCTTGATATGAAAATCTAGTAAAGGAATTTATTGTGAACATCACTGATGAGTGTAATGCTCAAGGAATCAAGGAGTATTACAAGGTATATTTAAGAGGAAAGTGTGTGAGGTTTTCACCCTCCATCATTAATGACTTTTTGGGTAGAAACAAGTGTTGCACTGCAAAAAACATAGAGTCGCCATCGAACTCTATTTATCCCGAAGGAAAGGAAGATATCGAGAGAACCCCAAAGAAATGGATAATATGATCTTACGACCAAGAGAAAGAGTACGGAAGTCGGTTACGCAAGGGGAAGGTATTAACACCCGCACGCATTTGTGGTACTCCACTGGATCCACTTAAGTTTGCTCTAATCTAAGGGTGTGTAAAAATCCGTGTCTAAAGCTTAATACTAAGAGGTAATGCGTGCAAAAGAAAATACGGGGAAAAGAAGGAATATTTACAAAGTTTTGCTCACATAGGCCCCATGACCTAATGGCTACGTATCTCTTTCGAGGAATCAGATCACTGTAGTTCGGCTCACATGTTTTTGGTTTGTTGTATGTTTTTTTACCTTGAAAAAGAGTTTTAAAATAAAAGCCAAGCGGCAAAATAAAGTTTGAATTGGTTGGTCTTTTTTACCTTGAAAAATGGTTTTTGTAGTATTAGAATGTTTTTATGAGTTTGAAAGAAAAAGAATTTTTAGTTTTAATGAAAATGTAAAAGAGAAAGAAAAAGGTCTAAGGGAAACTAGAAAAGTAAGCCTAGAGTTATCATGCATTGTTTTCAACCTAAGTTCTATCTCAATTCGCTTCCTAAGATTGAATCGAGAAATCCTACGGGAGCATGTAATCATGCAATAAAAAGTAAAAACATAATGGTTGAGGAGTATCCACTCACTCAAGTAACACACGCCTAACCGAGGTATCATGTTACCAAGGAAGGAAATGGAAAGGGATCACGCCTAACCATGATATCATGTTATCGAGGTGGGACAAGGGAGAAGGGCCATCTAACCATGATAGTGAGTCATTAGGGTAGGATAAAGGGAGGCTTAACCAAGATATCGAATCATCGAGGCAAGCAAGAATGGGTGGATAGGTAGTTCTTAACCATGATAGCACGTCATCATGGCAAGAAGAATAAGGGGTGTCGAATCTTAACCAAGATATCACATTATCTAAGCAAGATAAGAACAAGATTGAATCGTCATAAGCGACTAAACACCTAGCCAAGATATCACATTATCAAGGTAGGAGATGGAAGATAATAATGAGATCACATCGAGGCATCAACGTGCATGAAATGCAAGCTAATGACAAATCGTGTGGGTTTATTACAAACCCTTCTCCACTTGACCGAGTCAATACAAGAATAGAACGATTCATAGTATCATCATACGACGCGAGCTATGAATGACCTGTGGACTAGAAACTATGGGGATCGATTGTGGACCATTTTCCACTTGCCTTCTTTGAGGACTTATCAATGGGGAATGCAAATGGTGCACCTTCACCGAGGTCTTCGGCGCAAATGTAAACACACAGAATGGTAAGCAAAAAAGCACAAGTAGGAATTGCCTTATAAAGGTCTTTTAAAATAGCATTGCCCACCTAAAGTAGGGACTCCTAGTCATGCATCTCTAGTCCTACTTCTCATAGAAATGAAAATAGTAAACAATGCAAGAAGTAAAAGGAAACAAAAGAGAATACCAATCGAACACAAGTTCGTCAATTATCAGACGAAAGCAAAGAAACCTGAAAACTTCGTGCAAGCTTCACCAAGCAACGGAGAAACAATAAGAAATAAGATCCAATATCCGAATCAAAGTCACAAATGCGAAAATAAATCGCATGCAGAATTTCTATCGCATGGAATAAATGTCCCTGCACAAGATAAGTCTATACAAGCAAGACAATAATCCAAATATCGCGCGTCGCACGACAAAGCCTTCGGAAGCTTGCACAAATCAAAAACGAGTTAGCAAATAACAATGCAACATAAAGTATTGAATTATAACTCAAAAATAATGATGAAATGCAAAGGAGCAAGGTATGAATAAGCAACGGAAGGTGAAAACAAAAAACAGGGCATCAACGCGCTTATACAAGGAATTAACCGGTAAAATACATCGGAAGCGAGAAAACTCATCACTAATGCTCATGGAATGCTCAATTATGTACAAGCAAACATTGAATGACAATTAAAGCAATATGTATGTGTGAAATAAGATTTCGGACAACATTATTTACAAACATGTAATTAATCAGAAACTTGTACCAAAATCAAGAAAACTCAACATTAATGATCATGAAACGATCAACTATGTACAAGTAAACATCAAAATGCAAATTGAAATGACATGTACACATGAACATAAATTATGGACAACATGTCACATGAGATGCTAAAAAATATCGATTTAAAACCCATCAGAAACAACACAAATGTCAAGCAAACATCGAGTGATAACAAAACATATTTCGATACAAATTAAACTGCATTTTTAGTGCATTTTTATTTCCGGGACAACACCACATCAATCCAAAAAATTGCTTGAAAACTTGAATTAAAATCAGTAAAACTCAATGCCAATAGTCGAAAAATGTCCAATTATGAGTGAACATGTACCCAACACAAATTGAAACGTGAGTTACAAGCTAATTACATATTCTGGGCAGAAACTCATTAAACTCATGGAATAGCTTGAAAAATCGGATTTAAACCATTAAAACTCCACATCGGTATCATACAATAACCAAAAAAATATCGATTATATATTAAAAAACAATTAAAGCATCAATTACAATATATTTGAGTAATCCGGGTAGCAACTCATGAGTCGACGAACATCAAAGATTGAATTTCAAAACTTCATTCATACATGTCGAAAACAATTATCGACTCATGAAATATTGCCTAAAATTCACAAATGACTAGTAATGAAATAAATCCATACCAGTATCAATTAAATTTGCATCAAGTCAAAAATTATTCTACGCGTCGAAATCAATTAAACATACCAAAATTCGATTATGATATGAAAATCAACAATTATGAACAAGGCACCAAATCGAAATCCAATTTGACACGTTAATTAGGAATTACAGGCAATTTATCGATTTCGACACGTAAAGCTTTGTGTGATTATCAAACAATTGACCAATTCCACATCTTCAAGAATCAATATAATCCATAATTCTCAAATAAGCACTCACCATAAAATCAATTATCCAAATAAGTGCTTAATTCCTCAATTCAACCAATTCCAGAATTATTCAACATTAATAATTCAATTAACAATTGATTTCAAGAACTCAAGTAAAATTTAACTCATGAATAATTAATTCAAGAAAATCAAGTATGTAAAAGCACTTAAATCAAGAGAATGAGAAATTATCGAATCGAAATCAAATAGGAGAAGATGAAGGATCCATAACTAGAAATCAGAGAGTCGGATGAGGGAGTATTCTCCGGAGTCGCGATTGGAGACAGAGGGAGTGGCCACAATAGTGTCGCAGAGAAGACGGAGGGGAGACTGCGACGGAGCTCGTGCGGATCAGAGAAGGTGGCCGTGAGTGGTCGCTGGCAGAGGTAGCAGAGGAGGGAGGAATTTGGAGAGAGAGAGAGAGAGAGAGAGATATTCTTGGAGGGAAAATTTGAGATTTGAATTTCTCCTGTTCTTAAGTTTAAGAGAGTAGAGAGAGCTTGGAGAGTAAAATTTAGCAAATGAATCAAGTGTTATGAAAATAGTGAGACAAAATTGATATGCAGTCTTGACAATTGGGCCTTGGTTTGGCCCAAGAGAAAGCCCAATCAATTTCTTCACAAAGCTGAATTTTCAGTATCAGCAAACACAGTCGAACGGACAATCCACAAACTCAATAATAATCAGTGTGAAATTTCAACGCGAGACCAACAACAATATCGTAGATAACAAAATTTGTGACATCGTGCCAAAAGAACAAACACAATATGATAAAAATCGAGCGAGTTATGAATTTTTGAGTGGCGAGAACATTTGACATTGACGTTGTCTTTTTCAGTAAATGCATATTTTTTCACTATTCGATTTGAGAAGCGAGCCATGAACCGAAGTCTTCGAAGCTAAATCTGAACTCAAGCTCTAAAGAAAACTTGTATCCAATATCATTTGTGAAATTATTCCGAAAGAGTCGTCTCGATACGAAAAAAATCGAAGAAGTTATGATTTTTACAATATCGAGAAACGGTGGAATAAAAATCAAGTTCAACATAATAATTCTATGGTAACTCGCATTTTCGGGGTTCTTCCTCAAAGAATCAGTCCTCGACCAAAATATACGAAACGAGGATGACATCAAGACAAATATTTCGCCTAAAGAACCACCCAAAAACATCAAACCGGGCAGAAGTTATGAATTTTTGAACGTCTATAAAATAGCGGTTCATCACATCGTTTTCACTATATTTTCACTTTATCTTTTCTAAGTATCTGCACATTCGGAGATCTTCTTTACCGAATCAGCTTCCGATCCAATCATACGAATTGAAGATGGTTTTAAGAAAGTTTTAATGCCTCAAGAAATGCTCCAAAACAATATTCCAATCATAAGTTATGAATTTTTGGTTACACGCGAAACGACAAACCATCAATTAAATTCAGTACACTATCATCAAAGAATTAAAATTCTCGAGATCTTCTTTAAAAATTAGCCTTCGATCCGAACACGAGAAATGATAAGAAAATAAAGACGGTCTCAATGCTTTAAGAATCAACCGACGACACTGAATCGAATGAAATTTACGAATTTCCGAACACTCGAGAAACAAATAATCAATCATTAAATTCAAATACCGTTACAGGGAAATCATATTTTTTGGATACTTTCTTCATAGAATTGGCTTCCGGTCTGAACAGTTGAAATGAAGAAAATACCGATACGGTTCCAATGCCAGAGGAGCCATTTCAAAATAGTATCCCAATTGAAGGTTGCGAATTTCTAAACTCAAACCAACAAAAATGCTGTTTCTGATTTACATTGTCTTAAATTCACCGAAACGCCTGATTTCTCCATAATTCATAGCATGTTAAAATACATGAGAACTTGACATGAGGGTAGCTTGATTGATTATTTATTTAATAGCTTGCGAAACTTGCAGAACACATTTAAACGTTGAAAAACCAAAGTTTTGCCTTATTGTGCTGCCAGATAGAACAATCTTTTTTTATGTGTAGCTTCCGAAAAGAAATACCTTGATCCCATGACCACTTACTGATTAATGATGAATGTGATGTTATATGACCTAATGAGAAGTATTGTACAAGAAGGATGCGATATGCATAAGCCAGATGATCCTTATAAAGGGATAAGACAAATTTGGGGTATGACAACTGCGCATATTTAATCGTCTTAAACCAGAAAGTGTGATTGGCTCGAGCCTTTCGAATGTTCGAGGTATAAGATGACTAAATATCAATGCCCAAAATTTGTTCTAAAAGGATGGTGTGAGCGGATTATTTATTTTTGTGATGTCTGCTAGGGAAAGAAATATTTCTGTTTTTCTAGTGTAAAAGGTTTACAGATGAATTTTGAGTAGTGATTACTCGTAATGTGGTAACAGTGCCAACACGAGGTTCTCAAAAGGGATTTTTGTTATGCGACATGGCGATTGACAAGATAGGTATGAAAAGACAACATATAAGATCTATGGACGGCGTATGATCCTAAGGAAAAAGAGACCTACGGGCGATCTATTTGGGGAACGAGGCCTACGGATGACCTACAAGGAAAACTAGGTATATTGGCGACCTACGATCCTAAGAGAGAGATCTACAGGAGATCTATTTGGAGGATCAGGCCTACGAATGACCTACAAGAGAGCAAGATCTATAAATGACGTATAATCCTTAAGTGAGACCTACGAGCGATCTTCTAGGGGAGCTAGGCCTACGGACGACCTACGTGGAAAACTAGATCTACAAGTGACCTAAGATCCTAAGGTGAGACCTACGGGCGGTCTATAAGATAGCAAGATCAACGGGCGACTTACAATCCTAAGGTGAGACATACGGATGGTCTACATAATAACAAGATCTATGGACGATCTGCTAGGAGAGTTAGGCCCATGGACGACCTAAAAGGAAAACTAGACCTACAGACGATCTACAATCCTAAGGAGAAGGGAATATCGATTACGACACGATGACTAAAGGTGTGGGAACAACCAAATGTATTGATTTTAATGGGATTTAAGGGAAAGATAAACACAAGCGAGTGTTTGTAAAGCTGACACAAATGAGTGTTTGGATAACTAACACAAACAAGTGTTTGGGAAGCTAACACATACGAGTGTTTAGAGAACTGACGCGGACGAGTGTTTGGGAAGCTGATACAGAAGAGTGTTTAGAGAACTTACACATCTGAGTGTTTAGAAAGATGACATAGACGAGTGTTCAGAAAACTGACACAAATAAGTGTTTGGAAAGCTGACACAAACGAGTGTTTGAAAAGCTGACATAAATGAATATTTAGAGAACCGATATAGATGAGTGTTTGGGAGTATGAGGCGCTGGCATCGTTAGCTAGGTATTTTGATGTAATGAAGGACATCAGCTGGGGATTTTGGGAGCGATATTCTCTATGAAGATGTATTATTGTTTTGAATGATCCAGGTCTTTCATGTAAGGTACCCGATCTGGCTTATACTTCGTATGTATGTTTGAATTTTTTTGTGGCGTAATGATCCATTTTAATGGATGTTCTACGTGTTTTGAGGATTCAATAATGACTACTACATGCAAAATGCAGAGAAATAAACTCTGTGGGAGATAAGAATAGGCTCATTGGGACACAAAGCTCGTTACTTCGAAATACCAGTACAGACCGACATTAAAAGCTTGTGATACAAAAGATCAATGGAACCTTACTGGGGATTCAATTGCTAACGAAGCGAGTTTTCAAATACTCCATTGAATTCTAAATTGTAACTTTGTTGGGGATGAAGTGATCTGATCATGACTTCTCTACATCCTCGAATTCTCGGGGATGGTAAAATGGATACATACATGTTGGGGAGTTACGCGATGAACATTACTTGGATCTCTTAGAATTCCCTGAGTCTGCATCGTGTTGAGGAATTACATCTTAGACCACTTGGGGACCAGAAGCTGGACACAAACATCTTCGAATACCCCGATTTACTTCTCTGTTGTGTAAGTTAATAATGCGCCTAAGAGGGGGTGAATTAGGTAGGGGTGTTCAAAACCCAACCGGACCAATAGAAAACCACAAAACTGAACCGAACCAAAGTGAAACCGCAAAAAACTGCATTTGGTTCGGATGTGTTTGGGTCATTTTCTCGCGGAACCGCACGGTTCAGTTTGGTTTGCGGTTTGTATTTTACAAACCAAACCAAACCGTATTATGTTATAAAATCTTACTAACCAAAATATATTTCTTTAATTCTTTAGAGAAATTAACATGTAATATGTGTATATTTTATCATACTTTATATTACATTCATTTTAATTTACAAATCATAAAAAAATAAATATTATTCATTTATAAATACTATTTTCACAAAATATATTTTGTCGTATTCTTTGTATAATATTTATTTAAGAATGCAATCTTGATTATATCATTCTTTAGATTTAGATAAAATTATAATACATAATTTTATATATCAAATTATAAAATTATTTTGAAAATTATAAAATTTTTATGATAATGTATGAACAATTAAACACAAAATTATATTTTCCTCTATATTTGTATGTATGACTTAATAAATTTTTTTGTAAAAAATTGAACCAACCGAACCAATCCAAACCGCATTAGTTTGGTTTGGTTTGGTTCAGATTTATTTTAAAAAGCCAACTGAACCAAACCGAACCGCATGATTTTTTCTCTTGCGGTTCGGGTGATTTTTTGCTTCAAAACCGCCTAAACCGCACCGCGAACACCCATAGAATTAGGTGATGGTCAATTTTTTCCTTCTTTTCAAAGTTATTATTTTCCTGATTATGGTGATGAAAGTAATAAAGTTCGGAAAGTAAATGAACACCAGATGTATACTGGTTCCCCTCACAGATCGAGAGTACTTCAGTCCTCTTGCCAACACGGAAGAGATTTCACTATAGTTTAGAATAATTTCACAAGCCTAATCACACCAAAGATGATTCCTTACTATCTAATCTATAGGGAGATCAAAGGCTCTTAAAAAATTTAATATCTTCAACATTAAGTGCAAGAAGAAAAATCCTCTTCAATGCACACACTTGCTCCAACAATCCTGGAATGCAAGGTTAATCTTATACAAAATATGATTTTTACAAAGTATGATATATTCTTGAATAACACAATGGTTATCAAGATACTAAGACAATATTTAATAGGAAGTTTATATTCATATCTAGCGCTCAATATATGCTGAAACAATGATGAGTATGAAAGTTCTAAACAATGTTTCATGCAATATGTAAATTCTCAAAGTTTTACAACACTTAAGAATTTTTGAAATTTTGAATAATATGTCTTATGTGATGATCTGAGTGCAAACTAATTTTATATATGAAATGCACCCTTTCCTTACACCTTAAATGAGTAAAAAGATGCAATGGTTGGACCCCAAGAGGTATCATCAAACAACCATGTAAAACAAAAATATTTTGAATTTTTCTTCAGTGGTAACTGGTTACCGTAGGGCTGTAACCCGTTACACATGTACGATAACATGTATATTTTCAAATTTGCATGCTTGTAACCGGTTACCCAAAAGCTGTAACTGGTTACCACTGAACTAGAATTTTTATTTTTATTTTGTGAAGTCCTGTAATCGGTTACTATAACCCTGTAACCTATTACCACTGAGTGAAAGTGATAAAAACATATTTTTCTAAGTGATGGACATGCAATGTTTTACTCTTAAATAATCATGACACTTATGTAAAATGTTCAGAGTATATTTTGAGCACTATATCATCTCAAAAACCTCAAATTAAAACTTGTACATAACTTGTTGATGAATCTTCATAAATCTTCATCTTGAAAATTGGTTGTTCACATGTAGGAGACTTCATAGAATGATTTTGAAATATTATATGATCTTGAATATCTTCTTTTCCACAGCCTTGATATTTCTTTGACTTTATGTATGGTGGCCTTCATCAAAACACTTTGATTGGAGTGCATGAAATCACATGTTGGAGATTAGAGGACAATTTTGTGGGGATTACATGTTGAACCACGTAAAACCTTTTGAATGCCCCAAGTTTACTCTACTGGGGAATTGCACATGCATACGCTGGATCACACGAAGATTCTGAGTGCCCCAAGTTTACACTACTGTTGGGGAATCATGCAGAATATGTGCGTTGAGTCGCACAATTACCTTGGATGCCCCAATTTGCTCTACTATCGAGGAGTATACTTGGAAGAATTGGAGGGGATGAGGACGACTTTTGAAATGCTGGATGGATCAAGGTGACCGTCATGGGTTGCTATCGGTAGGAAAACAACACTTGGAATGCCATGACAATCCTTTGGGATGATTTCGTATTAATGTAAAGTTCTGTTTCATTTTAGCTTGAAATTTATTTCCCATGTTTTCAATACAATATTCAATAAAGAATTAATCCATATTTTGTATACAAAAAATTAAGACATCAATGATATTAAATAAGGCTTTTTTGGATGAAAATAACTTTATTGATTGAAAATTAGCTCGTAAATAGGCGTTTGTACAAGGAGGAAACTCCTAAGTGAGGTAGTTTCCAAAAGGAAAAGAAAATACAATAGGTAAAACGACAATGAGAAATGCTCGAATTTCCATTAAAACTGGTATTGCTATAGTTCCCATATCCTTGATAGTCTCAATGCCTTGTGTGACCGGTGGAAATAGAACTGACTGTTTTTAAGCTGGTTTCGCGAAATGTCGCGGTAAGCAAGAGTCGCCATCGTCTTTTATGTTCTCCAACATGGAAAGGACAAAAGCACAGCAAAATTCCTTATTCGAGAATGTTTCTCAGTTCGGGAGGTAGATTTATAGAAAGGGAAGGTATTAACACCCTTTCTATCCATGGTTATCCATGGGCTCTTAGGTACTTGCTCTTATGTTTTAAAAAATGTTTGCTTTTCAAGTGTGTGTGGGTTTTGAAAAAGTTCGTTTGAAAACTTCTAGGTAACTCTTGTATCAGTCCTCAAGAGTGTATGAAGTATTGTTTGAAAACTTTTTGAAAGTGTAAGGTGTGAAAAGTATTTTGTTTGTTTTTGAAAAGAGCAAGTACCCAGGAGAATCTACCTACTCTAAGGAATTAGGCTGTGTAAGATTCCTTTAGATAGGGCCATCCCACCATTGAGAGGTAGGTAGCACCATCATTGGAGGTATTCGGGTCAATTCGATTATAAGGGACAATGTGGTCACCAAAGCAATGGTAGGACACCTTAGAAGTAACTCTAATATCCTAGATTATTTGTATATGAGGCAACCGTTTCGAGGCAACTGGATCTTTTAGACAGAAGGGCGACCTCTAAGACACCCTATACTTGATGACCACGTCGAGGCAACCAGTGAGGCGTACCCTAGAAGTGGCATGTGCTTTGGGTGTTGTTTTCATGTTATGTTTATCTTGTACATGTTATTTGTGAGCTACGGATTGGTTTTATTTACATACATTCTTTCATGCATTGTTAACAGTTAGGAGTGCGGAAAATAAATTGCAGAAATGTAAATTCTACGCTATTACAAGGCGCGGGTCTATACATCGCCAAAAACAAAAACCCGTTTTGGTAAATAAATGCGAGAAATTAAATAAAGCGGTAAAATTCCTATTTAACTATTACATATCTGGAGACAGTTACATAAATAATCAAAATAAATAGATGCGCGCGAGAAGAAATTTAATCGGGAACGTCCTAAGGGTTTTGACCCTTTTAAGAAAAGAAATGAATTATTTTGTCCTTTTTTGTGATTAAATGAAATTAAAATTAATAACTAATTAATTAATTTATTAAAAAGAAAAATGTTTTTGTATTTTTATGTTTTTAATGAAATAAAATAAAAGGAAATAAAATTAAAAGTTAATAAAAACCTAATTCTAAATTTATTTTAGTTATTAAGAAAAAAAAGGTTAAAGTTGCCTAATTAAAACTAATTCAATTTATTAGTATTTATTTACAAAACTAAAATGAAATTAATAATAATAATAATATTAGTTCTTTTTTTTTATTGTGAAAGGGTTAAATAATTAATTTTGGTGATAATAATAATAATTAAAAAAAAAGTTAATAACTAAATTAGAAAATATAAAAAGGAAAAGAAAAAGAATAAACCAAGGGAGGGGGTCTGGGCCCAATATGGAGGTGAAAATTGGAATATGAGGCCCATTACTCATCCAGCCACGTTGACTCCTTGGATTAAATGTTTGTTGGTTGACTGAGTGCATGGTGAGGATCACTTCCTGGCCTTTGGATGCATGCCTGTAGCCACCTGGCGCTTTGGATTTGTGAGGCGCATGATAAACCTTCTTTGAAGCCTGCACACAAGTACGTAAGAAAAAATAATATGGGATTTTGAGGGGACCTGGGAAAACTTACAGCGCGGTATGATGGTCCTTAGGATGTGGCAAGGGTTGCTTTAGCTTCAGAGTATGGCAAAGAAGAGAGTCACGTTCTCCTTTTGGCCTGAAAATACTTGCAACACTCCTTTTGATCTCACATTTTTTTTGACACTTTTTGGATTTTGTTCTGGCCGTTTGTGCATACTCTAGGTTGTGAATGAGGCTTGCAAGGCTTGCATATATAGTAATGAGTGAGAATAAGTCACATTTAGGATCCTTTAACCATTGCAATTAAGCTTTGGATTTTGTCTTAACCACCATTAAAGGCCTTTCAAAGCTTGTTCAAAATTTGAATTTTCATGCCTAAATGAGCTTAGCACGAAATTGGTAGGTTGCAAATGCTTCATGAAGGCTATTCAAACCATAAGATACCATTTAATTAAATTTTTTAGATTTACTTGAATTATTATGGATTAAAATGAATTAAATCCATAAAAATTAAATAAAAATAGAAAAATAATTATTTGGTCTTGAAATTGATCATGGGACACGTGGGTGGAATGACAAGGCTGAATCAAGTGGAAAAAAGTGGGCCCTTTGTCAAAAATTGAAGTTTCAAGGATAGTTGACTTTTGCCATTTCACAAAAATTTCCCAACTTCTCCAATGCATATCTTGCTCAATTTTGATCATATGAACATGTTCTTGGACATTTTGGAAAGGTCTTGAAGTCCTCTAACCAATGCCTTTGGTCCCATGTCATTTTGATTTACCAATCTCAAGTTATGGTCTTTGACTTAAAATGCCTTTTTGTTGACTTTTGAAAATGACCTATAATGTTGAAATTGATAACTTTTTGTGAGAGTATTTCTTGGACTTGGAATGTGAAGATGAGTTTTAGGAAATGTCATCCCCTTCAAAATGAGAATTGGATGGGATTTTTCTGATGATCCATGAAAAAGTTATGCCTTGGTCAAGTTACTGTTGACTTTTCAACTGTCCAAAAATGGAAACTTTTGCATCTTGATGATTTTTGAGCCATTCTTGTGGAATCATGATCAAGGCTTGATCAAATGATGATTGTGGCCTCAAAATAAGATGTTGACCAATTTTTTTGACTTTTGACTGTAAAATGACCATTTTACCCCTACAGTTGATTGTGAAGCAATTAGGGTTTTTGACTGTGCAACTTGACCTTGTGAGCCTTGAAACTTGGCATGTAGATGCTTGACAATGTTTATAGGCATATGGGACTTGATTGAGCCCTTGAAAACCTCAACTTCCTTGCAAGAACCAAAACCCTAATTTTGACTGGCTTAGGAGGATGCTTGACTGTGTAGCCCTTGAGTAGACTTGAGCGAATTGAGATGATGCTTATCAAAACTTTGAAGAATATGGGAGGGCAAATTTTGGGGTACAACAGTTGCCCCTGTTCAATCTTCTTAGACCTGAGGATGTAGATTGGCTTGCGTGCCTTTCGTGACCCGAAGGTGGAAAATGATTGAACACTAAAGTGCCCAGAAATTTGCACTCACATAGTAGAGTATCAGCAGTGTGATGTCGGGAATGGGCTTACAGATGCCACTTGGAGAGATGATGGATAGGAGGATGGGCTTATAGATGCCATCTGGAGGCGTGACAGAACCTTGTCGGGAATGGGCTTATAGATGCCATTTGGAAATGTGATGGATGGGAGGATGGGCTTATAGATGCCATCTGGATATGTGACAGAACCTTGTCGGGACTGGGCTTATAGATGCCATTTGGAGACTGTCTGTTGAGTTGTAATTTTGTGAGTTGAAAGAGGGAACCTGTGTAGGGTTGCCTGATGATGAGCTCGTGTAAAACTGCATCTTGGAAAGAAGGAAACCTGTGTAGGGTTGACTGATGATGAGCCCGTGTGAAGCTGCATCTGTGTAGGGTTTACTGATGACGAGTCCGTGTAAAACAGCATCCTTGGAAATGGAGAACCTGTGTAGGGTTTCTGGGTGACGAGTCCGTGTAAAACTTCATCTTTTGGAAAGAGAGAACCTGTGTAGGTTTTTTTTTGGGATAAGTTCGTGTAAAACTTCTTGAGGAACCGGGGTAAGGTCACCTTGGGATAAATCCGTGTAAGACTTTGGGAGGAACCGGTGTAGGGTTACCTTGAGATAAGTCCGTGTAAGACTTCTGGAGGAACCGGGGTCAGGTTACTGCAGGGTAAGTTCGTGTAAAACTTATTGATGAACTGGGGTAAGGTCATCTTGAGATAAGTCCGTGTAAGACTTCTGGAGGAACCAGGGTAAGGTTACTGCAGGATAAGTTCGTGTAAAACTTCTTGATGAACCGGGGTAAGGTCATCTTGAGATAAGTCCGTGTAAGACTTTTGGAGGAACCGGGGTAAGGTTACTGCAGGATAAGTTCGTGTAAAACATCTGGATGAACCGGGGTAAGGTCATCTTGAGATAAGTCCGTGTAAGACTTCTGGAGGAACCGGGGTAAGGTTAATGCAGGATAAGTTCGTGTAAAACTTCTGGATGAACCGGGATAAGGTCATCTTGAGATAAGTCCGTGTAAGACTTCTGGAGGAACCTGGGTAAGGTTACTGCAGGATAGGTTCGTGTAAAACTTCTGGATGAACCGGGGTAAGGTCATCTTGAGATAAGTCCGTGTAAGACTTCTGGAGGAACCGGGGTAAGGTTACTGCAGGATAAGTTCGTGTAAAACTTCTGGATGAACCGGGGTAAGGTCATCTTGAGATAAGTCCGTGTAAGACTTCTGGAGGAACCGGGGTAAGGTTACTGTAGGATAAGTTCATGTAAAACTTCTTGATGAACCGGGGTAAGGTCATCTTGAGATAAGTCAGTGTAAGACTTCTGGAGGAACCAGGGTAAGGTTACCGTAGGATAAGTTCGTATAAAACTTCTGGATGAACCGGGGTAAGGTCATCTTGAGATATGTCCGTGTAAGACTTCTGGAGGAACCGGGGTAAGGTTACTGCAGGATAAGTTCGTGTAAAACTTCTGGATGAACCGGGGTAAGGTCATCTTGAGATAAGTCCGTGTAAGACTTCTTCTGAAAGAAAAGGAACCGGCGTAGGGTTACTTTGATGATAAGTCCGTGTAAGACTTCGTCTGAAAATTGAGAAGGAACCGGTGTAGGGTTGCCTGATGATGAGTTCGTGTAAAACTACATCTGAGGTTGAGAAGGAACCGGTGTAGGGTTGCCTGTTGATGAGCCCGTGTAAGACTTCTTCTTAAAGAAAAGGAACCGATGTAGGATTGCCTGAGGATGATTAAGTAGATAATTGTCCTATTTGGTTTCAGATATTAACCCACGACCAGTCGTCCAAAGAATTTTCCTGGCTTGTTACCGGTGTTGATCTGGAACTGTAAAGGTAGATGGTAATCATCTTTTGATTGACTTTTTTCTGAAAACGCAAATTATTAGTCGTATGCAATGTCATGATGCATGAACTGCATGATTTTAAGATGTTCTCAAAAATAAATGAGATTTGTGTTGTATGATGCATATGCATGCTATAATGTATGAAGATGTGATGTTTATGAATGTATTCTCGTCTGGGAAAATAAATCTTTGACGAATGCCCGGAAGTTAAATCCTGGGCTGATGTTGAAGAGTAGAGTTCTTCGTTTCCGCTGGGGATGTTTGGTTGCAAGAATAAACCGGTAAGAGAAGATGACTTCGTTGGGGAATAAACTTGTTGGAGAGATACTCTGTGGGGAATTACTCTGTGGGAAGAGATACTTCGCTGAGGTTTTGATGAGAACTCCGCTGGGGATTCCGTTGATATGTTTTGTTGAGGATTCTGATGAACTCCGCTGTGGGTAGGAAAAGCTTTGCCGAGGACGATCTTTCTGTGGTAATTGGCTGAGGATAACCCAATTATAAGCTCTGGGGCTGAGGATAACCCAATTATAAGCTCTGGTGGAGAATAACCTTTGAACAAAGCCGAAGAGGCGCGTTCATACTCTGCAGCGGATAAGCTTCCAGAATCTACTGGGGATAAGCTTCAAGAATCTACTGGGAGATTGATTCAACTCTCCTGGGGAAACTTTTGAGACTGTACTGGGGAAGTGGCTCCACTGGGGTGTCTGGTATTCCGCCGGGGAACAATCTTATATTAAGACTGCCGAGGATGCTTGCTTAGGGACATCTGCATACTCCGCTGGGGAATGTTGAGATCTCCTTGGGATACCCAACTTCCTTAAGGCTGACAGTAGACTAACTCTGCTTGGGGAGAGTGTTGCTGACTTGCTGGAGAGTACTGTGCCTTTTGGGGCTGATGGGAGACCAACTCTGCTTGGAGGAGAGTATTGCTGAACCTTGTCTTACTCTATGGGGAATGGAGGTATCTTGGTTACGTTCTTCAGCCGAACTTGCCTTAGTACCTTGGTGGACAGAGCAACTAGATCACTTAGACAACTCATATTGCCCCTGTTTCTGTGGGAGAAGATACCTGTGGAGGCGCTAGATGACTGCCGGTTGACAAATCTTCTTCTGGTAGGCAAGTGACGAGATGACGGAACATAGTCGTACACTTTTGATCCCTAACTTTTGCCTGGACCGCCCTTTCGGGTTTTCAGTCCACCGGGATACCCATTTTTGCCCAAGCCGCCTTTTCAGGTTTTTGACTTGCCGGGTGTACAGATTTTTTCATTTCATCCCTTATTTTTGCCTAGGTATGTCAACCTAGCGGGTCTTTGATTATGCGTAGTATTTTTTGACTACGTCTATGCTCTCAGGATGTAGGGAGGTGCCCCTGTCAGTAGTGCTGTGTCGCCATGCTACCAGAGGATCTTCGTTTGATCGTCCAATGCCCTAAGTGATCCAGATGGAGATTTGCCCCAAGCTGGTTGGCCTTTTGAGAGATTCTCCGAATCTTGACTTAACTGCCCCAGATGATGGATAATGATCATGCCATTCCCCTTGATTGGAAGTGCTTTTGTTCATTAGGCATTCGTCGCGCGAACTTCTATGCTGTTCAAACAAATAGTCATATGCAAGCAATGTTATATTAAAAATGCAAAGCTTATGTCTGTCTTGAAGTTTTTTGAAAATGCAGTTTTTTAATAAAAACAAGTGAATTTTGTAAACTATGATGTCAACTCGTTATTTCACCGCAAGCCTTAAGGAGTCAGGATACCTTTCGTAACAGTATGCTTTCGAACTAACCCATGCTCCAGCTAGGACTTTTGAGGGTTATAACGTGGCCTAGTTCACGGTTTAAGAAACAAAGGATAAAGGCTCAAATTATTTGTACCCACCCGCTCTTCGTGATGTTCTTCAGACCTAAATTCAGCTGATCATGCATTAGACCTTGTTTGATTCTTTGTCCTGAGATTCTGGTGATGGTTCAGACGTTGACAGTTTATTTTGAATAGGAAGCCATTTCTTTTTTCGTCGAGGGTTTGTGTGACCTCTTTCTTTTTTTAATTTTATTATCCCTGTTTTTTGCCTGAATAGTTTCTTTTGTGATTACAGTCAGCGGGATGCCCCAGTTTTGTAAGTCTTCTTCATAGGTTTTGACTTAATGGGCTTTAGTTTTTTTTCTTTTCTGGGTAATGACTGCCTGTCTTGGTGATTATTCAGAACCATCACTGTCTTTTGCTTTGTAAGGACTTCTTTGGTGCCATTCGTTGTGCACTTGGATCAACTGAGAGAACTACCCTGCCCCAGGTTATGATTAAGGGTTTTAATTTTCGAAAAGAAAAACTCCTACTTCTTTGGCTCAGAGGGGTTAACGAGGGATTATCTTCCTTATAACTCCAGTGTTTAGGAATTGAAACAATGCCTGTACCTCATCAGCGGGGTTTGTTCAAAATCATACTGTAGATTGTGGTATCGTTTTTGTCATCCTCCCTCAATAGGCTTAGAATTATTAATTGAGAGTTGACATCAAAAAATGAAAGCAGTTTGAATATAGAGAATGAGAATATATTGATTCAAAACAGACATGTGCGATGCATTGATAAAGTAAAAGAGTTTGACATGAACAAATGTTTGAACAATCAGAGAAAAATACAACTTGAACATTCGAATGAACAAAAGCTTCTTAGTTTGCACCAGTCATTTCAGATGGAAGATTCTCAGCAGAAGATTTTCATTTTCCCTCCCGGCATGAACTCCAGCACCCTTCCGTTGATCAAGTCTTGGATCTTGTTCCTCAGGCTCCAACAGTCGTCAGTGTCATGTCCAGGACTGCCAGAATGGTAGGCACACCTTTCATCAGGATTGTACTTTAGGGAGGCTGTGTTGAGATTCTTAGGAGGGTCCCTTAATGTCACCAGATTCAATCTTAACAGGTGTTGTAAAGCTTGAGACAGCGGCATGTTGAGCTTGGTAAATTTCCTTCGGTCAACCCGTTGCTTTTGGTGAGGTTGATGCTGGGCTTGTGACCCTAAAGCAAGCTGAGGAGCTTTTCCCTTGTCTTCTTGCCCCAAAGGTGGTTGAATGATGACTTGATCTTCAACCTTAGATGTTTGCCCCAGTTGGTTATCCCGAAGCAGTTGGTTGACAAGAACCCTTAGCTCTTCTTGTCTTTAAGCTAAGTCTTGAATGAGAGCCATCTGCCCCAGCATCTGGGTTCTCATTGTATCTACCTCAGCTTGCAGACGTTTCAGCCGTTCATCTTTATCGTCTTCTGGACTGTTCCCAACCAAGGTCCCCATGAGGAGTGTTCTCAGCTCTTCTTTCCCCTTGGATAGATTTAGGAGGATCTCCCCGAACCGAGTCTCTTGAGCATGAAGATCCTGGTTGCCTTGTTGGGAAGCCATTGCTGAAATAAACAACTAAGAAGGTAAGTGACCCGTAACAAGGGTACCTGTTATGCAATGATGTGTATGTATGCATGCAATGTTTTCAAGGATCTCGCAGGGTAAACAAGAAAATTGTTAGAATTTGAATTTCGTAGCTTGATTGAAGGAACTTCATGTTGTTGAGAGTCCTTCTTCAAGAGTCAAGGCTTACCATATCGAGTGGGTCATAGCCCCTGACTCAAGTTATCAACCTTGGCTAGAGGAAAATAAATCCCCTTTGCCCCTTGTTAGACATCATGACCTGCATCACAAACCCTTGAGATCCTTGAAATGGATTAGTCCTTATGTAGGATGTATGCAATGGTATGATGGCATGATGTTATGCTATGCGTGGAGTGATGTAAGTAAACCCTGTTATGAGCCCATATTAAGGACTGTAAACAAAACCTGCAAGAAACTCGTGTGTCAGATAACAAGTATGCAAGTAGTCAAGTTTGAAGGCACACAAGTCATACAAAAGAGCCCTTAGAGTTTAGGCCAGCATGAATTTTGGGTGCTACCTTCTTTGAAGTTGGTGGGCTCAAACCTGTCCTATCAAAAGTAACCGGGTTCTAGAGGATCCCAATATCACTGACTACCCTCAATCGGTCATAACTCCAGCGTCACAATCTTTTCTGGCAGCCAAAACCATCGTGAGAGTTTAGCCTCAATGGGTGTAGCATACTGCTACTGTTCTATGGCCAAGTTGGGTCACATTAGGGTTCTAAGGTCGGTTGGTGCTTAATGACTCCTCAGAAGACCCATATTCTCCTCGTTGCAACACAAGGGATATCGGTACAGACCAAGGTGCCACACTAACGTAGCCACTGCTTCACCCGTGTCGGTCTACGCCGGACAGGTCCCTCACAGCTTATGCTACCTAAAAGGGTATCCCCAGATCCGGGTTAGGATCTATGAAACTCCGATGCAAAGCCCACAAATATAAAGCAATCAAAGCAAAGCAATTGAAAACATAAGTATGATCTAATCCTAAGGTATACCTCACTTTTATAGTCCCCAGCAGAGTCGCCAGTTCTGTGACCGGTGGAAATAGAACTGACTGTTTTTAAGCTGGTTTCGCGAAATGTCGCGGTAAGCAAGAGTCGCCACCGTCTTTTATGTTCTCCAACATGGAAAGGACAAAAGCATAGCAAAATTCCTTATTCGAGAATGTTTCTCGGTTCGGGAGGTAGATTTATAGAAAGGGAAGGTATTAGCACCCTTTCTATCCATGGTTATCCATGGGCTCTTAGGTACTTGCTCTTATGTTTTCAAAAATGTTTGCTTTTCAAGTGTGTGTGGGTTTTGAAAAAGTTCGTTTGAAAACTTCTAGGTAACTCTTGTATCAGTCCTCAAGAGTGTATGAAGTATTGTTTGAAAACTTTTTGAAAGTGCAAGGTGTGAAAAGTATTTTATTTGTTTTTGAAAAGAGCAAGTACCCAGGAGAATCTACCTACTATAAGGAATTAGGCTGTGTAAGAGTCCTTTAGATAGGGCCATCCCACCATTGAGAGGTAGGTAGCACCATCGTTGGAGGTATTCGGGTCAATTCGATTATAAGGGACAATGTGGTCACCAAAGCAATGGTAGGACACCTTAGAAGTAACCCTAATGTCCTAGATCCTTTGTATCCGAGGCAACCGTTTTGAGGCAACTGGATCTTTTGGACAGAAGGGCAACCTCTAAGACACCCTATACTTGATGACCACGTCGAGGCAACCAGTGAGGCGTACCCTAGAAGTGGCATGTGCTTTGGGTGTTGTTTTCATGTTATGTTTATCTTGTATATGTTATTTGTGAGCTACGGATTGGTTTTATTTACATACATTCTTTCATGCATTGTTAACAGTTAGGAGTGCGGAAAATAAATTGCAGAAATGTAAATTCTACGCTATTACAAGGCGCGGGTCTATACATCGCCAAAAACAAAAACCCGTTTTGGTAAATAAATGCGAGAAATTAAATAAAGCGGTAAAATTCCTATTTAACTATTATATATCTGGAGACAGTTACATAAATAATCAAAATAAATAGATGCGCGCGAGAAGAAATTTAATCGGGAACGTCCTAAGGGTTTTGACCCTTTTAAGAAAAGAAATGAATTTTTTTGTCCTTTTTTGTGATTAAATGAAATTAAAATTAATAACTAATTAATTAATTTATTAAAAAGAAAAATGTTTTTGTATTTTTATGTTTTTAATGAAATAAAATAAAAGGAAATAAAATTAAAAGTTAATAAAAACCTAATTCTAAATTTATTTTAGTTATTAAGAAAAAAAAGGTTAAAGTTGCCTAATTAAAACTAATTCAATTTATTAGTATTTATTTACAAAAGTAAAATGAAATTAATAATAATAATAATAATATTAGTTCTTTTTTTTTGATTTTTTATTGTGAAAGGGTTAAATAATTAATTTTGGTGATAATAATAATAATTAAAAAAAAGTTAATAACTAAATTAGAAAATATAAAAAGGAAAAGAAAAAGAATAAACCAAGGGAGGGGGTCTGGGCCCAATATGGAGGTGAAAATTGGAATCTGAGGCCCATTACTCATCCAGCCACGTTGACTCTTTGGATCAAGTGTTTGTTGGTTGACTGAGTGCATGGTGAGGATCACTTCCTGGCCTTTGGATGCATGCCTGTAGCCACCTGGCGCTTTGGATTTGTGAGGCGCATGATAAACCTTCTTTGAAGCCTGCACACAAGTACGTAAGAAAAAATAATATGGGATTTTGAGGGGACCTGGGAAAACTTACAACGCGGTATGATGGACCTTAGGACGTGGCAAGGGTTGCTTTAGCTTCAGAGTATGGCAAAGAAGAGAGTCACGTTCTCCTTTTGGCCTGAAAATACTTGCAACACTCCTTTTGATCTCACACTTTTTTTGACACTTTTTGGATTTTGCTCTGGCCGTTTGTGCACACTCTAGGTTGTGAATGAGGCTTGCAAGGCTTGCATATATAGTAATGAGTGAGAATAAGTCACATTTATGAGCCTTTAACCATTGCAATTAAGCTTTGGATTTTGTCTTAACCACCATTAAAGGCCTTTCAAAGCTTGTTAAAAATTTGAATTTTCATGCCTAAATGAGCTTAGCACGAAATTGGTAGGTTGCAAATGCTTCATGAAGGCTATTCAAACCATAAGATACCATTTAATTAAATTTTTTAGATTTACTTGAATTATTATGGATTAAAATGAATTAAATCCATAAAAATTAAATAAAAATAGAAAAATAATTATTTGTTCTTGAAATTGATCATGGGACACGTGGGTGGCATGACAAGGCTGAATCAAGTGGAAAAAAGTGGGCCCCTTTGTCAAAAATTGAAGTTTCAAGGATAGTTGACTTTTGCCATTTCACAAAAATTTCCCAACTTCTCTAATGCATATCTTGCTCAATTTTGATCATATGAACATGTTCTTGGACATTTTGGAAAGGTCTTGAAGTCCTCTAACCAATGCCTTTGGTCCCATGTCATTTTGATTTACCAATCTCAAGTTATGATCTTTGACTTAAAATGCCTTTTTGTTAACTTTTGAAAATGACCTATAATGTTGAAATTGATAACTTTTTGTGAGAGCATTTCTTGGACTTGGAATGTGAAGATGAGTTGTAGGAAATGTCATCCCCTTCAAAATGAGATTTGGATGGGATTTTTATGATGATCCATGAAAAAGTTATGCCTTGGTCAAGTTACTGTTGACTTTTCAACTGTCCAAAAATGGAAACTTTTGCATCTTGATGATTTTTGAGCCATTCTTGTGGAATCATGATCAAGGCTTGATCAAATGATGATTGTGGCCTCAAAATAAGATGTTGACCAAAATTTTTGACTTTTGACTGTAAAATGACAAATTTACCCCTACAGTTGATTGTGAAGCAATTAGGGTTTTTGACTGTGCAACTTGACCTTGTGAGCCTTGAAACTTGGCATGTAGATGCTTGACAATTTTTATAGGAATATGGGACTTGATTGAGCCCTTGAAAACCTCAACTTCTTTGCAAGAACCAAAACCCTAATTTTGACTGGCTTAGGAGGATGCTTGACTGTGTAGCCCTTGAGTAGACTTGAGCGAATTGAGATAATGCTTGTCAAAACTTTGAAGAATATGGGAGGGCAAATTTTGGGGTACAACACCTTGCCTATGAAGAGTAGTGGTTGGATCAATCAGTTCACTGCCAAGGTGCACAAGATGTACATGGTCATTCGTGAAGAGTATTCAGACTTCAACCTCTCGCTCATGATCCTTAATTTTTGCCTGGATCGCCCTTTCGGGTTTTCAATCCAGCATGATACCCCTTTTTGCCTACGTCACCTTTTCAGGTTTTCAACTTAGCAGGTTATTCTTTTTTTCCATTTTATCCCTAACTTTTTCCCAGACTTTCTCTTTTTTTGTGTCCATCGAAATACCCATTTTTTCCTAAGTCGCCCTTGCGGGTTTTCAACTTAGCGGGTCTTTTATACGTAGTAGTTTTTGACTGAGTCTGAATTGACTAAAAGTGGAACGTCTTCCCCATCCATATCCTGAAAAGGCTTTTTTCATGATGTATGGTCCCTCATAGTTGGGAGTTTATTTTAACCTTGGATCAAAATGGCTTTACATAATGATCTTCCTTATGACCAGATCACCAGGATAAAACTTCTGAGGGCGGATTTTCTTGTTGAACAACCTTTTCATCCTCTTTTGATATAATTGACCATGACAGATCGCGTCCAAGTGTTTCTCCTCAATCATATAGAGATGGTAAAGTCTTGTCTGAATCCACTCTGCCTCATCATGTTTGGTATCCATCAGAACCCTTAACAAAGGAATCTCTACCTCAACTGGAAGCATCGTGTCTGTACCGTAGACAAGAGAGAGCGGGGTTGTCCCAATTGAAGTACGCTAAGAAGTCTTGTATCCGTGTAAAGCAAAAGGAAACATTTCATGTCAATGTTTGTATGTTCTCACCATTTTCTGGGCTATCTTCTTTATGTTCTTGTTAGCAGCTTTGATTGTGCCATTCATCTATTATCGATAAGGCGATGAGTTATGGTGTTCAATCTTGAAATCTTCACACAAATCTTTCATAATTTTGTTGTTGAGGTTTGAACCATTATCAATGATAATTCTATTAGGACCTCCATAACGACATATGATTTCCTTTCTGATGAAGTATGTAATGACCTGCTTGTTACATTCTTTTAAGAAGCAGCTTCCACCCATTTAGTGAAATAGTGAATAGCAACGAGAATGAACTTGTGAGAATTTGAAGCACTCAACTCAATCTTTCCAATCATGTCAATCCCCCACATTTCAAACGACCACGGTGAAGTCATAAAATTCAAAGGAGTTAGAGGGACATGGATTCTATCTTCATACACTTGGCATTTGTGGCATAACTTTGCATATTCACAACAGTCACTTTCCATTTTCATCCAGAAATACCCTGCACGTAGGATTTTCTTAGCCATAGAATGTCCGCTTGAAAGAGTCCCTAAAGAAACCTCGTGGATTTCCTTCATGATCGACTCTGCTTCGTGTCTATCCATGCATCTGAGTAGAACCGAGTCATAACTTCTCTTGTAAAGGACGTCTCCTGATAAAAAGAACTCGGATGCTAACCTTCTAAGCATACGCTTATCACAAATTGTATCACCTTCGAGATACTCTTGCTTCTCAAGGTACTTTTTGATGTCGTAATACCACATCTTTTCATCAGACACATCCCCGGTTGAGAGACAATGATTAGGAAATACATGTGTTGGCTCCTTGTAACAGAGAATATGAATATTAGACACATGATTCAGAAAGCTCACTTTTAACATTGTTGTCAAAGTAGCTAAAGCATCTGCCAACTGATTTTCATCTCTGGGAATATGCCCGAAGGTAATCTCATCAAAAGTGAGTATTAACTGCAGTATATAATCCCTGCATGGAATCAAATTTGGGTGCTTGGTATCCCAATCACCTCGCAATTGGTGTATGACCAAAGTGGAGTCTCCGAAGACTTCAAGAATTTTTATTTTAATATCAATGGTTGCAGCAAGACCTATAACAGAGGCTTCATATTCTGCCACATTGTTCGTATAATCAAAACATAGCCTGTCCGTAAATGGTATGTGATTATTGCAAGGAGAAGTCAGTATTTCCCTAATGCCATGACCTACAACATTTGATGCACCATGGAACGTAAGAGTCCATCACTCTTTTGGATCAACCCCTTCAACATCATCAAGTCTCATAACAACTTCGTTGGGAAAATCAAATTTTATTGACTGATACTCTTCCAATGGCTAATGGGCGAGATGACCTGCAAGAAAATGTACTTTATAGGGTCCATCTTCGATATCAGAAGTATTGTGCATGTCAGCATGTATTGCCTTAGACGTCGACCTTCCTAAGCAAGTGAATACCAAGTTTTTCAAGTAAAGAATATTTGGATTCACAATCGGTAAATTTTTTACTCAGATAATAAATGGCATGCTCTTTACATCCCATTTTATCATGCTGTCCAAGTACACACCCCATAGATCCTTCCAGCATCGTCAAGTACATGATGAGTGGCCTCCCAGGCACTGGAGGAACAAGGATTGGTGGGTCCTGAAGATACTGCTTGATATTTTCAAAGGCTTCATGACAATTGGCATCCAATTGAACATTTTGATTTTTGTGCAGCAATTTAAAGATGGGTTCACAAGTAGCTGGGAGATGAGAGATGAACCTAGCTATGTAGTTCAACCTCCCAAGAAACCCTCTTACTTCTTTTTCATTTTTTAGTGCTAGCATATTCTGTATTTCTTTTACTTTGTCGAGATGTACTTCAATTCCTCGTTGACTTACGATGAAACCAAGTAGTTTACCAGATTGCATCCCAAAGATGCACTTGTTCAGATTAAGCCTTAGCCTGAACTTTTGCAGACGAGCAAACAAATTTTGCAGATGGACCAGATGTTCCTTCTCAGACGAGCGTCACCATGGCATGTCAATATGTTGCACCAGCATTTTTGAGACCAAAAGGCATGACCTTGTAGTAGTAAGTACCCCAAGGAGTAGAATGTCGTCTTTGTCATGTCTTCTAGAGCCATCTTTATATGATTGTACCCCGAAAAATCATCCATGAAAAGAAAACCGAGGACTGAGTTGTGTTATCAACTAATACATCAATGTGAGGTAACAGGAAGTCATCCTTCGGGCTTGATTTATTTAGATCCCGGTATTCCACACACATACGCACCTTCCCATCTTTCTTAGCAGCGAGTACAATGTTGGCGATCCAATCTGAATATTCACACACTACCAAGAAACCCGTGTCAAGTTGTTTTTCAACCTCTTCTTTGATCTTGAGAGACATATCTGGTCAAGTTATGTGTGGCTTTTGCTTTACTGGAGGACATTCTAGATTGAGTGGAAATCGGTGCACAACTATATCAGTGTCCAAACCGGGCATGTCTTCATATGACTAGGAGAAGATGTCAGCGTACTCTCAAAGAAGCTCAATCAACCCCTTCTTTTCTTCATCTTTCAAGGAAACCCCTATCTTGACTTCTCTCCTCACTTTATCAGTACCAACATTGATGATCTCTATAGTTTCTTGATGAGACATGATTGCTTTCTCTTCTTTTCTCAAGAGTCTTTCCAATTCCTCAGGAATTTCACAATCTTTCTCACTATCTTCATCGGCTTGGTCATTCAGATTCCCAAGGATATTGATGCTAGGAACCGTAGCATTATCGTTTTTAACAGAATTCGAGGCGGACCTGCATGATTGATGAATCATGCTAAAATGCAGGGAACAAAAAATTGTATGCGAAAAATCAATTTATTCAATGTTAAATAGAAATTGAAACACATGGGGGCCTTTCCTACAAGTTGTCAATATGCCTTGGGAAGAGCATACAAATTATTTGAAACAAAACATTACATTTCAAAGAAAACAACTTCAGGAATTTCTATAACACTCCAATTACTAAGCTTCTGGTAAGGTGCAATCTGATAGATGAACTGAGATATATATGTACCATCGTCTTCATCATCTATTTCATAAACCCGTCCTTCTGTACTTGTGCCAGCATTAGCAAACACTTCAGAAATCTGGGGGACCTGCCTTCCTTTAGGTAAGGCCAGACTAGCTTGAACAGAGGAGGAGGGATGATATCTGAGACCAAACTTGTATCGCTTCTCATGCACTTCAACCACTTTACCCCAATCCTCATTAGGGACTTCGGACTCTATAATGGCTCTAAAATCATTTAAGGAGGCCATATGAGCTTCACATTTCTTCTTATTCTTCATTATAACGGAAACTATGTCAACTGAAGTAATCTCCAATGCCTGAAAGGGGATTTCATGCACTTCCCCATCAACTTCGACATAACAAAAAGAAGTAACACTATTGATCACAAAATCTTCTTCACCGCCAATGACAATGAATTTTTCCTTCACAATGAACTTCAAGCACTGGTGAAGAGTCGAAGTTATAGCTCCTGCCATGTAGATCCATGGGCGACCCAAGAGATATGTGTATGAAGGACGAATATACATGATGCAGATGGAGGTATAGGAAACATGAGGACCAATTTTGATGGGCAAATCAGCTTCCCCCTCAACAGACCTTCTCGAACCATCGAATGCTTTAACCGTTAAAGTGTTGGGCTTCATCATAACTTCATCCCTATTCAGCTTGAATAGAGTATGTTTGGGCATCACATTAAGATAAGACCTTGTGTCTTCTAGGACTCTGGATAACACAGTTTCCAAACACCTTATAGAGATGTGTAAAGCCTTATTATGGGCTTTGCCCTTAGGAGGAAGTTCATCATCATTGAACCCCAAATAGTTTCCTACAGAAATATTGGTGACCACCCCTTCAAACTGAGCAACATAAATCTTAGGAATAACATGAGAGCCATGCAAAATCTTCATTAAGGCAATACGTTGTGCCTCAGAATATAGGAGAAGAGACAAGATGGAAATTTTAGCTGGTGTCTGATTAATCTGATCTACCACTTTAAAGTCACTTTTCTTGATGACTCTTATCAACTGTTCCACCTGCTGGTTGAAAGATGGTTATTGAGCTTTGCTAACCACTTGCTTACCTTTATATCTCGCTGGAATCTCTTCAATAGTGTCTTCGGTAGGAGGAAGAGTAAAGACCCTGCCACTACGATTTATACCACTAGTTCCCGCGATGTTGTTAATGTCCTTATTTTCCACTAGAGGGAAAATAACCTTCTTCCCACGGATGTACACTGCATTGTAATCCCACGAAATTTCTTTTGGATTATCAACTGAAACAGGAACCGGATTTGGAGAAGTTGGAGCCTAAATCAATAGAGGAGTGGCTGGAGCCTAATTTGGTGCAGGAAGTGCAGGGACTTGAATTACCAAAGGAGCTTTTTGGAACATTTCTCAGAACATCAGCCGGATAATAAGGAATTTTCAGTATAGCAACATTTACTTTAGGGACTACCTTATCCACCTAGAGAACACTTGTATCCATCAGCTTCTGAATAACACTCTTCATCTTGGTGCACTCTTCTGGGTCAGACGAACATTGTAAAGAGAAATCATGAAGTTCTTGCAAAACCTCCTATTGCAACAAATGTTCTCTCACGACCGCTAGTGGTATTATAATATCATCCATATGAGTCATTAAATCTTTCTCATCATCAAACCCAATAGCATTGGCTGCTACCCTATAGTAAGGAGGCATGGGATTATTCTGAATGTTCGGGCCAATATGGGTAAAGCTTATCTCCTTAGCATCCAGAAGGTCTTGAAATTTATATTTCAATGCTCTACAATTCTCAATCGAGTGGCCTGGGGCCCTCGAATGAAATTCATAATGCACATTTACATGATATCCCCTTGGGAGATTCTCTGGTGGAAGACCGAGCTCATAGAGCTGAACCAACTAACTAGCAAGTAACCATGGAAGGAGTTGAGCATATGACATGGGAATTGGATCCAACTTTCTTTCTAGATACATATGTTGTCTCTGTTGACCCTTTTTCCCTTGGGGTCTCTGATTCTACTGTTGGTAATTTCGGGGAGGTGCATGTTGTTATTGCAGAATAATAGCAGGAGTTGGATAATATAGAATCTGAACAACAACCTTCCCTTTGTCGATAGATACATTAATCGACTCACATTCCTTCTTCTTAAAAAAACCAGAATTGGGCTTCTTACCATTACCAGAATTATTAATGTTAGTGCCAGACGTGCCCAGAATCGTACCAGCCTTAACATACATATCAACATGCTCCCCGATAAAAACCATGTCCGAGAAAGAATATAAAGTACTTCCTAGCATATGTTAAAGATAAGGACCTAGTAGGGTATTCGTGATGATATTAACCAGCTCACGGTCCAGGAGGGGAGGTTGGACCCTCGCAGCTAGTCCACGCCACCTCTGGGTGTATTCCTTAAAAGATTCATTGGTCTTCTGTGACATGCTCTGAAGCTGAGCACGGCTAGGTGCTATAGCAGTGTTGTAGTGATAATGATTTAGTAAAGCATCATCAAGTTCTCCCAAAGTGTTAACATGAGTCCGCTCGAGTTGCATATACCATTCTAAAGGAGCCTTAACTAGGTTGTCCTGAAAAAAGTGCATAAGCAGTGGCTCGTTATCAGCATAGGTGGCCATTCTCCTGCAGCAAGAACGAAGATGAGTTTTAGGACAAGTGGTTCCCTTATATTTGTAAAATTCCAGAACCTTGAACTTTGGAGGAATAACAACCCCAGGAACCAGACACATGCAATAGCATTAAAACCAAGCTTCTTGGAAGTCTCCACAGCCTTGAGGCGCTCTTCAAGAGCATGATACTTTTTGGTAGCTTCAGATAATTCAGTAGTAAGATCATTCTGAGGGTCATCGAGATCAATAAAATCATGATTGTCATCCACTATAACTCGATGATTCCCTTTAGGAGTCCCCCCATTTGCAGTCTTGGGTCCCACATTCTCAGTAGTGGCAGCATTATCGATAAGTTTGGCGATATTCTGCCTGAGTTCTTCCTGCCCTTGAATAACAGCGTGGAGGGTCTCCATAAGTTGATTCACTCTTTCCCCCATAGTGTCCTTACAAATTACATTCTGATTCTGTTCAAACTATTCCATGATTCTTTGTTGATTAGCTCGAGTGTGGTATTGATGTAGAGAAGTTGTCTTGTAAAATATGATAAGAAGAAGAAGAACCAACAAATAAGAAGACCATTCTGAATAGACTTGTAATGTATGAAATGTATGATATGCATGATATGCATGATATGTTAGTCATTTCCAGAGTATTTGAGAGTATTGTCAGCCATTCGAAATAACAAGCAATATGATAAGCAAAACATGCAATAATCAAGAAGAGATATAGACAACAATGCTTTTCATGCAAGAAGAAACTTGAGATCAAATAAGTTCTGTACAAGATAGTTGTCAAAGTACATAACAAGATACTTGATATCAAATAAGTTCATACAACATTTTTTTATACAGAAGCGCCTGATGATACTGGCATTAATCAATCAGCCTTTCGCATTCTTTGCACTCAGGAAGCGGGATTGGCACATAAGCATTCTGCACTTCCTCTAGTTAAGCTCTGAGTCTTACATTCTCTTGCATCACATAAATCATCTAGTCTTCATGTCTATGATCTTTTTCCAACCTGACACTCATGAGTTGTCTTTCTAACACTATAATCTTTTCTTTGTATTTAGCTTCAGATATCATACGCTTCACACATTCTTGTCACTTCTTCTCGACACTCTCAACAATTTTCTTGTAGTCTTCAGCAGACACAAAAGCATTTTATTCTATCCCAGATCTTTTCCTAGCTTTTTGACCCCAGAGGTTACTTCACTAGCCAACTTAAGTTTATGAACCAAGTCCAACTTATCTTCCCTGGCTTCATAAAGCTTCATCTCCAACTTGCGGCCTTTCTGACGAAGTTCTATGTTTTCAACTCGAACTTAATTATATTCTTCAGTAGGTACAGATGCGGACAAGACAAGAGATGGTTGTTCACACAATTGTTCTCCCTTTGAAACGACAACATAATAGTCCCTACTCTTTATTTGACCCACTCGACATAAAGAGATCTGGCGATAACAACTTTCTTCCCTTGGAGTCTCTGTATCTTTTGTGAATATTTTTCCAAGAATTCTCTATTGTCCGCAACATCTCCAGATTCTCTCCCTTCCCAAAATATTCAACTTTTGTAACTTCTATCTCTTTGGGTCGGTCATTCATAGCATATCCCAATTGTCATAAATCCAGAACAGGGTTGTAGTTGATGCATCCCTGTGTTCCCATGAGAGGAGCATTAGGGAATTCCCCATAATTGGTGATGATACCCGAACCTTCACCTGAGATATAGTATCATCTAATGTCATAGGAAGTAAGTGCAACAAGTCTCCTTGACCAAGTAAGATACTTATTAGTGTCCATAAATGGCCACTTCGCATGAAGATGAAGCATGAACCATTTATACAACATAGGTAAGCAAATGTTAACAATCCCCTTCTTGGTATGTCTCGAGTGAATGACATAATGCGTGTCTGCTAGTAATGTCAGTACAAGATTCTTGTTCATGGAGACACATATATCAGATAAATCCATAAATTCCTTCTTGTTTGGAAAAAGGATTATCCCATAAATCATGGTAGCTAGCAGTGTGCTGAAAGAAACCCAGATTCTTTTCTCAGCCGCTTCTCAAGATTTTCCTTCCAGGAACGCTAAAGCAAAACCATAAGTACCGTTATTCGACTTCCAGTTATCTTTCACTTCCTTTAAGCTCAAATAAAAAGCACCAGTGATGAAAACCTCTCTTACTTTCTCAGGTGTACAGACAAAAGGTGTGTGCTCATTAACTTTCAATTGCAAGAGATAAGCGTACTCTTCTTGAGTGGGAGCCAATTGGTAATATTGGAATGTAAAACACTTCAAACTAGGATCATAGAATTGAAGGAGTATCACCAGGCTTTTTGATCAACTGTGATATCGAGTATCCACAAAAGATTGTTGTAACGGTCGGTGAACTTCTTCAGATTATCACCAACTAGCAGAGTACTCAACCCCTTTAGAAGTGATGTTTTGATGTTAGAAACCTGGTAACCAAGAGTGTATATGATAGCTTATTTGTCGTTATCAGTGTTGCTATCCATCTTTGGCAAAGAGAATAACTCTTGAAATACCCTGGAATGGACATGCATATGCTAATTAGATATATACATATTTTTTAGGACATTTATTTTGGAAAAATAAATATGCTATGATGCAGCATGATGAGATCGAGGCTTCTACAGTACTAGACTACTGCTGGAGTGTCTCTGAATGCACAGAAAATACCAGATCAAAAGTTTGGAACAAAACCATAGATCCATACAGTTACCAACGGAACAGAACTAATAGCCACCAACAGAACATAGTCACCATCAGAACACAATCACCACCCATACCTGTAAGAGTATTACCCTCCCCACTCACGGGCGAATACTAGGTCAGGGTAAGGTAAAGGATAATCAAAGTCGTGAGTCCTCCTGAAAGTACTATCATCATACAACAAACGTGATGATCATAGCACCCCATTTGAACCTCGTCTAACCTTGGCTCATATGATCGGACACGACAAGACATACGCCTATCAGCCGTCATGACTCTCCATTTTATTCCTATGTGTTCCTAATGGTATACAACTCTGGCCTGTGTATTGGTCCTTTTACCTGAGTGACACCCATCCCACATGAAAACAGAGCCAACACATCAGCAATATATGGAAAACGGTAAAATGTTATGCAAACATATACACAGAAGCATGTAAATAAATGTAGCAATAAAGCAATAACACACAAAACACCCAAAGACAAGAAAAGAAACAAAATCTAGGATTGACTTGCATAAGTCCCCAGCAGAGTCGCCGGCTATAACGCCGCAAAAAAACAGAGTTGCCACCGAACTCTATTTATCCTGAAGGAAGGGAAGATACCGATAGAACCCCAAAGAAATGGATAAGATGGTCGGTTACGCGAGGGGAAGGTATAGTATCCCACGCGTATGTGGTACTCCATAGGATCCACTTAAGTTTGCTCTAATCTAAGGGTGTGTAAAAATTTATGTCTAAAGCTTAATGCTAAGAGGGAATGCATGCGAAATAAAATATAGGGAAAAGAAGGAATATTTACAAAGTTTTGCTCTCCTAGGCCCCACGACCTAATGTTTATGTATCCCTTTCAAGGAATCAGAGCATTATAGTTCGACTCACATGTTTTGGTTTGTTGTATGTTTTTTACCTTGAAAAAGGGTTTTAAACGAAAAGCCAAGCGGAAAAATGAAGTTTGAATTGGTTGGTTTTTTTACCTTGAAAATGGGTTTTTGTAGTATTAGAGTGTTTTTATGAGTTTGAAAGAAAAAGAAGTTTTAATGCAAATGCAAAAGAGAAAAGGTCTGAGGGAAACTAGTAAAGTAAGCCTAGAGTTATCATGCATGGTTTTCAACCTAAGGTCTATCTTAATTCGCTTCTTAAAATTGAATCAAGAAATCCAACGGGAGCATGTAATCATGCAATAAAAAGTAAACACATAAAGCTTGAGGAGTCCGCCTGAAAGTACTATCATCGTATAACATACGTGATGATGATAGCACCCCATTTGAATCTCGTCTGACCGTGGCTCTCATGATCGGACACGACAGGGCATACACCTATCACCCGTCACGACTCTCTATTCTATTCCTATGTATTCATAATGGTATACAACTTTGTCCTGTGTATTGGGCCTTTTACCTCAGTGACACCCACCCCACGTGAAAATAGATCACACACATCAACAATATATGGAAAATAGTAAAATGTTATGCAAACATATACACGAAAACATGTAAATAAAGGCAGCAATAAAGCAATAACACATAAAACACCCAAAGACAAGAAAACAAACAAAATCTAGGATTGACTTGCATAAGTCCCTAGCAGAGTCGCCGACTATAGCACCGCAAAAAAATAGAGTTACCACTGAACTCTATTTATCCAAAAGGAAGAGAAGATATCGAGAGAACCCCAAAGAAATGGATAAGATGGTCTTGCGACCAAGAGAAAGGGTACGGAAGTCGGTTATGCAAGGGGAAGGTATAACACCCAACGCGTCTGTGGTACTCCATAGGATCCACTTAAGTTTTCTCTAATCTAAGGGTGTGTAAAAATCTATGTCTAAAGTTTAATCCTAAGAGGGAATGCATGCAAAAGAAAATACGGGGAAAAGAAAGAATACTTACAAAGTTTTGCTTGCCTAGGCCCCGTGACCTAATGCCTATGTATCCCTTTTAAGGAATCAAAGCGTCGTAGTTCGGCTCACATATTTTGGTATGTTGTAAGTTTTTTTACCTTGAAAAGGTGTAAGTGTTTGTTGGCAGCAATTTTGGTAAAACAATGTGTTGTTAATGTTTTTCTAAATGTCTTAACATTTGTAGCAAACTGTTTTTGAATGATGTCAAAGCAGATGTCTTGACATCTGCCTCCTGAAATGATCTCAGCCAACATCAGTATATGTTTTTCTGTTTCCTGATTTCCAACGCTCCATAATTCAAGATTTGTAACTCATATGCCGAGAAAAATATGGAGGAATATTTTTCAAAATGCATGGATTTTATCTTGACCTGTTTTTATGGAAATACTCAAAAGAATTGAATATTTGGTTTTAAGCCCAAGCCAACAGCTGCACATATATAAGGACTTACTTCCTTATTCAAACTACTACAACTTTTGAAGAAGAATACTTTCTTTCTGTTTTAATAAGTCTAAGTCTTTTAATTTTCAAACACTCTAGTATTGATTGAATACTTGTGTTGTTATTTGGATTGTTAATTGTGTATCATTCATAAGCTTTTAAGCATTAAATTATTTAAGTTTTTAAACTTATTATTTCTGTTGTTTCTTCACTGTAAGTGATTGATGGTAATTGAGGAGGGCCTCATACCTAGGTGAGTGTTAGGTAGAAGTATAACACGGGTAGTGATTAAGTGATTAGGTCGTAAACTGGTTGTTTACTGAGGGTCTATGGATTGATACTATTTAATGGACTTGTCCCTGGCTTGGTAGCCCCCAGAGTAGGTGTTGTTGTACACTAAACTAGGTGAACAATCTCTTGTATTTTTACTGCTTTTGTTATTACTGCTCTGTACTTGTAAATAGATATTTGTGTCGTGACATCTCATTCGACATCACATATCTGATACCAGAATTTCAATTGGTATCAGAGCAGGCATCCTACTCTTTATCTGGGTGAGATCCAGGAAAGATACTTTCTGGTACTATGGAAAAGGAAGGAGGATTTGTAAACAGACCACCCATTCTGGATGGAAGTAATTATGACTATTGGAAACCACGTATGGTTGCCTTTTTAAAGTCTTTGGACAACAGGGCTTGGAAAGCTGTTTTAAAAGGATGAAAACACCCTGTCAAATTGGGAGAAAATGGAGAACTTACTTCTGAGTTAAAACCAGAAGAAGATTGGTCTAAAGAAGAAGATGAAATTGCTCTTGGAAATTCTAAAGCCTTGAATTCTATATTCAATGGAATTGATAAGAACATTTTCAGATTAGTGAATACATGTGAAGTTGCTAAGGATGCATGGGGCTTTCTTCAATATACTCATGAAGGCACATCCAAAGTTAAGATGTCAAGACTTCAGTTGCTCACCACAAAATTTGAGAATTTAAGAATGAAGGATGATGAAAGTATAAATGACTTCCATATGAACATTCTTGAAATTGCTAATACCCCCAGTGCTTTAGGAGATAAAATACCTGAAGAAAAAATAGTGAGAAAGATGCTCAGGTCTCTTCCCAAGAGATTTGATATGAAAGTGACTGCTATAGAAGAAGCTCAAGACATTGACAAAATGAAAGTGGATGAACTTGTTGGATCCCTTCTAACATTTGAATTAAGCATCAACGAAAGATCTGAAAAGAAGAACAAAAGCATAACCTTTGTATCAAATGCTGAAGATGAAGAGGAAAATTGTGATTTTGATATAGATGGAGGAATATCAAATTGCTTAGCCATGCTTGGAAGACAGTTTAACAAAGTGATAAAAAAATGGATAGGAACCAAAGATAAAATGTGAAGAACATCTCATCTGACATCCATAAGTCAAATGAGTTTGGAAGAAAAAGGGATGAAGAAAAATCCACTCAAGGGAAGGGAGTACAATGTCATGAATGTGACGGTTTTGTCACATTAGAGATGAATGTTGATGTGTCTGCGATCGACCTAATGTGTCTAACGGTATCTTAACGGCAAGTGCACAGTCTATCGTGGTAGTAATAAAAAGATGTCGAACCCACAGGGACTTCGTAATCACTCTAGTGTTATAAAACATGTTAGTTTAGCTAAGGCGGAAATTGTCACGTTTGGTTTTTTAGAAGGTTAAAACTAAAGGGAAACTAAATTCAATTAAGGGAATTAATATTAAAGTGGTCGGAGCGTAATGATTTAAACCTATGCGAATTAAGTTGTATCTAAGCATATAAAAGTATTTAACTCAATTGTTCTGTAGTACTTATCAGTTTAAAAACCCTCGATTCACACTCTCGTGGTCTTACCTCGAATCATACTCCTAAAGCCAAATGTCTGCTCTCGCTAGTCCATAAGTGTTTAGAAAGCATCTTTTTGAAAACTAAATAAGTCTAATTCATTTTAAAGCGCTCTCGCTGTATTTAAATCGAATGCCTAACTTTAGCTATCCGGTTAAAACCTCACACTCTCGTGGTCTTGATTTATCCCTATTTCACTTTCTTTACTCTCGTAATAAAAAGCTTAATTTTAATTATAAAAAGTCACGGCCAGAAATTAAGTTGATTAAGGTTTTAGCTTAGAAAAACATTAATTTATTCGGTTATTTCATCACACCCCGACTACGGGTATTTAGCTACTCATGATACTCGGAATTGAAAAGCAGGAAATAAATTCAGAAAACAATAGCGCATGCATCATAAATAAAGAATAGAAATATAACATAAATAAAATTGCAATTATATCAAATACAATAAAAACCTGAAAAGCAATAAAATCCGAGATCCTTCTTCCACAAGTCGGCAAGATTGGAACATCGGAATGAAAACTTAAATAGACGAAATTCGGAAATAAAATCGAGATTAAAAATCGGCAGAGCTTCCGCAAGGTTTTTGTGAACTAAACTCTCCTCTTTTTTATTTTTAAGTCTAAGCTATTTATAGAGAATAAAAGTACGGTTGGAATTATATCTGAGTTCCTAGATTCTTGGTTTTACTGAGAAAAATGAGGAGAAAGTGTCCTTGGAAGTTGGAGAGAATTTAGGCACGTATGCATGCTTTGCTTGACCACTTCATTTTGCTTTACCACGTTCTGTTGCTTGACCACGTTCAAAATTTAACACTTATAAGCTTGTTACGGGCGTGGCTGGGGCGTTACGCGCAGTTTGCATGAAATAGCGCGTTACGGTCGTGGCTGGGGCGTGACGAGCGTAACGCGCGTCTTAAGCGTCCTACGGTCGTGGCAAGGGCGTGACGACCGTAATGGCAGAAATTATGGATTTCTTGACAGATTTATCTTTTCTCTTTGGTCTTGGCTGCAATCTCGCACATTTCACGTTTTTTCTTAGTTTGAGTTGAGATATGTTGTACCTGCATAAAACCATACAGAACTCAGAATATTCGAGAGTTAATCGGGTAAATACGACATAAAACGGATAAATTTTATGGTAAATATATGATATGATTTCGCGTTATCAAATCCTCCCATACTTAAACCTTTGCTTGTCCTCAAGAAAATAGTCGTAAAAAAAATCGGACAAGTGTTCGCTAGGCGCACGTGCACGACATACCTTTTATTTTCAAGATAAAACACAGGAAACCAATCGTCAGTCGGTCGGTACTTGAGTAAAACGTCAGTGATATGCCAATGACACAATTGAGTCGCGTATTTCCACCTTAACAAACCGCTTAATCGTTTCGTCATATTTAAACCTCGATCCTCGCGTGCTTTTTCGCCCGGTTTCGTTCTGGCGCAATCACATTAAGCCCTTTGTCTTTTCACGCGCGTAGTGGAGTAGTCGGTTAGTGACTTTGATCCTATTTTTGTCGTGGGGTCTGGCACATGAATGTGGTTACCCTGGATTTTTCCAAATTGGAGGTTGCGGGGGATCGATCCGTAGCACGCCCTACCAAGTTCAGAACCAGATACCTCTAAACCAACCAACAATGGACTTCTTATCTTATACTTATGTCTCGTATGCGATCTTTGTCTTTTGGCACAAGATTTTCTTTGTTTAGCATCGAGATGAGAAGATTAGGCATCAAACACTTATATTCATCGGCTCCCCACGTGGTTTGTGTCCAGACGGTGCTGACTGCTAGTATAAACTACTAGGGGTTACTTCAGAACTTAAAAATCGAGGTGTACATATAACGTTTTGTTTAGACGGGTTGCATAAGTAGGATGTTAGCGGTGTCATAGTCGTATTGATTTTGTTTACTCGTTCTCGTCTTCCTAACTAGGTTTCCGCTTTAAGGTAGGTATGTCGAGCTATGCGAGCAAAGAATTTTTTTTGGTATGGCTTAAAATACGGGGAAAACTTTAAAAACTTGAAAATATCATAATAGAGTTACCATAAATTTACTACAACATGAAGGAAATATAACGTCTCTCCCACACTATATCAGACACTGTCTCAATGTCTTGATATATGGCAGGAAGGATTACAAAAAGAAAAACGGACGGAAAGGTAAATGAATGGAATACAGAAACAAAAACAAAAGAAAACTACTGGTGGCCTCTGCCTCTGCTTCGGGTGCGGGAGCGTCGGGTAGGTGTGGCCTCGAGGTCGGTATCATGCGAGCCAAGAGCGGTGACGTCCATGTGTAAGGCGTTTATCTCGGAGAAAACCTCGTCCAGCTTCTCATTGATGTTGCGCTGTCCGCTCAGGATTTGGACGTTTTGCGCATGTAGAGTGTCATATTGCTTCTGATGCTTTCTTTCAAGAGCTACAACCATCTGATTTTGCTGATGGAGGGCTCTGAGGACGTCCTCCATAGTAAAAGGAGGTGGTGCAGAAGAGGATTCAGGAATGTCAGGAGCAGGTGTTTCGCGATCCAATTCCTCTTGGATCTCGTCAGTTGGAGCAGCTTGCTGGGCATCGTGCACGGGAGCATGGCCGTCAGGGGCATCAAATAGCCAATTGGCTCGGTTATGCGGATCGATACGGTCCCTGCAAGGCAAAACAATGTTAGAATAAACAACGTTACGGATCACTGGATGGAACCGACCGTCGTCCCGTTGGTGAATGAGATGAGCCGATTTGCAATGGTCTAAGGTAAGCAAGACCGGTGCTCTGGAGGGCAGATGGGCAAGGGTGTCGCCATGATTCAGGGCCAATGCAATAGAAGTGAAAAGCCCTCCTAAATAGAAGGGTTTGCCGCCGCGAGTGCAAATAGAATAAATATGGGCCAAGAGGAATGGTGCGGCATTGATTTTCTGATTGGTAAACACACATTGCATGAAGAACATCTCTTTGGAGTTAAGCTTGTGGTTACTATCCCTTGCGAAAATGGTGTTGGATAAGATGCGATGGAAGTAGCGAATGGCGGGGTTATGGATTTGGGTAGCATTGAGGTGATCGTAGGAGTTAGCCCAATTATTGGTCAGGCTATGCCAAAGGTTGAAGGATTCCTCATGGAAGGTGTCAGGCACACGGAGGTGAGCGCCTTCATCAGTACAGAAGTCGAGTAGGCGACCGAATGCATTCTGAGAGAAGTCGTATTCGGTGCCGAAGATGCGGAACCTTACCACACCGGTAAGTTGATTTCTTGGACCATTCGGAGTGATGTAGCAGAATGAACTGAGGAACTCGAGGGTGAGATTCTCGTACGTTGGTTGGGGCTGGCTATAGAGGGTCCAAAGGTTGACATTCTGTAGGAGGTGTTAGACACTTTCAAGTAACCCGAGGTCTCGGAGGCAGTCAATGTCGACGAACCTCGTGGGATGGATGCCTCGGCGTTGGAACTTCAGGAACCTCGTGCGCTGGGTTTCACCTGCTTCACCATCGCGTAAGTAGATGCCTGGGATTTGTTGGTTGATGTTTGCCATTTTAGAATGCTAAAGCGTTAGAGATAGTGGGTTTGGGTTGTGGGATGGAGTTTGTGAGGTATCAGTTGTGAGATGGAGATAATGATGAGGGAAAATATTGGGAAGGATGAAAATTAATGGAGAATGAAGGTGAGTTAAGTGGTGTGAGTGGGGATTTATGGAGGGAGTGTGAAGGTTTTGAAATAGTGGAGAAAGAGGGAAGGTTGCAGAAGAAGCACTGCTGTCTGCTACAAGGGTCACTGATGTAACCCGTGTTACGATCGTAACACAGGGGTGACGATCGTAACACGCTAAAAGGCGTGTGGCGAACGTAAGAGGGTTGTGACGGTCGTAACAACTGCAAAATGTGCAATTTCTTAACAGACTGTGCTGTATCAAGTCTGCAACATTCTATCTCTACACAGAGGCATTTTAATAGCAATATAAATTCAATGGTATACCAAGAAAATGCAAGCATATATGTTCCAAAATATCACACCATCAGCAATTAGAATAAAAAGCCCGCAATTTATGTAAAGCATTATAATTCGTGCAGAGGAATCTAGCAAACCAATATTAAACAACTGAAACGATGATTTCGTAAAACTGCATGTTCAACAACATAAACTCAAAAATTACATAAAGATAAATTTGTTCTAAATTTAAAACGAAACTGAAAGTGTGCAGAAATTGGAAACTTCCTAGAAACAAAACGAAATGAAATATAAAACTGTAGCTGCCGTTCGTGACTTCATCCAAGCTTTGCTTTTATTTCTTCGAGTGAATTATGAATGTAATAAAATTGCTCCACGGTTATGTCGGTTAATCCCATTATCTCCAGACGCATGCTTTTTATTTCATCTTTTAATCCATTAATGTTAGTCTGGTAGGTATTAAGTGTGGTAACAATTTTGTTAAGGTTATCAGTATAATCCTTCGTTGTTGTTTCAGGGGCTGCATGGGCTTCCGCCATGTTGACATTTTCGTAATAACCAGGAGGAGTCTCGGGGTCACCCATATCGGACATAATATCATCATAAATTTGATAATCTTGCGGTGTCTCAGGTGTAGGAGGTTGGTCGGGCGGGTTTAGCTCATAAATCCAGTTGTCACGGTTATGGACACTCACTTTGTTATGGTTTGGAAGGGTGAATAAGTTTACAACTTCATCTCTTATCAGATAGTCATAAGGTGGGTAAGCATGGTTTGCTATCATACGGCGGTTAAAGCAAAAAGCAAGATTCATGGGACGAATCGTACCAAAATGTGGGCACCTATTCAACTGGTGTCTTAGGCCGAAGGCATGTGCAATCATTGTAACCAGGCCACCTATGATGATTGGTTCATCAGGGTTATCGATAATGCGGTAAAAGTTTTGCATCAGGAATGGTACGGCATTAACGGGGTGGCCTTGGTGCATACAATATAGTAAAAATATCTCGACCTTAGACACTGCAGTCTGGTTCTCCTCTTTCCCGAATACAGTATGGGATAGAATCTTATGGAAATAGCGGATAGCAGGGTTATGAATTTCATCATTATCCATGTTATCCGGATCAGGGTGATAATTACCGGTCAAAGTACCCCAAAAGTAGTCTAGCTCAATATCCATCAGCTCAACCTGGGTAGTGGAATATGCAAAAGGGCCGCTAGGGAATCCTAACAGGTCAGCTAGTTCCTTATGATTGTAAACAAAATTAATGCCAAAGAGACGGAAACTTATGAATCCTTTACGGGTTGCTTTTCCATGTTCTGGTAAATGGACTAGTGAGCTTAGGAATTCAAAGGTGAGCTCACGGTAGGTGGCAAACCTAGTCTTAATAAGGGCTTTTTCCCACTCCAACTGGTTAAACAAGTACATAACACTATCCAATATACCTAGAGCATTCATAGTGGGTTCATCATGATAAAGTGTTATGCCTATGTTTCTTTTTGATAATTCCTCGAATTTTCTCTTTTGGTTTATACCCCTAAAGGTGGTTTCTAAGAAATTATGTGGCTTTAATTCCATGGTTATTGTTAGGGAAACTAGTCAGAAGAGAAGGTACAAGAGAAACAAAAACTTTTCAGAAATCCTGTGGCAAGTAAAATTATTTTTGAAATTAGCAGCAGTTTTCATGAAAATTATAATAGAAGAAAGAAAATGAAAATGAAACTTAAATAGAAATAAATGCAGAAATGAAAAGTATAATAAATAAAAATTAACAATTAGGTGGTTTGCCTCCCACTCAGCGCTGTTTTTAACGTCAAAAGCCTGACAGCTCAGGAGTGCAAGCACTCATGGTGGTTCTATCGAGAATGACTCCTCGGTTGAAACTTTTAGTAATCATCGTTTTCCATGGCCACTTATCAAGCCATCTCACATATCCCTCACCTTTTCTTTTCTTTCTTCTGTGGGGTGGTTCATTCTTCTGAACTTGTGGTGGTGGTTCTGGATCTATCCTAAGTATCAACTTTTCAAGTTTGGGGTTAGTGATTTCATCCACCACCTCAAAGGTTAACCTTGCCTTCTTAACAGTAATTATATCCCTAGTTTCACGGTCCTCTAATTTTCTCTTTTTATGCGAGACTTCCAACAAGGGTGCATTAGTGTGGATATTTTACAATACCTCTACATATGTCTTAGATTGGGAGTCTATCTGAGCTTCCATAAAACTTTTTGAGAAAGGAATCAGTGGGGTATATGGATGAGGAACAACAATAGGTTCTTCCTTCTCTACCTCTTCTACGACCTCCCTTTTAGATGGTGTTGGAGGATTTTCCTCAATCTTTACTCTTTTCTCGTCTGAACTCTCCTCATCCACATCATCACTTTCCTCAACCTCATTATCGCTCTCCTCAACCTCATTATCGCTCTCCTTAGGATTTTCAACTTGTTTTTCACTAATGGTTGTTACAACATCCAATTTTTCCTCAGGGAAGGGTCCCAGAGGGTTTTGTTCAAGCTGGGAGATTTGGGTCTCTAAGGCTATGTTGTGGGTTGCGAGCGAGTCAACCGCAGTGGTCAGTTGCCTAAGGTTTTCACTGTTTTGAAGACTTTGTTTTCTAAACTCTTCGTTCTGGACAATTTGTGTCTCTACAAAGTGCTCCATCAGAGATTCTAACCTAGAGTGAGTTAGCGTCGCATCGGAATCCTCCATTGATGTTTCAAAGTTGAAATCATGCGATTCTTCTGATTCTTCAAATTGAGTTAGAGTCGCATTTTGCGTTTCCATAAAGCTCTTTGTCATCATTGATATTTCATTAAAATTTCCCATTAAAATTTCGAGGTCGGATTTATAGGATACTTGCGTCTCCTCGAAATATTGGGTGTAGTGATTGTAGGGGAAATTTGGTTGAGGATAAGTTTGGTTGGAATTATAATATTATTGCGATTCCTCAAAACATTGGGATTGGTGGTTGGAAAGGTAATTCGGGTGAGAATGAGTCTGTGATGTATTGAAATTCTCCAATAGTATTTCGAGGTGGGATTTATGGGATTCTTGTGATTCCTCGAAATACTCAGAGTGGGGGTTGTAGAAAAAATTTGGGTGATACATAGTAATTGGGACAAGATTCGTAGATGCAAAGACTCGTTTTGAGAACGAGTGTTTGGCATACAACAGAGGGAAATATAAAAAGTTGCCTTAGTCTAGACAGCGTTGTTTTCAGAATACACTAGTGACTAAACTAAAGTCCCCGGCAACGGCGCCAAAAACTTGATGTGTCTGCGATCAACCTAATGTGTCTAACGGTATCTTAACTGCAAGTGCACAATCTATCGCGGTAGTAATAAAAAGATGTCGAACCCACAGGGACTTCGTAATCACTCTAGTGTTATAAAACAGGTTAGTTTAGCTAAGGCAGAAATTGTCACATTTGGTTTTTTAGAAGGTTAAAACTAAAGGGAAACTAAATTCAATTAAGGGAATTAATATTAAAGTGGTCGGAGCGTAATGATTTGAACCTATGCGAATTAAGTTGTACCTAAGCATATAAAAGTATTTAACTCAATTGTTCTGTAGTACTTATCAGTTTAAAAACCCTCGATTCACACTCTCGTGGTCTTACCTCAGATCATACTCCTAAAGCCAAATGTCTGCTCTCGCTAGTCCATAAGTGTTTAGAAAGCATCTTTTTGAAAACTAAATAAGTCTAATTCGTTTTAAAGCGCTCTCGCTGTATTTAAATCGAATGCCTAACTTTAGCTATCCGGTTAAAACCTCACACTCTCGTGGTCTTGATTTCTCCCTATTTCACTTTCTTTACTCTCGTAATAAAAAGCTTAATTTTAATTATAAAAAGTCACGGCCAGAAATTAAGTTGATTAAGGTTTTAGCTTAGAAAAACATTAATTTATTCGGTTATTTCATCACACCCTGACTACGGGTATTTAGCTACTCATAATACTCGGAATTGAAAAGCAGGAAATAAATTCAGAAAACAATAGCGCATGCATCATAAATAAAGAATAGAAATATAACATAAATAAAATTGCAATTATATCAAATACAATAAAAACCTGAAAAGCAATAAAATCCGAGATCCTTCTTCCACAAGCCGGCAAGATTGGAACGTCGGAATGAAAACTTAAATAGACGAAATTCGGAAATAAAATCGAGATTAAAAATCGGCAGAGCTTCCGCAAGGTTTTTGTGAACTAAACTCTCCTATTTTTTCTTTTTAAGTCTAAGCTATTTATAGAGAATAAAAGTACGGTTGGAATTATATCTGAGTTCCTAGATTCTTGGTTTTACTGAGAAAAATGAGGAGAAAGTGGCCTTGGAAGTTGGAGAGAATTTAGGCACGTATGCATGCTTTGCTTGACCACTTCATTTTGCTTTACCACGTTCTGTTGCTTGACCACGTTCAAAATTTAACACTTATAAGCTTGTTACGGGCGTGGCTGGGGCGTTACACGCAGTTTGCATGAAATAGCGCGTTACGGTCGTGGCTGGGGCGTGACGAGCGTAACACACGTCTTAAGCGTCCTACGGTCGTGGCAAGGGCGTGACGACCGTAATGGTAGCAATTATGGATTTCTTGACAGATTTATCTTTTCTCTTTGGTCTTGGCTGCAATATCGCACATTTCACGTTTTTTCTTAGTTTGAGCTGAGATATGTTGTACCTGCATAAAACCATACAGAACTCGGAATATTCGAGAGTTAATCGGGTAAATACGACATAAAACGGATAAATTTTATGGTAAATATATGATATGATTTCGCGTTATCAAATGTCCTACATATCTTAAGAAACAGAAGAAGAATCTATTTGTTACCTGGACTGAAGAGGACTCAAAGAGTGATCTTGAAGAATCTGCCAAGTATGTTAAAGCATTAACAGGAAAATATGTATCTGATGAAGAGTCTAGTGACGAGGAACTAACCTTTGATAAGTTAGCTGCTTCATACAAAGAATTATGTCTCGGAAGTGCAGAAGTGTGTCTTAAAGGGAAGAAACAGAAAGCCATCATAATTCAACTGAAGGAGGAAAGGGAAGAGCATCTTAAAACTGTTTATGATCTGGAAAATGAAGTGTCTTCTCTGAATTCAAATCTTGATAGAATGGTCAAATCTCTCAAGATGTTGAATAATGGGTCTGACAAATTAGATGAAATTCCCCAAACAGGAAGAGTGACAAGAGACAAAAGTGGTCTAGGTTTCAATGAGAAAAAAGAACCTAACTTAGAAGAGCTTTCATCTGTTTCCACTCATGCCAAGTCTAAACCAAAGATGTCGAATCAAATGTCTCAACATCTGGACAAACATCATGGTAAGAAAGGACATCATGGCAAACATCATGGGAAGAAAAATCCTAATCACACCAGAGAGAATCCCCAGCCATGGAGATGTCATCATTGTGGAAAACTTGGTAATATAAGGCCCTTTTGCTTCAAGTTGTATGGGTATCCTAAGACTACTCCTCCTCCCAAGACTCATAAGATTCCACAAAATAGAAAAAAGAAGAAACAATGGATTCCTAAGTCTAATGTTGCTAGTTTCATAGCTCACACCTCCCTCAGAGTATCAACCAAAGATGACTGATATTTTTATAGTGGCTATTCTAGACACATGAGAGGTGTTAAGAATCTGTTGGTGGATGTCAAATCTTATTCCACCAGTTATGTGACTTTTGGTGATGGAGCAAAAGGTGAAATCAAAGGTGTTGGCAAGCTTGATTGTTCAGGAGTCCCTAAGCTTGATGATGTGTTACTTGTTAAAGGGTTAACAACTAACCTGATAAGTATAAGCCAATTGTGTGATCAAGGATTCAAAGTTAACTTTACCAAGGAAGAATGTATTGTGTGAAATGAAAAGAATGAAGTTATTAGGAAAGGAATCAGATCTAAAGACAACTATTTTCTATGGGTTCCTCAAGAGTTGAAACTCTACTCAACATGTGTTTTAGCCAAAGAGAATAAAGTTAAACTATGGCATCAAAAATTGGGGCACTTGCATCTGAAAGGTATGAAAAGAATTATATCTGAAGAAGCAGTGAGAGGGATTCCTAAGCTCAAGATAGAAGAAAGTAGAATATGTGGTGACTGCCAGGTTGGAAAGAAAACTAAGATGTCATATCAGAAGATCTAACATCTCACTACATCAAAAGTTTTGGAACTTCTTCACATGGATGTGACGGGACCTATGCAGGTTGAAAGTCTTGGTGGTAAGAAGTATGCATATGTTGTTATAGATGATTTTTCTAGATACACATGGATAAGCTTTATTAGAGAAAAATCAGAAACTTTTGAAGTGTTTAAAGATCTATGTCAAAAACTTCAAAGGGAAAAGGAAAGTCATGTCATAAGAATCAGAAGTGATCATGGAAAGGAATTTGAGAACAATAAATTTGCTGACTTTTTCTCCTCTGAAGGAATCAACCAAGAATTCCCTTCTCCCATTACTCCTCAACAAAATGGGATTGTGGAACACAAAAATAGAACTCTCCAAGAATCTGCTAGAGTCATGATTAATGCTAAGAAGTTACCCTACCATTTTTGGGCTGAAGCTATGAATACTGCATGTTATATCCATAACAGAGTCACTCTAAGGAAAGGCACTTCAACCACCTTGTATGAAATATGGAAGGGAAGAAAACCAACTGTTAAATACATTTTTTTGAAGTAACTGTTACATCTTAGCTGATCGTGAACAAAGGAGGAAGATGGATCCCAAGAGTGATGAAGGAATATTCCAGGGTTACTGTTGTACCCCAAAATTTTCCCTCTCATATTTCTCAAAACATTGCAAGAAAAATCTCTAAGTGGCTCAAGGTTGCTCAAGAGTTGGGCAGTCAAGCTATCTCCTAAGGCAGTCAACCCCAAATTAGGGTTTTGTGTTGCACCAAGATATTTAAGTCCAAATGACCTAAATTTCTCACCAATGTCCTAATATACTCTCAAGATCATCCATGTCAAATTTCAAGCCTTGCAGAGGAAGTTTGCTCAGTCAATTGCTCAAAGGTCCAAAAATCGATTGTGCTAGGGCAAAAGTCTACTGTGACCTACAAACAGTCAAACCTCAAGATTTTTTGTCAACATTCTCATTTTGAAGGATATTTCATCATTTTATCAAGGGTTGATCATGATTCATCAAGGATTTCTCAAAATTCATCAAGACTCAAAAGTTGCTAAATTAGGGTTTTGTAGGAAAAGTCAACTCAACTTTGACCAAGCATAACTTTCTCATACTTTATGATAAATGACCCATCCAAAGCTCATTTTGAATAGGATGAAATTTCCTACAATCCATATTCATACCCCAAGATCAAAAAATTCACTCACAAGAAGTTATAAATTTGGACATTATAGGTCATTTTTGAAAGTCAATAAAAACACCTTTTTGCAAAAGCTTATAACTTGAACATGGATTATCAAAACGATATGATACCAAAAGGTTGGTTAGAGGACATCTCAAGTTTTCTAAAAAGTCCAAGAACACCTCCAAAAGTTCAAAATTGAAGATGTTATGCATTCTTGAAGTTGGACATTTTTGCAAAATTGCCAAAAGTCAACCATCCCCAAAACTTCAAATTTTGTCAAATGGGCCCATTATTTTCCACTTGATTTGAGCTTGCATAGTTTCCCACGTGTCCTAGCTTCAGCCATGAGACCATATTTTATTTTTATTATTTAATTTGATTTTTATTGAATTTATTCATTTTAAATCAAAATTAAATCATATAAAATCTAAAACCTTGATAACATGAGATTTTTTTGATATTTCAGGATTTGATTCTAATCATTATCATCATCAAACTCGAATCTCACCAATTCATGTGAAAAAGATTGAGATTTGGGCAAATTTGGCAAGTTGTAAAGAGGAGATCAAATCAAATCCCAAGGCATTGATATGGGAAGATTCAAGTCATAATTCTTACCCTAATACACTCCATAGTACATAAGCAAGCAAAACAGATCGAAACAAGGGTTAAAAAGTGCAGGCATAGGCAGAACAAAAGTTGGAAATTTCATCAAAAAGCTTGAGATCAAAACTATAGCTAGAGGAATTTTTAAGGGCTGAGACCTGTCCCAATCTCTTCCTGGGTGTTCACACAAGCGATCTGGACCAAAAGCAAGCATTCTCACACACCATAATGCACTGTAAGTATCACGCGATTCCCCCTGTACTTGGTTTCGTATCTCATAAATTATGCATTGTTACAATGAAATAATTGCATATTTGTAATCACCATGCCATTTGAAAGCTTTTGACATTAACCAATTTCATTTATATGACCAATATAAAGATCTTCCATTGCTAGGTTTCGTCCTTGTTTTTGGGGCTTTTATTTTCAGGTACAATTGGCCATAATAATGTATATGGTTGTGACTAGCTGGCCGAGACAAACTCAACCATGGATTTAGAATGCATTTTCATGGCACCCATAGGATTCTAGAGATGCCTGGCTTGTAGTGACTGACCTCTGTCCGTAGGTATAGGTCCTTGAACCTTTAGCATTGGTTCAACAAAGAAGATGAAGGCGTGTCACACCATCATTGGCCCGTTCAAATGGCGCGAACTTTTTTATAATTTTCTGGCCATAGTTTTAGTTTTTTTATAATATCTATTCTTTCCATTATGTTAACAAACAAAGCCAAGTGGTGCAGTGGCAAGCGTGCATTGGTAATCACTTTCAAGAGCTGGGTTCGAATCCCAGGTCCCCCAATTTCTATTTGATTTTTTCTTTCAGGCGATTGTATGTGTATTCAAGCCTGCAGCTCACCGTGTACCTTCATACATCCAGTAGCTAGATGGCCAAAGGCCAGATCTGGTGATCCAGGAGTGAGCGTCTACCACAAGCAAAGTCCATGCACACCTACTGGATCTCAAAAAGTCAACAAGGCCAACTCTAATGGGCCTTAGAATTGCTTTCTACACCATGGAATCAGGCCCAAACCCCTTTCTTTTCTATTTTATTTATTTAGTTTTATTAATTGTTTTTATTATTTTATTTAATTTACTAACCAATTAAAAAATTCTTTTTTTTATAAAATAAAAACCACAAAAATATTTTCTTTATCAAATCAAATTTTAATTTTATTAGTAAACACTAATTAAATTAATTTAGGTATTAATTAGAAAAACTTTAACATATTTTTGTAAATAATTAAAATTAAACTAGACTTAATTAGGTTTTTACTAATTCAATTAATTTTTATTTTCTTTCTTAAAATAACAAAAACCCAAAAATAATTTATTTTTATTAATTAATTAATTTATTAATTTAGTAAATAATTTAGGATAGTTTCTTTATAAAATAAAAACAACAAAAAACGTCTTCTTTAAAGGGTCAAAACCCTAATTACGCTCAATTTAATTTCCCGCACGCGATTTACTTTCTTTTATCATATAATATACTTGCCTCCGGTTTGTAATAGTTAATAGGACCTTTATTTATTTTTTACCGCTTTATTTATTTTTAAAGGGTTTGTCTTTGGCGATGTAAATACCCGACGCCTTGTAATTTAAATTCCGCATTTTATTTTCCCGCAAAATATAATTGTTAGATGTTTGATAATAGGGATGCATGACAAGACTGAATGTTTTAACCTAAAATCAAATTAGATCACCCTTAACATGTACAAAGATAAAATTAACTGAAAACGACACACTCGCACATGCGCGCTCTTAGGGTACACCCCACTTGGTTGCCTTCGTACACGGTCATTGAGTATAGGTCACTTTAGAGGTCGTCCTCTTGTCTAAAGATCATAATCGCCTCGAAACGGTTGCCTCGGATATTGTTGCCTCAAACAAATGATCTAAGACATTAGGGTTGCCGCTAAGGCGTCCTAACATTGCTTTAGTGACCGTAAGTCCCGCATTCAAATTGACCCTTAAATTCCAACGACGATGCTACCTACTCATTCATAGTAGGATAGCATTGTCTAAAGGACATCAGCTTAGAACGATTCCTTTTTCGAGTAGGTAGATGGTTCTTAGATACTTGCTCTTTCAAAAAACAAAAACTTTTCACACTTACACGTTTCGAACAAAGTTTTCAAAAACACTTCATACACTCTTGAGGACAAAAGCAAGAGTTAAATCGAAGTTTTCAAAACAAAAACTTTTTCAAACCCACAAGCACAAAGAAAAGAAAATTTTGAAAACAATATGAGCAAGTACCTAAGAGCCCGTGGATAACCACGGATTGAAAGGGTGCTAATACATTCCCTTTCTATAATCTACCCCCCGAACCCGAGAAATATCTCGAAAAAGAAATTTTTATGTGCTTTTTTTTTCTTTCCTTGTTGGATAAAATAAAAGACGGTGGCGACTCTTGCTTACCGCGACATTTTGCAAACGCAAACGCAAAACACAAACCAGCATTCCAAAAACAGTCAGTTCTTCCCACCGTATCACAAAACTGGCGACTCTGTTGGGGAAGCTTATAAGTGGGGTGAACCTTAGGAATAGTTCATAATGTTTTCAATTGCTTGATTTGTATGCTTTATCTTTGTGGGTTTGAATCGGAGTTACTATAGATCCTAACCCGGATCTGGGGGATACCCTTTAGGTAAGTAGCAATAAACTGTGAGGGAACTGTACGGCGTAGACCGATACGGTTGAAGCAGTAGCTACGTTGGTGTGGAACTTTGATATGTACCGATATCCCTTGTGGCGCAACGAGGAGAATATAGGTCTTCTAAGGGGTCATTAAGCACCAACTGACCTTAGAACCTTTAAATTGACCAACTTGGCCATAGAACAGTAGCAGTATGCTACACTCATTGAGACTAAACTCTCGTGATGATTCTGGCTGCAAGAAAAGGTTGCTAAACTGGAATTATGACCGATCGTGGGTAGTCAGTGATATTGAGATCCTCTAGAACCCGGTTACTATTTTTAGGACAGGTTTGAACCAACTGAACTAAAAGAGGGTAGTACCTAGACTCCTTGCCAGCCTAAAATCTAAGGGCTCTCTGTGTGACTTGTGTGCCTTTACTATGTTTGCTATTTGTGGATACTTGTGGTGTGTTTTCTATCATGACATCATGACATCATAACATTGCATGCATCTTACATTGGACTAACCTATTTCAAAGACAAGAGGGATTCATCTTTGTTCTGTTTTGTAGGTCATGGCACCCATGCGTAGAAACACCATCCAAATCAACTTTGTCCAGGTTCTCACTCTGCTTAAAGAATTGGTTGCAAAAATGCCATATACTTCCTCCTTCATCAGAAGACATGGGAACCTTCTTGGTTTGGTCACCTCCAAGATGGATGAACAAATGATGAGTGTCTTAGTCCAGTTCTTTGATCCACTGTACCATTGCTTTACTTTTCCGGACTACCAGTTGGTCCTTACCTTGGAAGAGTTCTCTGATCTACTGGGTATCCCCATTCTAGAGCAGACCCCATTTACAGGTTGGGAGAAGATCCTTAGGCCGGAAGAGATTGCTTCAGCCTTTCATCTGACAAAGGCTGAGGTAATGTATAATTGGGAAACTCGTAGTGGAGCAAAGGGCTTCTTGACTAAATTCTTGGTTGGTAAAGCTAATCAGTTCTGGGGCACTCTAGACTTCCAGGCATTTGAAGACATTCTGGCTCTTCTCATATATGGTTTGGTGTTGTTTCCTAACTCGGATTCCTTCGTCGACGTGAATGCGGTGAAGATCTTCATATCCGGTAATCCTGTGCCCACTCTCTTGGGTGACATTCTTCATTCTCTTTATGCCCGTACTGCTCGGAAGTGGGGAACCCTTATGAGATGTGCACCATTGTTAGCAAGGTGATTTATTTCTCACCTCCCCAAATCAGTTTTGAAGAATAAAAAAGGCATGGGCTGGGCCTATAGGATTATGTCTCTCTCTCATAATGACATCATTTGGACTATCAAGGGTATGGAAGATGTGGCTATTATTGATCTATGGAGAATACCCCAATGTCCCACTTATAGGAACCAATGGAGGGATCACTTATAATCCGTGCTTGGCCTTACGTCAATTTGGGCGAGCTAGAAGGGAAGGACCTCATGAGTTGCTAATGCCTAGTATTATCTTTGATTTCCAAGGAGATAGTGACGAGCAACGCCGCAGATTCATAAGATCTTGGGATAGGGTACACAGGTCTGATCCACACGAGCTGGGTGCGAAGACTTCTCTACCAATGGAACCATATCTCCGATGGGTTCGCATACGTGCCCAAAAGCTGGGAATGCCCTACGAAGCGGTCTTGCCTATAATTTTTGAAGTTGCTGATGAAGAGGGGGTTCCTCCTACCATACTACACCCTTACATGCCTACTGACATTGGGGCACTGAAGAGGTCCTGGATGTAGCTGACGGAAGAACGAGATACTTACCGAGAAAAGTATCACGAATAAGTGAAGAAGATTCATAAGTTGACTAGGAAGCTGGAGAACAAGCGGATCCTCAATGACTATGTCCACACCGACAAGAAGCGACCATGGGAGCACTGATTACTTCTAGTTTTGATTTACTTTTTAGGTCTTTTTTCTTGTAACGCCTTAAAGGCATCTGTTGAACAATTGAATTCAAAGTTTATCTAATAAAAGTGTGTTGCATTTCTTGTTTGCAAATTTGAATCTCTCGACATCTTTGAAATCATATCATACGCATTTCATTCCATACACCTCATAACAGGTACCCTTACAGGTTTTCTCATCTTCTTCGCTGTTTATTTCAGCATCATGTCTTCTAAATCGTCAACTGAACAAGCAATCAAGACTCTGTAGGCTCAAAACGCCCAATTCCAGGAGTTGTTCATGAATCTGGCTAAGGGTCAGCAAGATCTGAAGGCCCTTATCTTGAAAGAGAAGAAGAAGAAGAAGAAGAAGAAGGTCCTATTTAATATGGGTCACAGATTCAAAAACGATTTGCGAGAAGAGGTTGATTTGACCCACTCATCTGGAGGGGGAGATAATCAGGAAGAAAGGAGGGCTCCTAGCCCTGTGGTTTCAGACAACGAGACTGACTTTGACGAAGACCAGTATCCTCCGGCTGAGGATAGATATAAACAATTAGAAGACCGGTTGAGCGCGATGGAAGTTCAGAAAGTGTATGGTCTGGACTTTGGAGACTTGGGTCTGTCATCTGGGGTGGTAATTCCCCACAAGTTTAAAGCACCAGCCTTCGCTAAATACGACGAAGTTTCTTGCCCAAAACTGCACCTTCATTCGTATGTTAGGAAGATTCAGCCGTACACCGCTGACAAGAACCTCTGGATCCACTTCTTTCAAGACAGTCTCTCAGGGACTCAACTTGAATGGTTTTACCAGCTAGAAGGAGCTAGTATCTGTAATTGGGAAGATTTAGCCGCTGCTTTCTACAAGCAGTACCAATACAACGCCGACCTCGCTCCTACGCGTACCCAACTCCAGGGTATGTCTATGGGTGCAGGTGAAGGTTTCAAAGATTATGCTCAGAAGTGGAGGGACCTTGCTGGTAGAGTACAACCTCCCTTGGCTGATAGGGAGCTAGTGGATATGTTTCTAGGGACCTTGTATGGTCCATATTTCAACCATCTGATTGGAAGTTCATCGTCCGGGTTTACAGAGCTGATTATGACCGGGGAAAGGATTGAGGCTGGTATCAAATCTGGTAAAATACAGAAGGGTGCTTCGTCAAGCACCGAGAAGAAGCCTTTTAAGAAGGAGTCCAGTGCTGTTTACAGCTCAAAAAGTCAGAGTAAACCTGAACGCCGCCAAGCTGTGAATGCGGTTGTTATTTCAAGACCTGTTGTTGCTCCTCAGCGCAACAATCAGCCAAGGGCCGAGAGACCGCAAAGACAATTCACTCAGCTCAACATGACTTTATCCCAAATTCTGCCACAATTATTGAAAACCAACTTGGTGATTCTGAAGGAGGCCTCAAAGACCCCCAACACTGCATCACCCATGTAAGAACCAAATACCCGCTGTGCTTTCCATTCTAATAGCCTGGGACATGACACGGATAATTGTTGGGTCTTAAAAAACAAAGTATGGGACTTGATTGATGAGAAGGAGATTGAGTTCGAAGCACCTTAAAGACCTAATGTTGTGACTACTCCTATGCCCAAGCATGGAGTGAATGCTATAGATGAAGACTCATTTGTGGTATCTATGAAAGACATTGTTACTCCGTTGATGACTGTGAAGAAGAACCCTTTGTTATCCGGTTTATTTCCGGGCTGTGATGAAGGTTTCCGTATGTGTTCTGTCCTACCTACCGGTTGCCATCTTTTGAAGTCAGGTGTACAACGCCTGATGGATAATAAAGAAATTCTGTTTGAAAAGACTTTTGTTCCTTTGGTTCCTACTCAAGAAGTTGCTATCATCACCATTTTCGACAATTCTTCCAAGGCTTCCTCGAGAAAGCCTGTTAGAATTACATCTGTTCCAAGAATCACACCATTGATCATTACTGTTTTTGGGCCTATCCCCTATACATCTAATAAAGTTGTCCCGTGGCATTATGGGGCTGACGTATATTATCACGGAGTTAAGCAAGATTTGAATGCTGAAGAGTCTGATACTGACATCAGCAATATTGTTGGACCTGCTAAAGTCACCCGCAACAGAAGGCTTTTCTCCCCTGAGATCTCTCCGCCCGTTATTCGGAAACCTGTTGTTATTACACCTGCCAGTGTACCTGCTACTATTCCTGTTCAAGTTCCCATTCTTACCCCTGTTGCCGAGTCATCTGACGCTCGGGGCAAAGGGACCACTGATGAGCCTTCCCAGATGGAGGCACCAAAGACAATTACAGTTGAAGCCTCTAGACAAGAGATAGAGGAAATTCTGAAGATTATCAAAAAGAGCGACTACAATGTAGTCGAGCAGCTGGGGCAAACCCCATCCAAAATCTCTATGTTGTCTCTGTTGCTATGCTCAGAGGACCATGCCAAGGCTCTGATTGCTTTCCTGAAGACCGCATACGTGCCGCAAGAAACATCAGCTGATCAGTTTAAAGATTGCGTGGCTAGTCTGACTGCTGACAATGGGTTGGGTTTCTCTGACACCGACTTGCCTACTAAGGGGAGGAATCATAATGATGCCCTGCATGTCTCCATTGAATGCAGGGGCACTACTCTAGCCCATGTATTGGTGGATACTGGTTCCTCATTGAACGTTTTGCCTAAGAAAGCTCTAGACCGGTTGGACTGTGAGGGTTTAGAGCTGAAGCCAAGTAACATTGTTGTCAGGGCCTTTGATGGGTCAAAGAGAATGGTACATGGAGAAGTAGATATTCCAGTGAAGGTTGGTTCTCAGGTCTTTGCGTCTACTTTTTATGTGATGGACATTCGGCCATCCTATTCTTGTTTGCTGGGTCTCCCATGGATCCACAAAGCTGGGGCAGTCACTTCTACGCTCCACCAGATGCTGAAGTACCCAGTCAAGGGGAAAATTGTGAGGTACGAGGAGAGGAGGAGTACATGGTGAACCACCTCAACTCTTTCCAATATGTAGAGATGGATGGGGAGTTCATTGAGACCCCATTTCAACATTTTGAAGAGGTTCCCAGACACTGGCATCAGCTGAAACTGTCAATGAAGATCCTCCTATGAAGATGGCTTCCTTTAAGGATGCCTGAGCTGTTGTTGAGAAAGAAGCTTAAAAGGCTGTTCAGAGCGCACAGATTAGAAGACCTCCCCTGTTCATCAGCAATTCAGGAGTAAATGCCATTGAAGACGATGTTGAAGAGTCTGAGTTTGAAAGTTGGATCTATCCTACTACTGATGGTAGACTAAGCAACTGGACGACAAAGGACTTCATCCCAATTTCTTTTGTTACCCAGTAATGAGACTTTTGTTTTGTATTCGTAATTGACAATGTTTTAAACTTTATGGCCCGGTGTCTTACCCGGGGCACCTTGGCTTCATTTGTGAGGGCTTTATGTGTGTTATCTACATATATCATTAATAAAAGCATTGGACATTTTCTTGCATTACAAATTTTGCGCTCCTTGTTTTTCTTTTCTATCTTGCATTTTATCAAAACAACTATTTGTCTTACACACACTCACATATCATGATCCACATCCACTCTGGATCCCACTGATAATGACTCTACTACTATCAATTATGACTTCGAAAGTCCGATCAACCAAGCCGAGGACGAAGGTGAGGACGATTGTGAAGTGTCTGGAGAGCTTGTCAGACTGTTACTACAAGAAGAGAATGCCATATAACTGAAAAAAGCCACCAATTATGATGCCTCCAGTGGAAGGAAGACCGTTGATCGTATACTTGACAGTACTCGACAATTCAATGGGATGTGTGTTTGGGCAACATGACGAGTCTGGCCGAAAAGGACATGTTATTTATTGCCTTAGCAAAAAGTTTACCGACTACGAGACCCAATACTCGTTGCTCGAGAGAACTTGCTACGCTTTGGCATGGGCTGTTCGCCGGCTAAGACAATACACGCTGGCTCACACTACCCTATTAATATCAAAGACGCAAACATCTTAACGGCACCTTGGCCTTTTGTAATGTGGGGCATTGATATGATCGGCGAGATCAGACCTACGGCATCCAACGGACATCGTTTCATCCTGGTAGCAATTGATTACTTCACGAAGTGGGTTGAAGCAGCTTCCTTTGCTACAATAACCAAGAACATCGTGGCACGGTTCATTCGGCATAATCTGATCTGTCAATATGGTGTACCAGAGAGGATCATTACAGATAATGGTACCAACCTCAACAATAAGATGATCACCGAGCTCTGCAAGCAGTTCAAGATACAGCATCACAACTCTTCTCCTTACCGGCCGAAGATGAATGGGGCTGTAGAAGCGGCTAACAAAAACATTAAAAAGATTATGCAGAAGATGACGGTGACATACAAAGATTGGCACGGGATGTTACCATTTGCTCTTCATGGGTACCGTACCTCACCGCGGACGTCAACAGGGGAAACACCCTATTCCTTGGTTTATGGCATGGAGGCAATCTTGCCCATTGAAGTTTAAATACCCTCTCTTCGGATTATGAAGGATGCAGGTTTGAGAGAAGATGACTGGATTCAGACCCGGCTTGATTAGCTGAGCTTAATCGACGAAAAAAGACTTACTGCTATTTGTCATGGTCAGACATATCAAAAACGGATGATCAAGGCATTTAACAAGAAAGTCAGACGACAAGAATATCAAGTTGGGGACCTGGTTATCAAGCGCATCATACTATCTCAAGGTGATCCCAGGGGCAAATGGACCCCTACCTATGAAGGGCCATTTGTGGTTAAGAACATCTTCTCAGGATGAGCTATGATTCTAACCACCATGGATGGTGACGACCTTCCTCACCCCGTCAATGCAGACATAGTGAAAAAATACTACGCATAATCAAAGACCCTCTAGGTTGACTGGCCTAGGCAAAAATAAGGGCTTCTCGGCGAACCAAAAGGGTTCGGGCAAAAATAAGGGATGAAAATGAAAAAATCTGTACACCCAGAAAGTCGAAAACCTGAAAAGGAGGCTTGGGCAAAAAAGGGTATCTCGGTGGACTGAAAACCCGAAAGGGCGGTCCAGGAAAAAATTAGGGATCAAAGCGTAACACTATGTCTCATGGGATCACCTTGCAACCAGACTTCGTTATCGACTATCAAGCTCGGACGACACTAATCAATCTGATCTAACTTCAACCAAGTAGCAATGTCATGAGATGCTCGAGGACATAAAGGCAATAGCAGATTTGGAACCCAGTGGGATTATTCACATAGCTGTTTTGTTTAGTCTTTCACAAAATGTATAAACTCTTTTGTTCCGCGGTGTTCTCTTACTAGGACGTCAGCCTCTTGTACAAAAACGCTTATTTACAGGCCAAACTTCAAAATCAATACAATTCATCTTCAAAGAAATTTCAAACTGTTTTTCCTTTTTCTGTTTTATTTTGCAAAGAACGTCCAATGTTCATGTTTGATATATGCATTTGACATTAATTGCTACTCATAAATATTTACATGCGAAACAAAAGACCATTACTTGTAATATCAGAAACAGGGGAAAATAAGAATTGTCCAAACTGTACATTTGTTCTGTCCACCAGGTACAAGGTAAATTCAACTGAAGAATATGGTTGAGGTACTTACACTCCCCGCAGAGTAAGACAGTAATGACAGCTCTCCCCAGCTGAGACTTGCAATTGTGAATGAATCGGTAATATTCTCCCCAAGCAGAGTTTATCTACCATCAGCACTGAAAAGGTTTAATATCCCCGGCAGTCTTAATATTCCCCAGCGGAGTATAAGAATATTCCCCGACAGAATGCAAAATTACCCCAGTGGAGTTTAAAATGTTTCCAGCGCTGTCTGAAGAAAGCTTCCCCAGTAGAGTTTGAAAAAAATCATCCCCAGTAGACTTTGGAAGATTGTCCCCAGCAAGCTCAAAGGATTATCCCCATAAGAGTCTGAAAGGTTATCCCCAGTGAAGTCGTAATTGAAAGATCATCCCCAACGAAGTTCATTCCTTTCACAAACAAGAAGTCAATCCCCAACATGATTCAGTATCACCAGCAACGGTAATTCATCCCCAGCGGAGTTTATCAGTGGAATCCTCAGCAGAGCATCTCTTCCCCACAGAGTAATCTCCTCATTAGTTTATTCCCCAACAGAGTTATCTTCTCCTGCAGGTTTATTCTCACAATCATCTTCGTTCGCCATCTCTAGCAGAATTGAAGAAGTCAACTCTTTTCTCCAGCAGCTACCCGAGATTTATTTTCCCCAGCTAAAACATTACATTTCCATACATCATGATACATGCATATACACATCACATAACACAATCTCATTTATTTTGAGAACATCATTGCTTGATATATATCATGCATTGCATACGACTGACCTTTACTTTTCAGGAAGGATGCAGTTAAGTTCTCAGCTATGTCGAACTACTGACCAGTTCTTAAATCTCAACTGAATTAATCTCGGTTGAATTACAGATAAGGTTCTAAATCTCGACATTTTCCTCCGTCGTAGTGTGGACGAGTTCTTAAATCTCAACAGAATTATCCTCCGTTGAAGTACAGACAGTTCCTATATCTCGATGAAGATGTTTCCCTCATTCGAAATACTGACCGGTTCTTAAATCTCAACTGAATTAGTCTCGGTTGAATTACAGATAAGGTTCTAAATCTCGACATTTTCCTCCGTCGTAGTGTGGACGAGTTCTTAAATCTCAACAGAATTATCCTCCATTGAAGTACAGACAGTTCCTAGATCCCGATGAAGAAGTTTCCCTCAGTAAAAGTACTGACCTTTTCTTAAATCTCAATTGAATTAGTCTCAGTTAAATTACAGATAAGGTTCTAAATCTCGACAATTTTCCTCCGTCGTAGTGTGGACGAGTTCTTAAATCTCAACAGAATTATCCTCGGTTGAAGTACAGGAAGTTCCTAGATCTCGATGAAGATGTTTCCCTCAGTCGAAGTACTGACCGGTTCTTAAATCTCAACTGAATTAGTCTCAGTTGAATTACATATAAGGTTCTAAATCTCGACAATTTTCCTCCGTCGAAGTGTGGACAAGTTCTTAAATCTTAACAGAATTATCCTCCGTTGAAGTACAGGCAGTTCCTAGATCTCAATTAAGATGTTTCCCTCAATCGAAGTACTGACCGGTTCTTAAATCTCAACTGAATTAGTCTCGGTTGAATTACAGATAAGGTTCTAAATCTCGACAATTTTCCTCCGTCGAAGTGTGGACAAGTTCTTAAATCTCAACAGAATTATCCTCCGTTGAAGTACATACAGTTCCTAGATCTCGATGAAGATGTTTCCCTCAGTCGAAATACTGACCGGTTCTTAAATCTCAACTGAATTAGTCTCGGTTGAATTAAAGATAAGGTTCTAAATCTCGACATTTTCCTCCGTCATAGTGTGGATTTGTTCTTAAATCTCAACAGGTACAGACAGTTCCTAGATCTTGATGAAGATGTTTCCCTCATCTCAACTAAATTAGTCTCAGTTAAATTACAGATAAGGTTCTAAATCTCGACAATTTTCCTCCGTCGTAGTGTGGACGAGTTCTTAAATCTCAACTGAATTATCCTCCGTTGAATTACAGGCAGTTCCTAGATCTCGATGAAGATGTTTCCCTCAGCCGAAGCACTGACCGATTCTTAAATCTCAACTGAATTAGTCTCGGTTGAATTATAGATAAGGTTCTAAATCTCGACAATTTTCCTCCGTCGAAGTGTGGACAAGTTCTTAAATCTCAACAGAATTATCCTCCGTTGAAGTACAAGCAGTTCCTAGATCACGATGAAGATGTTTCCATCAGTCGAAGTACTTACCGTTTCTTAAATCTCAACTGAATTAGTCTCGGTTGAATTACAGATAAGGTTCTAAATCTCGACAATTTTCCTCCGTCGTAGTGTGGACGAGTTCTTAAATCTCAACAGAATTATCCTCCGTTGAAGTACGGGAAGTTCCTAGATCTCGATAAAGATGTTTCCCTCAGTCGAAGTACTGACCGATTCTTAAATCTCAACTGAATTAGTCTCGGTTGAATTACATATAAGGTTCTAAATCTCGACAATTTTCCTCCGTCGAAGTGTGGACAAGTTCTTAAATCTCAACAGAATTATCCTCCGTTGAAGTACATGCAGTTCCTAGATCTCGATGAAGATGTTTCCCTCAGTCGAAGTACTGACCGGTTCTTAAATCTCAACTGAATTAGTCTCAGTTGAATTACAGATAAGGTTCTAAATCTCAACAATTTTCCTCCGTCGAAGTGTGGACAAGTTCTTAAATCTCAACAGAATTATCCTCCGTTGAAGTACAGGAAGTTCCTAGATCTCGATGAAGATGTTTCCCTCAGTCGAAATATTGACCGGTTCTTAAATCTCAACTGAATTAGTCTCGGTTGAATTAAAGATAAGGTTCTATATCTCGACATTTTCCTCCGTCATATTGTAGATGTGTTCTTAAATCTCAACAGAATTATCCTCCATTGAAGTACAAACAATTCCTAGATCTTTATGAAGATGTTTCCCTCATCTCAACTGAATTAGTCTCGGTTAAATTAGAGATAAGGTTCTAAATCTCGACAATTTTCCTCCGTCGTAGTGTGGACGAGTTCTTAAATCTCAACAGAATTATCCTCCGTTGAAGTACAGGAAGTTCCTAGATCTCGATGAAGATGTTTCCCTCAGTCGAAGTACTGACCGGTTCTTAAATCTCAACTGAATTAGTCTCGGTTGAATTACATATAAGGTTCTAAATCTCGACAATTTTCCTCCGTCGAAGTGTGGACAAGTTCTTAAATCTCAACAAAATTATCCTCCGTTGAAGTACAGACAATTCCTAGATCTCGATGAAGATGTTTCCCTCAGACGAAGTACTGACCAGTTCTTAAATCTCAACTGAATTAGTCTCAGTTGAATTACAGATAAGGTTCTAAATCTCGACAACTTTCCTCCGTCAAAGTGTGGACGAGTTCTTAAATCTCAACAGAATTATTCTCTGTTGAAGTACAGACAGTCCTAGATCTTGATGAAGATGTTTCCCTCAGTCGAAGTACTGGCCGGTTCTTAAATCTCAACTGAATTAGTCTCGGTTGAATTACAAAAAAGGTTCTAAATCTCGGCAATTCTCCTCAGTCGAAGTACTGACCGGTTCTTAAATCTCAACTGAATTAGTCTCGGTTGAATTACAGATAAGGTTTTTAATCTCGACAGATTTCCCCCAGTTGAATTATGGACAAGTTCTTAAAACTCAGCAGAGATGTTATCTCAGCTGAGGTACAAGCAACTTCCCAAATCTCAACAAAGATCAGGCTTCCCCAGCGGAATCTTCCACAACAACAGGTATGCAAGTTCTCGCTAAGGAATCTCTTATGCGATCGAAACTCGTGCAGATGGCATCCTTAAAGCCTATCCTCCCGCCGGCAATCTCCAAATGGCATCTATAAGCCCATTCCCGACATCACAAGACTGATACCACTTCATGCGAGTGCAAATTTCTGGGCACTCTAGTGTTCAATCATCTTCCACCTTCAGATCACGAAAGGCAGGAAAGCCAATCTATATCCCCAGGTTTAAGAAGATTGAACAGGGGTAGCTGTTGTACCCCAAAATTTTCCCTCTTATATTTCTCAAAACATTGCAAGAAAACTCTCCAAGTGGCTCAAGGTTGCTCAAGAGTTGGGCTGTCAAGCTATCTCCTAAGGCAGTCAACCCCAAATTAGGGTTTTGTGTTGCACAAAGATCTTTAATTCCAAATGACCTCAAGTTCTCCCCAATGTACTAATATTCTCTCAAGATCATCCATTTCAAATTTCAAGCCTTGCAGAGGAAGTTTGCTCAGTCAATTGCTCAAAGGTCCAAAAATCGACTATGCTAGGGAAAAAGTCAACTGTGACCTACAAACAGTCAAACCTCAAGATATTTTGTCAACATTCTCATTTTGAAGGATATTTCATCATTGGATCAAGGGTTGATCATGATTCATCAAGGATTGCTCAAAATTCATCAAGACTCAAAAGTTTCTAAATTAGGGTTTTGTAGGAAAAGTCAACTCAACTTTGACCAAGCATAACTTTCTCATACTTTATGAGAAATGACCCATCCAAAGCTAATTTTTAAGAGGATGAAATTTCCTACAATCCATCTATATACCCCAAGATAAAAAAATTAACTCACAAGAAGTTATAAATTTGGACATTATAGGTCATTTTTGAAAGTCAATAAAAACACCTTTTTGCAAAAGCTTATAACTTGAGCATGGATTATAAAAACGATATGATACCAAAAGGTTGGTTATAGGACATCTCAAGCTTTCTAAAAAGTCCAAGAACACCTCCAAAAGTTCAAAATTGAAGAAGTTATGCATTGTTGAAGTTGGACATTTTTGCAAAATTGCCAAAAGTCAACTATCCCCAAAACATCAAATTTTGTCAAATGGGCCCATTCTTTTCCACTTGATTTGAGCTTGCATAGTTTCCCACGTGTCCTAGATTTAGCCATGAGCCCATATTTTATTTTTATTATTTAATTTGATTTTTATTGAATTTATTCATTTTAAATCAAAATTAAATCATATAAAATCTAAAACCTTGATAACATGAGATTTTTTTGATATTTCAGGATTTAATTCTCATCATTATCATCATCAAACTCGAATCTCACCAATTCATGTGAAAAGATTGAGATTTGGGCAAATTTGGCAAGTTGTAAAGAGGAGATCAAATCAAATCCCAAGGCATTGATATGGGAAGATTCAAGTCATAATTCTTACCCTAATACACTCCATAGTACATAAGCAAGCAAAACAGATCAAAACAAGGGTTAAAAAGTGCAGGCATAGGAAGATCGAAAGTTGGAAATTTCATCCAAAAGCTCGAGATCAAAACTATAGCTAGAGGCATTTTTAAGGGATGAGACCTGTCCCAATCTCTTCCTGGGTGTTCACACAAGTGATCTGGACCAAAAGCAAGCACTCTCACACACCACAACGCACTGTAAGTATCACACGATTCCCCCTGTACTTGGTTTCGTATCTCAGAAATTATGCATTGTTATAATGAAATAATTGCATATTTGTAATCACCATGCCATTTGCAAGCTTTTGACATTAACCAATTTCATTTATATGACCAATATGAAGATCTGCCATTGCTAGGGTTTCGTCCTTGTTTTTGGGGCTTTTATTTTCAGGTACAATTGGCCATAATAATGGCTATGGTTGTGACTAGATGGCCGAGACAAACTCAACCATGGATTTAGAATGCATTTCCATGGCGCCCATAGGATTCTAGAGATGCCTGGCTTGTAGTGACGGACCTCTGTCCGTAGGTATAGGTCCTGGAACCTTTAGCAACGGTTCAACAAAGAAGATGAAGGCGTATCACACCATCATTGGCCCGTTCAAATGGCGTGCGCTTTTTTATAATTTTCTGGCCATAGTTTTTGTTTTTTTTATAATATCTATTCTTTCCATTATGTTAACAAACAAAGCCAAGTGGTGCAGTGGCAAGCGTGCATTGGCAATCACTTTCAGGACCTGGGTTCGAATCCCAGGCCCCCTAATTTCTATTTGATTTTTCCTTTCTGGTGATTGTGTGTGTATTCAAGCCTGCAGCTCACCGTGCACCTTCATACATCCAGTAGCCAGATGGCCAAAGGCCAGATCTGGTGATCCAGGAGTGAGGGTCTACCACAAGCAAAGTCCATGCACGCCTACTGGATCTCAAAAAGTCAACAAGGCCAACTCTAATGGGCCTCAGAATTGCTTTCTACACCATGGAATCAGGCCCAAACCCCTTTCTTTTCTATTTTATTTATTTAGTTTTATTAATTGTTTTTATTGTTTTATTTAATTTACTAACCAATTAAAAAATTCTTTTTTTTATAAAATAAAAACCACAAAAATATTTTCTTTATCAAATCAAATTTTTATTTAAATTTTATTAATAAACACTAATTAAATTAATTTAGGTATTAATTAGAATAACTTTAACATATTTTTGTAAATAATTAAAATTAAACTAGACTTAATTAGGTTTTTACTAATTCAATTAATTTTTATTTTCTTTCTTAAAATAACAAAACCCAAAAATAATTTATTTTTATTAATTAATTAATTTATTAATTTAGTAATTAATTTAGGATAGTTTCTTTATAAAATAAAAACAACAAAAAACGTCTTCTTTAAAGGGTCAAAACCCTAATTGCGCTCGATTTAATTTCCCGCACGCGATTTATTTTCTTTTATCATATAATGTACTTGCCTCCGGTTTGTAATAGTTAATATGACCTTTATTTATTTTTTACCTCTTTATTTATTTTTAAACGGTTTGTCTTTGGCGATGTAAATACCCGACGCCTTGTAATTTAAATTCCACATTTTATTTTCCAGCAAAATATAACTGTTAGATGTTTGATAATAGGGATACATGACAAGACTGAATGTTTTAACCTAAAATCAAATTAGATCACCCTTAACATGTACAAAGATAAAATTAACTGAAAACGACACACTCGCACATGCGCACTCTTAGGGTACACCCCACTTGGTTGCCTTCGTACACGGTCATTGAGTATAGGTCACTTTAGAGGTCGTCCTCTTGTCTAAAGATCATATTCGCCTCGAAACAGTTTCCTCGGATATTGTTGCCTCAAACAAATGATCTAAGACATTAGGGTTGCCGCTAAGGCGTCCTAACATTACTTTAGTGATCGTAAGTCCCGCATTTGAATTGACCCTTAAATTCCAACGACGGTGCTACCTACGCATTCATAGTAGGATAGCATTGTCTAAAGGACATCAGCTTAGAAAGATTCCTTTTTCGAGTAGGTAGATGGTTCTTAGATACTTGCTCTTTCAAAAAACAAAAACTTTTCACACTTACACTTTTCGAACAAAGTTTTCAAAAACACTTCATACACTCGTGAGGACAGAAGCAAGAGATAAATCAAAGTTTTCAAAACAAAAACTTTTTCAAACCCACAAGCACAAAGAAAAGTAAAATTTGAAAACAATATGAGCAAGTACCTAAGAGCCCGTGGATAACCACGGATAGAAAGAGTGCTAATACCTTCCCTTTCTATAATCTACCCCCCGAACCCGAGAAATATCTCGAAAAAGGAATTTTTCTGTGCTTTTTTTCCTTTCCTTGTTGGATAAAATAAAAGACGATGGCGACTCTTGCTTACCGCGACATTTTGCAAACACAAACGCAAAACGCAAACCAACATTCCAAAAACAGTCAGTTCTTCCCACCGTATCACAGTTACTCTACAAATAGCAAAGCTTACAGAGTTTTTAACTCCAAAACCAAAGTTATGATGTAGTCAATAAATGTTATTATTGATGATAGAGGATGGAGTGCTGAAGAAGATATCTCAGAAGATGTTGGAACATATGTGTCTGATATTCCAACAAAATCAAATGATAGAAGTATTGATTCTAATCCACTTCAAGAAGATCCTGAGCCTAGTCATCTCAATAAAGGACCTTCAATTAGAATCTAGACAGATCATCCTAAGGAGCTTATCATAGGAGATCTAAATAAAGGAGCTACTACCAGATCAAGAGACGGGATATCAAACTCTTGCTTTGTGTCTAAGATTGAGTCTAAGAATGTCAAAGAGACCCTAACTAATGTGTTCTGGATTAATGCTATTCAAGAAGAGCTGGAACAATTCAGTAGAAGTGAAGTTTGGGATCTTGTTCCAAAACCTGAAGGGACAAATGTGATTGGCACAAAATGTGTGTACAAGAATAAATCTGATGAAACAGGGGTGGTTACTGAAAACAAGGCAAGGTTAGTTGCACAGGGGTATACTCAAATTGAAGGAGTTGACTTTGATGAAACTTTTTCCCTTGTGGCCAGACTTTAATCAACCAGACTACTCTTGGGAGTTGCATGCATACTAAAATTTAAATTGTTTCAAATGGATGTAAAAAGTGCCTTCTTAAATGGCTACCTGAATGAAGAAGTTTATGTGGAACAACAAAATGGATTTTTTGATCCAAGTACATCAGGAGGATGCTTCTTTCTGGGAAATAATCTCATATCTTGGTTTAGTAAGAAGCAAAATTGTGTGTCTCTGTCCACTATAGAGGCTGAGTATATTGTTGCAGGAAGCAGTTGTTCTCAATTGGTTTAGATGAAACAAATGTTAACAGATTACAATGTCAAACAAGATGTCATGACATTATTCTGTGACAATTTAAGTTCCATTAAAATATCAAAAAATCCCATTCAACACAACAGGACCAAACGTATTGATATCCGTCATCACTTCATAAGAGAGCTTGTTGAAGAAAAGATTGTTGTCTTAGAACATGTAGCCACTGAATTGCAACTGGCTGACATTTTCACTAAGGCTTTAGATGCTAATCAGTTTGAGAACTTTAGATGAAAATTAGGGATTTGACTATATGAGGTTTTGTAGCAATTAAAGGCGTGTGGGAATATCATTAAAGTGATATTATATTATTTTTGTTTCCAACAAATAAAGTTTTGAAAGAAATAATTGCAAGATTGCCTCAAAGTGTTTCCAACACGCTACAAAATAAAATCCAGGAAAGTAAAGGATGCAAGTGTCACACCCCCTGCCAAGACAGTCAAGAAGAAAATATGTATGGACCCCCAAAAGCAGGAAGTAAAGTGGTCCCTCCCTCTAGAAAAAGAAAAGCTAGACATGTTAGCTCCTCGTATGATGATGATGAGGATATTGTAAAAAGGATCCAAGAGTAAGAAGAAAGATGTTCTAGTTGAAGATACTGACTCTGAGTATGATGTCGAGCAAGATGTCCAGGACGTTTCTCCTATTAAGAAGTCTGCAAGTAAGAAACTGTCTGTTAGGGTTCCTGATGTCCACTTGACAACATCTCCTTCCATTCTATTGGGAATGCTGAAAAGTGGAAGTATGTGTATCAAAGAAGGATTTCCCTGGAGAGAGAACTAGGAGCTGGTGTTTTGGAATGTAAATAAATCATGGAGATGATATCTTATGTTGGATTAATGAAAACAGTTACCAGATTTGCCAATTTCTATGAAACTCTTGTTAAGGAGTTTACTGTTAATATTCTCGTTGACTGTGCTGACCATAAAAGTAAGGAGTATAAAAAGGTTTTTGTTAGAGGAAAGTGTGTAGAATTTTCTCCTACTATCATAAATAGATTCCTAGATAGGTCTGAAGATGTTTGTTGTGAGCTGGAAGTAATAGATAATCAAGTGTGCAGAGCCATCACTGCTAATCAAGTAAGTGAGTGGCCCATGAAAAATAAACTTCCTGTCAGCAAACTGAGTGTGAAATATGTTATTTTACATAGGATTTGAGCTACAAATTGGGTTCCCATTAATCACACTTCAACCATATCCATTGGATTATGAAAGTTCATTTATTCTATTGGAAACCAAAAACATTTTGATTATGGGACTTACATCTTTGATCAGACCATTAAACATGCAGGAACTTGTGCCATTAAGATGCCAATTGCTTTTCCTTCCCTCCTCTATGGAATCATCCTTAATCAACATCCTGGAATCCTAAGTGGAAATGATGTAGTATGCAAGAGGGAGTCTGCTTTGACCCTTCATTTTAAGCTCTTTTCAGGAAAACATGTCCCAGACATTGTTTTGACATCTGCACCTGCTGATAAGACCTCCACCAAGGATGATATAATCAAAGAATTAAGAGAAGCCTGCAAGGAATTGGATGATGTGATCATAGTTAGCTCAACAAGGAATCTAACCTTTTAAAAGATGACCAAGGACCTGCAAAAGGACAACAACCTTGATGATACAGTGAACTCTGAAGGTGAATACTCTAATGAGGAATAAAATTCTGGCTCAGACAAGTCAACTGGTCCGGATGACAATTAGACTAATTGATGTTTATTTATATGATCCTTTTGTTTCATTTTATCACTTGCATGTGCTTGACATTTGATTTGATGGTATGTACCTAAATTACTGATACACTCTTGAATGCATCTTTCTATTTAGCATATTATGACTAAAAGGGGGGAGAGAAAGTGAGTGACTGACTGACCACTAACCATTAATTGAGGGGGAGCTCAATACTTGAAGGGGAGCCTCATGTCCCAAAAGATGTTTTGACATCTTCCTTTTCTAACAGCTAACTGCTAACTGAGCTTATGCTTGCTTTGCTTATGCTGCTAATCTATTTTCGCTCTGATAATATGCTCTGATGATGTTTTAGCCAAAATTTGCCAAAGGGGGAGTTTGTAAGTGTTTGTTGGCAGCAATTTTGGTAAAACAATGTGCTATTAATGTTTTGCTAAATGTCTTGATATTTTTAGCAAACTGTTTTTGAATGATGTCAAAGCAGATGTCTTGACATCTGCCTCCTGAACTGATCTCAGGCAACATCAGTATATGTTTTTCTGTTTCCTGATTTCCATCGCTCCATAATTCAAGATTTATAACTCACAGGCAGCGAAAAATATGGAGGAATATTTTTCAAAATGCATGGATTTTATCTTGACCTGTTTTTATGGAAATATTCAAAAGAATTGAATATTTAGCTTTAAGCCCAAGCCCACAGTTGCGCATATATAAGTACTTTCTTCCTTATTCAAACTACTGCAACTTTTGAAGAAGAATACTTTCTTTCTGTTTTAAAAAGTCTAAGTCTTTTAATTGTTAAACACTCTAGTATTGATTGAATACTTGCGTTGTTATTTGGGTTGTTAATTATGTATCACTCATAAGCTTTTAAACATTGAATGATTGAAGTTTTTAAACTTATTATTTCTGTTGTTTCTTCATTGTAAGTGATTGAAGGGAATTGAGGAGGGCCTCATACCTAGGTGAGTCTTAGATAGAAGTATAGCACGAGTAGTGATTAAGTGATTAGATCGTAAACTTGTTGTTTACTAAGGGTCTATGAATTGATACTATTTAGTGGACTTGTCCCTGGCTTGGTATCCCCCAGAGTAGGTGTTGTTGTACACTAAACTGGGTGAACAATCTCTTGTATTTTTACTGCTTTTGTTATTACTGCTCTTTACTTGTAAACAGATATTTGTGTTGTGACATCTCATTTGATATCACATATCTGATACTAGAATTTCAAAAGGGGTTTTAAAAGAAAATCCAAGCAAAAAAATGAAGTTTGAATTGGTTGGTGTTTTTTACCTTGAAAATGGGTTTTTGTAGTATTAGAGTGTTTTTTATGAGTTTGAAAGAAAAAGAAGTTTTAATGCAAATGCAAAAGAGAAAAGGTCTAAGGGAAACTAGTAAAGTAAGCCTAGAGTTATCATGCATGGTTTTCAACCTAAGGTCTATCTCAATTCGCTTCTTAAAATTGAATCAAGAAATCCAACGGGAGCATGTAATCATGCAATAAAAAGTAAACACACAAAGCTTGAGGAGTATCCACTCACTCAAGTAGCACACGCCTAACAGAGGTATCGTGTTACCAAGGAATCAAAGGTAAAGGGATCACACCTAACCATGATATCATGTCATCAAGGTAGTGTTGGCTCCTAAATTCGACATCCTTGTTTCATTAATGTCAGCCATTAAAGCTGAAGGATGTTTTCGACCAGCTAGGTCCGTCGAAATGCCCATCGAAAGATGGCAAGGTACTTAGAAGATTTCTTCCAAGGGAGAAGTTGGTTGCCTTCGACGTCGAAGGTGTTTCTCGTCGAAGATGCTTCTCGACGAAGGTGTTCGATGGTTCAGAGTGGAACGATTTGAAATTCAAGCGTTTGGAGGGAAAACGGTTTCCAGCGGTTACCAAGTGCAACGTGCAAAGATCTGGAGCGTTGAACGTTGAGAATGTGCCAAGTGGAATCATCTCGAAGCAGTATAACTGCCCGACGGTTACTTGGGATGTTTTAGTATAAATAGTAGTAGTCACGCAGTTTCTCGCGTGTGTTCACAATAATATACAAAGTCACTCATATAGATTCGAGTACCCAGCGTGTGAGAAAGAATTGTTGAGAAATGTATGTGTGAAACACCAACTTTATTAATCAAAGTCATTTACTTTTCCAGAAATTTACTTGCTTTCTTCTTTACTTTCCTGTCGAAACCCTTTACTTTTAAGCCTTTATTTCTTTTACCAAGTCCTTTCTTCATGCAATTTACTTAAAGCCTCTTTATTTTATTGTCATTTAACCATTATCCAATTTAGTCAAAACCTCAAAATCAACCTATGTCCTAGGATAAATCTGATCGATCCTGCGAGTAACCAAATAAGTAACCATTTGGAGGATCAGCGGTTGTTTACCAATAACCACGGTAAACAAATTGGCACACCTGGTGGGACTGTGTGTTGATTGTTGAAAATAATCTCATGTTTTCGAGAAGCATTGTATGTTATTGAGAAGTGGTAGAATATACACTAACGATAACAATACTGCCAGAAGAGGGGAAGAGATGGCGAATCCGCCAAACAATAATGAAATCCCACAAACGAATGTGGGAGCAACGGTTATCTCGACCATAAGTGAAGCGACAACTGCTGGTTCGACACCAGCAGTAACGGTCACAGCAACGGGGCCATTACCTCCGTTCACCGGCCCCAGAGCGCCTTTGGGAAATCCCCCACCAAGGGGAAATTTAGGCACAAGGCCTTTTGTTCCCCCAGGATTTATGCCACTCTATGGCATGCCAACTTCTGACTTGGCTAGCCTGACGAATGCTGCGTCCACTTTTTCAGACACTTTAGTGAGTGCCTCTTCGCCACTCCAAGGTTCTGGAGTAGGCATGGCGAATAGAAATAGGACCCAACTCTTAGGAGGAACGTCCCAAGTAGCCCATGGCCTTACAAATGCCTCGACAGCAGTCTTGAGGCAAAAAATGGACGAAAGCAACCATGATATGGTGCAAATGTTGGCACAAACTTTAATTACAGTGCTGAACCCTCTAATACAAAACACTACTCAATCGAATCAGCAAGTGACAGCGCAAATGACGCGTTTGGCTGATTTCTTTGGAGTACCCCAACCTATTCGACAGCCCCAAAGGGCGCAAATAAGGGGAAACCAAGGTATATTCTTAGAGGAAGAAACCACCATCAATCAGGTTCAGCAGCCTGTCGAAGAAAACCTTAGGGCACGATTGGAGAAACCTGTCGAGGAACCTAGGGTAATAACCCCAGAGGTAAGGTTAGTTAACAGAAACCAAAATGATGACGAAGTAGTTCAGCATATCCAATGCCAAAACATGGGTTTGGAAAATAATCTGGCAACCATGATCGAAAGGATCATGACTCAAAATGGGATGAACATGGGCTTTTGAAGGCCCAACTTTACGTCCCCATTGTCAGAATACGTGTTACAAACAGACTTACCTCCTAGATGTAAAGTCCCCAAATTCACTAAGTTCTCTGGGGACACGACAGAATCTACTGTCGAGCATGTGGCGAGATACTTGATCGAAGCAGGTGACATTTCGAATAACGAAAATCTGAGGATCAAGTACTTCCCAAGTTCTTTAACAAAGAACGCTTTTACTTGGTTTACAACTCTCCCCCCCAATTCGATCCATCATTGGACCCAGCTGGAAAGATTGTTCCATGAACAATTCTACATGGGGCAAACCAAGATAAGCCTGAAAGAATTGGCCAGTGTAAAGAGACGTTTCACTGAACCTATAGACGAATATCTAAATAGGTTTAGGCTGCTCAAGGCGAGATGTTTTACACAAGTGCCAGAACATGAGTTGGTCAAAATAGCCGCAGGCGGTTTAGATTATTCCATTAGGAAGAAGCTAGACACCCAATACCTGAGAGACATGGCCCAACTGGCCGATAGAGTTTGACAGGTAGAACGCCTCAAAGCTGAAAAAGCGAAGGCAACGAAAACTCATAAGAGAGAGAGGATAGCGTATTTTGATATGGATGACGAAGATCCAGAATCCTTCGACGATACTATAACTGTCGAAGAAGGAGAAGTCGATTTAGCGGAACTAAAACAAGGGCCACCATACTCTTGTAAACTGTTAGTCCCCTCAAGTGGGAAAAATCCCATTGGTCCAGAAAGGACCAACGATAGGTTCCCCAAAAAGACTTATAGTTTTGACATCACAAGGGGTGAAAGTGCCTCCTCTTGATCAAAGAAAGAAGAGAGGTTTTTGCAAATATCATAATTTTTTGGACCATAAAACTTCTCAATGTTTTCTTTTCAGGAATCTTGTGCAAGACGCTATCAAAGAAGGGAGGTTGAAGTTTGCTGACAAGACCCCCATGGCTGTCGACTCAAATCCGTTGCAGGCTGAAGCCCACTATGCTGAACCTTCTGAGGTGAACGTGATAGAGGCAACCAGGAGCCAGTCGAACAGGCCAGGAATCACAATGGTCGAAGTCTCAAAGGACCATATAAACATGCCAATCTTTGGCAGTTTTTCTGGAAATTTATCCAGAAAGACAATTGAAGCAGTTCAGAAAGCGGTCGAAGGCCCAAAGCTGGAGACCGTTGAAGCACAAAAAACTGGACCAAAACCCATTTCCCACTTGGCCACAGTTCAAGGCCAGACGGAGAATTTGGAGACCCAAATGAAGCAGTTAAACCTTGCAAACAAAGATACAATGAATATCAACATGGTCGAACTCTCTGACCCAAAAGTATCAGAAGAGGCCATGAGGCAAGAACAAGCTAATAAGACTGCTTTCCCTCGGGAAAATGAAAATCTGGCAGATTTTCTGCAAAGATGCCAGAAAAAGAAGTCAGAGGTGATGCTGTGTCCAAGATGCAGTTCGATCTTTGACAAAAAAGCTGTTGAGCACATTCAAGGCGTAAGAGCAGCGAATAAGAGAAGGGAAAATGTTGATCTTCGACATGACCCCAGAAGAGCCTCCCAAAGAGGTTCAAACCAAGAAAAGAGGCCATTGACTTTCAGGCCTCCAACAAATGTGCCAGTAGATACCTGGTACAAAACCTCTGGTCGAAAAAGGCCAAGTGAGGAGAGATGGCACTCTTTCGACGTGCCAAGGGGTTCATCTTTAACTCAAAAGAAAGAGCCTCAAGTTGCTGCACCTAAAGTTGCACAAGTGTCAAGCAACTACAAAGGGAAAAATCCCATGTCTCGATCTCAATGGAGGAGATACCAAAGGAGACGAAAAGCTGAGAGGGAGGCTGCCAACGAACCAAAGGCAGAAACCAGTTCGAATGTTCCTCAAAGGAAGCAAAGGAAACCTCTAGAAAGAGAGCCAGTAACCAACAGGCTAGTTTGGCCTAACCAAGGTGAAGTCGAGGACGAAGACGATTTTGAGTCTGATGATACTTTGGACATAATGGTGAATATAGTCTCAGTGCTGCCCAGTGAATTCGACCGACAGGTGGAGGTCGAAGCAAGTGACTGGGAAGTGGAGCAAGAAATGGCCAAACATAGGCCAGTGTGCTATTTCGTCATGGACAATGGAACCACTGAGGAACAAAATGGATTCTTCGAACCACCCACAGAGGCGATGAAAAATCACCTCAAGCATTTATTTATAAGGGCTAAACTCGAAGAAACTACTGTGAATAAAATATTGGTGGATTGTGGGGCAACCATCAACATTATTCCTCACTCTATGCTAAGGAAAATTGGAAAAAGGGATGAGGACATTAAGCCTCACAACATGGTCCTGTCGAACTATGAGGGCGGCATAGGGACCACTATGGGAGTGATCCAGCTAGATATCAAAGTAGGGTCTATCCTTCGACCAACAATGTTTATGGTCATATCGGCCAAACCTAACTACAATCTTTTGTTGGGCCGTGAATGGATTCATGGTGTTGGAGTTGTGCCATCATCAATGCACCAGAGGCTGCTCCTATGGCGTCCAGATGGGATGGTCGAAAACATAGAGGCAGATCAAAGCTATTACCTGGGCGAAGTGAATCACCTGAGGCTGGCAGATTTCGACAAGAACTTGGCTCACATAGGGCCATGTCCAACACCTGACTTCGACATGGCGCCAGCGCCAAACACTTTTTGTTCCCTATACCTGCATCCTGAGCATGTTTTCCAATGGGACAGAGAAGACTTGTCCCACATAGACTTCAGTGGGTTAACTGATATCCAACCAACTGGTTGGGGAAGTGAATTCAGTGATAATGACTGAGTCACAATCTTTGAAGCGAATTTCGGCTTATGTAGCCGAAACTAAGATGATAACGGCTCTCGAAGCCGAAGTAAAGTACATGGCCACACAGGCCAATGATCAACAATTATCTGCTGCAGGTCCAGGAAAGGATTTCGATCCAGAACCCCCTGATATCATGCAAGAAGAAATGCAGGAACAGAGGCTCGACGCCATCTATGACGATGAGCCTTTGGGCTTCGAAAAGGACCCCTTGGCGTACAACATTAAAATGTTAGCGCAAGATCCTTTAGAAGAAATCAACTTAGGCGAAGGGTCAGAGAAAAGGCCAACTTACATCAGCGCCAAAATTGACCCAGAACTTAGGTTGGAAGTAATCCAATTGTTGAAAGAGTTCAAGGACTGTTTTGCGTGGGATTACGATGAAATGCCTGGTCTCGACAGAGGATTGGTAGAACTTCAGTTGCCAATCAAGCCTGGGAAGAAGCCAATCAAGCAAAGTCCAAGACGCTTCGCTCCAGAAATACTGTCGAAGATCAAAACGGAAGTCGAAAGACTGCTGAAATGCAAATTCATACGCGTTACAAGGTATGTCGAATGGATTGCAAACATTGTGCCAGTGATTAAGAAAAATGGTACATTAAGGGTGTGCATAGATTTCAGAGATTTGAATGCTGCTACGCCCAAAGATGAATATCCTATGCCTGTGGCGGAAATTCTAGTCGATTCTGCCGCTGGCTATGAATACCTGAGTATGCTCGATGGTTATTCAGGATATAATCAAATATTCATTGCTGAAGAGGATGTGTCGAAAACAGCTTTTCGATGCCCTGGGGCCCTAGGCACTTACGAATGGGTAGTGATGCCTTTTGGCCTAAAGAACGCTGGGGCAACATACCAGCGAGCAATGAATTCTATCTTCCATGATTTTATTAACACTTTTATGCAAGTATATATTGATGATATTGTTATAAAATCTGTTTCCAGGAAGACTCATATTGACCACCTTCGACAATCGTTCGAAAGAATGAGAGAACATGGTCTGAAGATGAACCCTTTGAAGTGTGCATTCTGTGTGAAAGCTGGAGATTTCTTGGGCTTCGTTGTCCACAAGAAAGGAATCGAAATCAACCAGAACAAGACGAAGGCAATTCTGGAAGCGAAAGCGCCATCGAATAAGAAGGAACTGCAATCTCTGTTAGGCAAGATAAATTTCTTAAGGAGATTTATATCTAACCTAAGTGGGAAAGCTCAGGCCTTTTCACCCTTACTTCGACTGAATAAAGAGGGGTTCGAATGGGGGCAAGAGCAACAAGAAGCCTTCGACAAAATCAAAGGGTACCTCACTAAGCCACCTATTTTGGTGCCTCCTTGTAGTAATAGGAGTATGATATTGTACATAGCTGCATCCGACAAAACTTTGGGAAGCATGTTAGCCCAAGAAGATGAGAATGGAGTCGAAAGACCCATTTACTATCTTAGTAGAGTTTTGAACGATGCAGAAACTAGATATAGTGAAGTTGAAAAATTGTGTCTATGTCTGTATTTCTCTTGTACAAAACTCAAGCAATATATAAAACCAGTTGATGTGTATGTTTCGTCTCATTTTGATGTTTTCAAGTATATGTTGTCGAAACCTATCTTGCACAGTCGAATTGGCAAATGGGCATTAGCATTAACTGAATACTCCTTGACCTTTATGCCTCTTAAGGCAGTGAAAGGACAAGTGGTTGCAGACTTTATAGTCGACCACTCAATTCAAGTTGAGGATATTAATTATGTGGAGATAGAGCCTTGGAAATTCTACTTCGATGGTTCCAGCCACAAAGATGGAACAGGGGTAGGAGTCTTGATAATTTCTCCAGAAAAAATTCCAACAACATTCAAGTACAAGATATCAGGTTCTTGTTCGAACAATGAGGCTGAGTATGAAGCTCTAATTACTGGCCTTGAAATATTGTTGGAATTGGGGGCAACTCGAGTCGAAATAATGGGAGACTCAGAGTTAGTCATTAAGCAAATCACAAAGGAATATAAATGCATAAGAGAAAATCTCATTATGTACTTTGTGATAGCAAATCGTTTATTGAAAAAATTTGAAACGGTCAATATTCGACACATACCCAGAATCGAAAATCAAATAGCCAACGACTTGGCACAGATTGCATCTGGGTATAAGATTTCAAAAATCGAGATTACAAAGAGCAATCGAAGTTCGAGAAAAGATAAAAGCAACTTGTCTATCACCAACAGACTTGGAATCGACAAGGCTAGGATATGCTGATCAAAGTAACTTCGAAATTTCGTTCATAGATAATTTGTCAGAGCAAGATTGGAGGAAACCCATTGTGGATTATCTTCAAAATCCAGGAGCTTCGACAGAACGAAAAACAAAGTACAGGGCGTTGAGTTATGTGCTCATGGGTAATGAGTTATTCAAGAAGACGCCTGAAGGGGTATTGCTAAAGTGCTTAAGTGAAACTGAGGCATACATAGCCCTTTCGACCACGCACGCTGGGGCATGTGGGGCTCATCAAGCAGGCCATAAGATGAAATGGTTGTTGTTTCGACAAGGACTATACTGGCCCACTATGCTGAAAGATTGTGTTGAGTTCGCCAAAGGTTGCCAAGAATGTCAAGTACATACAGGCATCCAACATGTACCAGCAAGCGAACTTCACTCGATAGTGAAACCTTGGCCCTTTAGAGGATGGGCGTTGGACCTCATTGGAGAGATTCGACCAGCATCATCAAAGAGTCAGAAATATATACTGGTAGGCATTGATTATTTTACTAAGTGGATCGAAGCTATCCCTTTAGTCAATGTAGACCAAGAAAATGTCATTGAATTTATTCAAAAGAACATTGTTTATAGGTATGGAATCCCTGAGACTATAACTACTGATCAAGGATCAGTTTTCACTGGTCGAAATATGCAGGAATTCGCTCAGGAAACAGGTTTCAAACTCCTAACATCAACGCCTTATTATGCACAGGCAAATGGTCAAGTCGAAGCAGCAAACAAAGTAGTGATTGGCTTGATAAAAAAGCATGTTGGGAAGAAACCAAAGAATTGGCATAAGACGTTAGACCAGATTTTGTGGGCTTGTCGAACGTCCCCAAAAGAAGCCACAGGTACAACACCATATAGGCTAACTTTTGGCCATGATGCAGTGTTGCCAGCAGAAATTTGTCTTCAGTCTGCAAGGGTTCAGAGACATTATGATATTCCCTCTGAAATTTATTGGAATATGATGTTAGACGAACTAGTGGATTTAGACGAAGAAAGATTGCGCGCTCTTGACCTACTCAGGCTTCAGAAGAAAAGAGTAGAAGACTCTTATAATAAAAAGGTGAAACCTAAGGTATTTTCGCCTGAAGAACTAGTTTGGAAGGTGATTCTTCCCATGGATCGAAGGGATCGAAGCATGGGAAAATGGTCACCCAAATGGGAAGGACCATTCAGAGTCATCCAGACTTTTTCTGGTGGAGCCTATGAAGTCGAAGAGCTAGGTGAAGATAAAAGGCTCTTGAGAGTAAATGGTAAATATTTGAAAAAATACAAACCCACACTCCAAGAGATAAAAATAAAATAACAAGACTGAATTAACCATAAAAAAGCCAAAATGGAAATTTTTTATAATTTTAGCCAAGATGGCAATGTTGTCGAATACATATTACAAAATATGGTTAAAAAGCTGAATCAATCAGAAGGGAATGGAGTCCTTGAGTCGAAGGTATTTGATTTGCTGCAGCTCCAATATTTTGGTGCACCAGGCATTCGCCTGCACAAGCTTGGCAATCTGATCGTCGAAGCCCTTGGGCTTTCTCAGCAAATTCTAGGCCTTGTTTGATTTCAGTTTGACTTTCGGTGTCTGGGACGGTCGAGAGAAGTTCCTCCTTGCGCTTAGTATTGGCATTTATCTTAGCCTCTATTTCTTCGATTTGCGCCCTGAAGGAAGCATTCTCTCGATCGATGGCATCAACTTCTTCTTGTGTAGATGCTTTTTGCTTCGACAACTCCGCAATTCGAGAAGTTGTCTCCGAAACAGCAGTCCATGCAGAAGAGCTTTTGCCATATAACACCTCAAGCTGACTATTAAAGCCCCTTTGTCGCCGATAATCTGCTGAGACTTGATCAATAATGGAGTGTAACTCCATGATCAAGCCTGAAACTTCTGGAGCTACAGCTAACAAGTCTACAGCATTCAAAACATCCCTCAAGTATGATGGAGCAGTAGGGTCCCCCTCCAAAGCTTTCATCAAATCCTTCTTGAAAAACTGAGCCTTAACCTTCGCCAAAGCCTCATCGAGAGGAGAAGTTTCAGTGGACTTCCCCGACAGGGTAGGAACCTCCTGACTTGCATCAGACGAACTCTTGCTCTCGATGATGGCGTTGAGATAGCTAACAGGGTCAGTTTGCTTCAAGAGTTCTAAGTCCTCTTTCGACCTGTGCTTTGTTGAGGTAACAGCCCTTGCAACAGCATTGTCTTGGGTTTGAGGCTGTTGAGTGACAGTTGCCTGGACTTGATTCCCTTCGACTCGGACTGTGGCAGCGCCAGCGTCATCTTGGTGTCTTTCGCTGGCGTCACCTTGGTTCTCTTCGCCAGCGGCACCTTGATCCTCTTCGCCAGCATTGCCGTGGTCCCCTTCGTCACGATTCTCTTCCGACAGATCCACCACCTGAACCTCCTTTGGCTGTTGCTCTTCTGTTTGAGGATCTTCTGCTGGTTTTTCTGCCGTCTCAGCATTGGCCTCATTTATTTCAGTATGGGCTTCGTCATTCTCCAAGCCTTTTTCTTGTGGCCTGCTGAGTTCAGCAGACTCCAATGTTTCAGAAGTCCTTGGCGGTGAGCTTTCAGTGGTGTCCTGAAAAGGAAGAAGAAGAATCTTCAAAATTCGAAAGAGACATAGTCGAATGTAGGTATCTACACCTGAGTTACAAAGAGGTCTAAGAGATTACCTGTAAATTAGCTTCAGCCCCGGGGCTGGAATTGTCGCGTTCGACAGGCTTACTGAGAAGAACGTTTAATTCCTCCTCCGTTGGCTCCTCAATGATCACTGGAGGTGGCCTGGGCTTTCTCCCAGCAACCTTTATTCTAATTGTTCGACCCTCAGGAGCAGGAACGTCCTTCGTCAGCTTTCGCCTTTTTAGAGGAGCAGGGGGAGAATCATCTTCTTCATCGCTCCCGGATTCGACCGTCAGTGCTGGCCGTTTCTTGGGCGAAGGTGCCTAAAAACCAATGGGAATTCGATTTAGCAATTGCATCGAAAGTCAAAAATTAAAAGCCAGAAGAAAATAATGAAAGTCTGGTTACCGATACAGAAGGCTTTTTCGAAGGGCCTTCCCCCTGTTGGTTTGTTGTGGTCTTCGCCGGCGCTACAGTCTTCGCCGACGGTGGAGGTTTTGTTGAGGGGCCTCCTCCCTGTTGGCCTTCTGCAGCCTTCTTGGCTGCAGGCTTTCGAACAACTGAAAGCAGATAAAATATTTAACAGGCTAGCAGTCGAAAGAGAAAGACAAAGTAATTCGAAAGGATGAACTTACATTTCTTTATTTTGTCCAAGACAAGGACAAAAGATTTCTGAAGCTCATCCACGAAGTCCTTCTCGTCGAAAAACTCCTCAGCGTAGTAACTTTTCCACCACTCCTCGAAGGATGGTGAGCAAAGAAAGTTGAGCTGGTAGTCAAACAATGAAAGAACTGTTCGACCAGCATATCTTCCGATATGTTTAGTGGCAGCTTCTTCGGTGTAGTCGTTGCAGAAGTATAACATAGACTTCTCCCTTGGAAAAATTGGAGAAGGTAGTGTTTGAATAATACCAAACTGGCGAGACACCAGGTTTGGTTGATATGCAATCAGACTCAAGTGAGTCTTAGAGCTCCTGAATCGAAGAGGCATGATTCTTGGTGTGAGGAACGCCTCCCACATTGTTGTATGTTCATCAACCTGAGGACCACTCGACGTCCTAGGATGTGGCCTTGTGAACCATGCTGGGCCTACCTTCCGTCGAACAAACGGAGCCATAGTCGAAGCAAACTCTTTCCTTCGAGCAAACATCAGAACGAAGTTTGTGAAAGTTTGCTGAAGCTCCAGTCCATCTTCCATTGGAGTCAACAGAGCCAGTCTGGTTCCTTCGACACGTCTGTTCGCTATCTCTGGAGCCTGCTCATTTATTTGAATCTTCTTAGGCAAGAAGGATTCGAAGGTGGCATTGAGCCACAGTTGGAGCAGCCAAAAAGGTCCAGCAAGCAGCAAACTGGCCCTGTTCTCGATAATCTTCAGAAGAGTCGCTCCATTACTAATCGACTCATACAGGCTAGCCAAAATCAATTCTGCCAAACAGATATTTTGGCCGTGATGGAGTTGAGTGGCGAGAGTGACCATCTTTTTGGTCACCTGTAAGGACTTGGAGCAAAACACAAAGCGTGTCAGCCACAAGGCTAGAAACGCAATGTGTTCGACATCTGACACAGCATCCGTCGACCTGTCGTGGTAGTGATTGATGAAGGTGGTGTAGGTTGGTTTTGTGGCAGAGAATCCAATTTGATCCTCCGACATCTCCTCCGGGTCGAAGTAGTCCCCGGTGGGTCGAAGGCCAGTGATAGCGGCCACATCGAAGAGTGTAGGAGTCAGCATTCCACAGGGAAGATGGAAAGTGAAGTGAGAGTAGTCCCAGAAGAGTAGAGAAGCTATCAACATCTCTGGAGAATAGTTCAGACCTGTCTTCGACAGCATAACCAGGTCGAAAATCCCCATATCTTTCCAGATCGAAGCTTGGCGTTTCTCCATTTTTTCCAGCCAAGCAACGTAATCAGGAGTAAGGCTAGGGCCAGACCTGAAAGCCCTAACACCTTTGTTGAAGAAACGGAGGTCGATTTTCTCTTTAGCAGGGTCTTCATTATCCTCTGCATCTTTCTTGGCGCATGCAACCGGTTTGAGTCTCTCAACTACCGGAAAATAACTCTTGATCTTCATGGCCTCAGCAATACTTGGGTACAATGGGCCAGACATAGCAAAGATCTGGTTGGAATATCCAACCGAGATCATAAGGTGGCGTGAGTAAGCATCACGAACAGCGATGTCCAAAGGTTCAGGGATCCTTCGTTGGCCCGTGGGAGTTACTACTGGAGCGGTCGAGAACACCCTAGGTTTGACGTTTCCAGATGGTACGGTGGCGCTAGGAGCATTGGAGGAACCAGATGCCATTGTTAATGGTGAGGATGAAGACGAAGTGAAGAAAAGGGTTTGCAAAGTTGACAAGTTTGTATGCAAATGGAGAAGTCTGAAAGCTAGATAGCGTAAAAAGTCCCACAATGGGTACTTACTGCTGTTTATAGTAGTGGGGGAAAATCCCCAAAATCGAGGACATTAAATGCCATTTAATGTTGCAGAGGGTAGTGGGACACGTGGCGTCTCCCTGTTGTTTTAGCCGTTCTGCAGAAATGGAGGGGTGCAGCGTGCGCCCTCGTTTTTGGGAATTGTCATAATGACAAATTCTGAAATGACGTTTGGCACACTGCACGCCGTACTGAGGTGACGTCTTAGGTACGGATAAATGATGGTTTTCTTGGGATTATCAGTGGTTGGTAGAAGACAACAAAAAGTGCACAATTTAATTTGTGACTAAGCATGAAAAGACAGATGTCGAATGGCGTTTCAAAGAATGCCTTTTTCTTTCAGAGTCGAAATAAGGCATTCTTGGGGGGCAATTTGTTGGCTCATAAATTCGACATCCTTGTTTCATTAATGTCAGCCATTAAAGCTGAAGGATGTTTTCGACCAGCTAGGTCCGTCGAAATGCCCATCGAAAGATGGCAAGGTACTTAGAAGATTTCTTCCAAGGGAGAAGTTGGTTGCCTTCGACGTCGAAGGTGTTTCTCATCGAAGATGCTTTTCGACGAAGGTGTTCGATGGTTCAGAGTGGAATGGTTTGAAATTCAAGCGTTTGGAGGGAAAACGGTTTCCAGCAGTTACCAAGTGCAACGTGCAAAGATCTGGAGCGTCGAACGTTGAGAATGTGCCAAGTGGAATCATCTCGAAGCAGTATAACTGCCCGACGGTTACTTGGGATGTTTTAGTATAAATAGTAGTAGTCACGCAGTTTCTCGCGTGTGTTCACAATAATATACAAAGTCACTCATATAGATTCGAGTACCCAGCGTGTGAGAAAGAATTGTTGAGAAATGTATGTGTGAAACACCAACTTTATTAATCAAAGTCATTTACTTTTCCAGAAATTTACTTGCTTTCTTCTTTACTTTCCTGTCGAAACCCTTTACTTTTAAGCCTTTATTTCTTTTACCAAGTCCTTTCTTCATGCAATTTACTTAAAGCCTCTTTATTTTATTTTCATTTAACCATTATCCAATTTAGTCAAAACCTCAAAATCAACCTATGTCCTAGGATCAATCTGATCGATTCTGCGAGTAACCAAATAAGTAACCATTTGGAGGATCAGCGGTTGTTTACCAATAACCACGGTAAACAGGTAGGACAAGGGAGAAGGGGCACCTAACCATGATATTGATTCATCAAGATAGAATTAAGGGAGGCTTAACCAAGATATTGAATCATCGAGGGAAGCAAGAATAGGGGATAAGTAGTTCTTAACAATGATAGCATGTCATTGTGGCAAGAAGAATAAGGGGTGTCGACTCTTAACCAAGATATCCTATTATCTAGGAAAGAGAAGAACGAGAGTGAATCGTCATAAGCGACTAAACACCTAGCCAAGATATCACATTATCAAGGTAGGAGATAGAAGACAATAATAAGATCAAATCAGAGTATCAACGTTCATGTCACGTGAGCTAATGACAAAGTGTGGGGGTTGATTGTGAACCCTTCTCCACTTGACTGACTCGATACAAGAATAACATGATTCGTAGCATCAACATACGACGTGAGCTACAAATCACCTGTGGACTAGAAATTGTGGGGGTCGATTGCAGACCCTTTTCCACTTGCCTTCTTTGAGGACTTATTAATGGGGAATGGGAACAGGGCGCCTTCATCAAGGTCTTTGGCACAAATGTAAATACACAGAATGGTAAGCAAACAAACACAAGTAGGAATTTCCTTCTAAAGGTATTTTAAAACAACATTGTCCATCTAAAGCAGGGACTCTCAGTCATGCATATCTAGTCCTACTTCTCATGGTAAAGAAAGCAATACACAATGCAAGAAGTAAAAGGAAACATAAGAGAATACCAATCAAACACAAGTTTTTCAATTATCAAACGAAAGCAAAGAAACCCAAAAACTTCATGCAAGCTTCACTAAGCAACAGATAAACATTCAAAAATAAGATCCAATATCTGAATTAAAGTTGCAAATACGAAAATAAATCGCATGTGGAATGTCCATTGCATCAAATTAAAGTCCCTGCACAAGATAAGTCTATACAAGCAAGACAATAATCCAAATATCGTGTGTCACGCGACAAAGCCTTTGAAAGCTTGCACAAGTCACAAACGAGTTAGCAAATAACAACATAATATCAAGTATCGAATTACAACTCAAAAATAACGATGAAATATAAAGGAGAAAGGTATGAATAAGCAACGAAAGGTGAAAACCAAAAATCGGGCAGCAACGCGCTTATATAAGGAATTAACCAGTAAAATGCATCGGAATCGAGAAAATTCATCACTAATGCTCATGGAATGCTCAATTATGTACAAGCAAAAATTGAATGACAATTAAAGCAATATGTATGCGTGAAATAATATTCCAGACAATATTATGTACAAACATGAAATTAATCTGAAACTTGTATCGAAATTAAGAAAACTCAATATTAATCCTCATGAAACAATCAACTATGTACAAGTGAACATAAAAATGCAAAATGAAATGACATGTGCACATGAACATAAATTCCAGAAAGCATGTTTATTGCACACGATATGCTTCAAAATATCGATTCAAAATCCAACACAAATGTCAAGCAAATATTGAGTGATAACAAAACACACTCCGCTACAAATTAAACCGCATTTTTAGTGCACTTTTGTTTCCAGGACAACACCACATCAATCCACAAAATTACTCGAAAAATTAAATTAAAATCGGTAAAACTCAATGCCAATAGTCAACAAATGTCCAATTATGAGTGAACATGTACGAACATAAATTAAAACGTGAGTTACAAGCTACTTGCATATTCCAGGCAGTAACTCATTAAACTCATGGAATAACTTGAAAAATCATATTTAAACCATTAAAACTCCACACCGGTATCACACAATAACCAAAACAATGTCGATTATGTGTTAAACAATAATTAAAGCATCAATTACAATATATTTGAGTATTCCGGGCAGAAACTCATGAGTCGACGAACATCAAAGATTGAATTTCAAAACTTCATTCGGACATGTCGAAAACAATTATCGACTCATGAAATATTGCCTAAAATTCACAAATGACTTGTAATGAAATAAATCCATACTGGTATCAATTAAATTCGTGTCAAGTCAAAAATTATTCTACGCATCGAAATCAATTAAACGTATCAAAATTCGATTCTGATATGAAAGTCAACAATTATGCACAAGGCACCGAATCAGAATCCAATTTCGACACATTAATTAGGAATTGCAAGCAATTTATCGATTTCGACACATAAAGCTTCATTTAATTCTGAAACAATTAACCAATTCCACATCTTCAAGAATAAATTTAATCCATAATTTTCAAATAATCACTTATCATAAAATCAATTATCCAAATAAGTGCTTAATTCCTCAATTCAACCAATTATGAATTTATTCAACATCAGCAATTCAATTAACAATTGATTTCAAGAATTCAAGTAAAATTCAACTCATGAAGAATTAGTTCAAGAAAATTACTTATGCACAAAATCAATTATGTAAAAGCACTTAAATCAAGAGAATGAGAAATTATCGAATCGAATCGAAGAGGAGAAGATGAAGGATTTGAAACTAGCAATCAGAGCATCGAAGGAAGGAGTATTTACCGGAGTCACGATCGGAGACAACGAGAGTGGTTACGGAAGCGTCAGAGAGAAGACGGAGGGGAGACTGCAATGGAGCTCGTGTGTATTAGAGGAGGCGGCCGTGAGTGCTCACCGACAAGGGTGGTACGACGGAAGCTTGGCTGGAGGAGGGAGGAATTTGGAGAGAGAGAGAGAGAGAGAGAGAGAGAGAGAGAGAGAGAGAGAGAGAGAGAGAGAGAGAGAGAGAGAGAGAGAGAGAGAGAGAGAGAGAGAGAGAGAGAGAGAGAGAGAGAGAGAGAGAGAGAGAGAGAGATTCTTGGAGGGAAATTTGAGATTTGAACTTTCTCTGGTTCTTGAGTTTGAGAGAGTAAAGAGAGCTTGGAGAGTAAAATTTAGCAAATGAATCAAGTGTAGTGAAAATAGTGACACAAAATTGATATATAGTCTTGACAATTGGGCCTTGGTTTGGGCCAAGAGAATGCCCAATCAATTTCTTCACAAAGATGAAATTTTCAATGTCAGCAAACGCAGTTGAAAGGAAAATCCACAAACTCAATAATAATTGGTGCGAGATCTCGACGCGAGACCAACAACAAAATTGTAGATGACGAAATTTTTGACGTCGTGCCAATGGAACATACGTGATACGATAAAATTAAGCGAGTTATGAATTTTCGAGTGGAAAGAATATTTGACACTGACGTTGTCTTTTCCTGTAAATGCACAAATTTTCACTATTCGGTTTGAGAAACGAGCCATGAACCGAAGTCTTCGGAGCTAAATCTGAACTAGAGCTTTGAAGAAATCTTGTAGCCAAGATTATTTTTGAAATTACGCTGAAAGAATCGTCTTGATACGATAAAAATCGAAGAAGTTATGATTTTTACAATATCGAGAAACGGTGGAATAAAAATCTGGTTTAGCATAATAATTTCTGGTAATTCGCATTTCTGGGGGGTTTTCCTCAAAGATGTTGTTTCTGATTTGCACCGTCTCAAATTCACTGATAGACAAGATTTCTCCGTAATCCAGAGCATACTTAAATACATGAGAGCTTGACATGATGATGGCTTTATTGATTATTGATTTGATAGCTTGCAAAACATGTGGAACACATTTAAACCTTGAAAAAATAGAGTTTTGCCTTATTGTATTGCCCGATAGAACAATCTTTTTTTATGTGTAGCTTCCGAAAAGAAATACCTTAATCCCATGACCACTTACTAATTAATGATGTATGAGATTGTGATACGGTGGGAGAACTGACTTGAGGTTTTGCGTTTGTTTTCGCACTTGTTCGGTTTAGCAAGAGTCACCACCGACTTTTTATTTTATCCTAAGGAAAGGTCAAAAAGCACAGGAAAAACCTTTGAGATGTTTTCGTGGGTTCGGGGGGTAGATTATGAAAAGGGAAGGTGCTAGCACCCTTTTCATCCATGGTTATCCATGGGCTCTTAGTTACTTGTTTTAGATCACTTGCCTTTGCTTTTCAATTGTTTGAAATGGTGCTTTGTGTGTGTGGTTTTTGAAAATGTTTTGAAAAAGATGCCTTGTCTAGGCAACCATTGTAACAATTCTTGTTTGAATGTTTTACAAATGTGTTTGTCTTTTTGAAAAGATGTTTCAATGTTTTTGAAAGTTTGTTTTGAAATTGTGTGGAGATGTATGTTTGAAAAATGGCAAGGATGTTTTGCAAGTTTGATCAAGTAACCAAAAGCTATCTACCCTAATTTACTCAAATATCTTTCTCAGGTTTTTTAACCCTTTTAACAGTGTTGTTTCACCATTGTGTTTGATAAACAACCTTGCATTAGGATGTTTAAACGGGACGGGCGTGGGTCATCGTATACAATCATTGAAGGCAACTTGTGAGACGCTCTAGAAATTTTGTAAGGGACGAGATCGTTTTATCGAAGGCAACATCGAGGGTCATCGAGGGACTACGATCTTTGTTTATTGAAGGGACATTTGCTAGAGTGTCTCATACTCGAGGGACATGATTGCATTTTCCGAGGCAACAGGCGAGGTTACCCTAGAGGTGCAAGTGTGAATTGTGTATTGATTTTCATGCATTTATCTTTGTGTTAGGTTATCTAGAGGTTGATTTTGAATCTTCTCATACAAACTCTAATTACTATACAGTATATGGAAAACGATAAATTATGGAAATTTAAAGTCTAAGCTATTACAAATAAGTATCCGGGGATGGGGGTACAAATGTTTACAAATGGGGATGGGTCTTATCAGAATAGTAGTGCCCACATATTATTTACAACCCAATCGAATCGTCGCATTCTCAAGATAAAAATATAGCAAGGTATAAGAATCAAAGAAAATCAACAGTATTGTATGATGCATATGATTATTTACCAATGATTAAAATTAAGTATTATTATTTATTTTTGTGTTTTTTTGTTAATTATACAAACAAGGGTTTTAAAGAAAAGAAGAGAAAATTTGTTTAAGTTTAAGTATTCTATTATTTATGTATTTTGCCAATATTATTTAGGAATTTATATAAAAAAGATTTATTAAGCAAAAAGTTTTAAGATAAAAAATCTATTAACCTAATAAATCTAATATTTACATATTTTAAGTGTAATAAAAAGTATTAGTAAAATTTATACAACAAAGTAATATATTATTTTAATTTAACAAAAGAATTAGAAATTAGGTTTCTACAAAAAAAAAGAATAAGGTGATAAAATGTATTGATGTATAAACATGAGAAAGGAAACTAAATGGGCTTTAGGGGGGGCTTGGCCCAAGTGAAAAACAAACAAGGTAATAAAAAAGGGGATGCAAGCGCCAGTTTTTATGGGCTTAAGGGTTTTGTGCGTGGAGCAGGCCCAACTACGCGTTTGACAAAGTTTTGTTGGGGTTTCAGTTTGTTTTGTTCAGAATAGGGTTTCACAGAATGGCGCCGCTCTCCATCTTGCTCGTCTCTTCCTCGCTCTCAACAGAGTTTCTGATGCCTTCCACTCGCCTCAACCGCCGGACGCCACCTCCAATCTCTCCTCTCTTCACGGCTTGCTCAAGGAGATGATTCAAAAGGTATGGTTTCACTTTATCGCGTTTTAGGGTTCTGGATTCACGCATGTTCTTGAACTTTTACATATTCTGATCTTTATGTGTTATTTGTGTTTGTGTGAGGTGTAGAAAAAAGGGAAGAGGAATTTATACCTTGGTTATGCTTTTTGGAAAGGAGAAGGAGAGTTTGGACAAGAGGCTTCTTAGGCGGCCAAGGCGTGGGACTGGTGATGTGCTTGCTGGCCTTCTGGTATTTCGTATTTTTGCTTTGAATGTTTAGTGATGATAGCTTTCTGAAAACACTTATGAATCTTCTTTTCTTCTTCTGATTTGGTTGCCTTGTTGTCGTTCTGATTAGACTATGTTGATGAACTTTAAATCTCTCTTTGGCTTGATTTGTTTTCAATGATGAGTATTAAACTGAGATACTTGTGCTTCTGAGTTGCTTATTTGTTTGGTTCTGACTTTCTTCCTCTCTTTTTCTTGATTTGTTTAGCCTATGATGAACATGTTCTGAGGTTGTTTTTGATATGTGTTTGATGATGTTTGATGATGAATTGCAATAGTTGATGTTTGGATTGCCTATGATGAACTTGGTTCTGAGGCGTTTGTTGGTGTTTTGATTTTGAAATGGTTTGGATTGAAGGCAGTTTTGAGGCTTGAATGCTGGTGCAAGTTTCAAGGTTTTGTTGTTTTAAAATTTTGAGGCAGGTTGATACAGTTTTGTGGTTTGGTAACTGGTATAGGCAGGCTTCTGGAGGTTTTAGCAGGCTTGTGCTTTTGTTGTTCACAAGTTTGAAGCATGCTTGAGGCAGGTTAGCAGGCTTGTGCTTTTGTTGTTCACAAGTTTGAAACAGGCTTGAGGCAGGTTAGCAGGCTTGTGCTTTTGTTGTTCACAAGTTTGAAACAGGCTTGAGGCAGGTTAGTAGGCTTGTGCTTTACAGTTTGTGGCCTTTTTCTCTTTTGTGTTCTCCCCCCTTGAACTGTTGGATATCTTGTTATATTTATCTATATCTCTTAGCCTGCCCAAAAACTGTAAGCCTGCTTTTTCTCTTTCTCTCTCTCTCTCTCTCTCTCTCTCTCTCTCCAGAAAAGCATATTTTATTGCTTTAACTGTACTTTTTTCTGAAAAGGTTGTGGCTAGAAAATGATGAAATTGGTTTTACAAGCTTTCTTGCAATTTAGCTTTCCTCTGCATTATGTACTTTCTTCTTTTCTTTGATGACAGTTTGATAGCTTTTGATATCTTTTGATATCTTCTTGACAGTTTGGTAGCTTCTTTGGACAATTTTGAACTTGTGATTTAGTTTGCTTAGTTTGAAACTTATTCAACTTAGTTTGTCACTTGTGACTTGGTTTGGCATTTTCAGTTTGACAATGCAATTTGTTTGGACTTATGCAGCTTTTTGCATTTTGCTTAATTGATTCATATGCTTGTAAACATTTAATTTTACTTTTCCTCTTTGTGAACCAAGAAGAGAAATCTTCTTGCGATTTGCAAAGAGGACGAGCAAAATATGATCAAAACCCAAAATAAACTGATTCCGGCCAACAACCTTTAATGATGAACTTTTATTTATCTATCTGAGAATGCCCCTTTTTTTTTAATTCATCTGTACTGATTTCTTTTTCTGTCTTTGCAGGTAAATACCAGTTGGGGCAAGGGAAGCAGCAGTAGAAGATGAAGACTTCAAGAGGCTTAGAAGATAGTTTTATTTTGTTTCTAATCATTTGTAATAAACATTATTATAAATACTGTAAATAAATTTACTGTATTCAAATAACACTTGCACCAATAATTAAAAATAAATAAAAGTCCTTTTGTCAGATAATTCTTTATTTCACTGTCTATTTAATTATTTAAGTTTCTTGAATTAAAATAACTGGAAGTACATCCCAATTATTCTAACTTAGATAAAATAAATAATTAATAAACGTTGTAATCTCACAACCTCGCATTAACCAACAATAAACCCGACATGTCAGTTAACCAATTGCACAGCTAAACGAACAAACGTCCATACGCCTTTCACTTCACTGATTAAACTAAAACTTCAAACTTTCAATCAGAAGCCTCAACTTCTATTCCAGGGGTTCAGGTTTTGAGAAACAAACTGAAATCTTGAACAAGCATCAAAGCAGTGTGATAGTCAAATGAAATGCTATGGATTCCAATTCTTTTGAGAATGCGCGTGCAAACCCTAATTCTGGATTCATTGTCAAAGAAGCGTCTGCTTGATCAAACCCTGAGCCAAACTCAACAAAATTAATAGAAACCCTAATAATCTGTTTGACTGACTCAAAATCAATAGAAACCCTAATTTTGGATTTACTGATAAGAAAAGTCTGTTTGACCAATTCTTAAGCCAATTTAAAAAATCAGGGAAAGCCCGGAGCTGTGATTTCTTGTAAAAAAGAGGAGGGCAAATTTTGGGGTACAACAGTTGCCCCTGTTCAATCTTCTTGAACCTGAAGAGTTAGACTGGCAAGTTTGCCGTTTGCGACTCGAAGGTAAAAGGAGATTGGACACTAGAGTGCCCAAAAAATTTGCACTCGTCAAAGCGTAGTTTGAGGGAATGGGCTTAAAGATGCCATTTGGAGATGGGCTTAAAGATGCCATCTAGAGATGTGACAGAATCTTGTCGGGGGATGGGCTTAGAGATGCCATCTGGAAATTGTTGGTAGGAGGATGGGCTTATAGATGCCATCTGAAGGTGATTGTATCTTGTTGGAGATGGGCTTGTAGATGCCATCCAAGAATGTTTGTTGAACTGTATGTCGTTGGTGAGTGGGTGAGTATTAGAAAGGTATCCATGTTTGGAACATCTTTGAACTGGGGATCTGAATAAGCAATGAATTGACATCCATGTTTGGAATCATCCGTAAACTGTTTTCAGTAGTTGAATCTGAACAAGCGATAGATTAACATCCGTGTTTGGAGAATCCGTAAACTATTTTCAGAAGTCCTGAATCTGAACAAGCGATAGGTTAACATCTGTATCTGGAGTACCCGTAAACTGTTTTCAGAGGTCTTGGATCTGAACAAGCAATAGGTTAACATCCGTATCTGGAGAACCCGTAAACTGTTTTCAGAGGTCTTGAATCTGAACAAGCGATAGATTAACATCCATATCTGGAGAACCCGTAAACTGTTTTCAGAAGTCTTGAATCTGAACAAGCGATAGATTAACATCCATATCTGGAGAACCCGAAAACTGTTTTCAGAAGTTGAGTCTGAACAAGCGATAGATTAACATCCATATCTGGAGAACCCAGAAACTGTTTTCAGAAGTTGAGTCTGAACAAGCGATAGATTAACATCCATATCTGGAGAACCCGAAAACTGTTTTCAGAAATTGAGTCTGAACAAGCGATAAATTAACATCCATATCTGGAGAACCCGGAAACTGTTTTCAGAAGTTGAGTCTGAACAAGCGATAGATTAACATCCATATCTGGAGAACCCGTAAACTGTTTTCAGAAGTCTTGAATCTGAACAAGCGATAGATTAACATCCATATCTGGAGAAACCGGAAACTGTTTTCAGAAGTTGAGTCTGAACAAGCGATAGATTAACATCCATATCTGGAGAACCCGAAAACTGTTTTCAGAAGTTGAGTCTGAACAAGCGATAGATTAACATCCATATCTAGAGAACCCGGAAACTGTTTTCAGAAGTTGAGTCTGAACAAGCGATAGATTAACATCCATATCTGGAGAACCCGTAAATTGTTTTCAGGAGTCTTGAATCTGAACAAGCGATAGATTAACATCCATATCTGGAGAACCCGGAAACTGTTTTCAGAAGTTGAGTCTGAACAAATGATAGATTAACATCCATATCTGGAGGACCCGGAAACTGTTTTCAGAAGTCTTGAATCTGAACAAGCGATAGATTAACATCCATATCTGGAGAACCCGTAAACTGTTTTCAGAAGTTGAGTATGAACAAGCAATAGATTAACATACATATCTGGAGAACCCGTAAACTATTTTCAGAAGTTGAGTCTGAACAAGCGATAGATTAACATCCATATCTGGAGAACCCGTAAACTGTTTTCAGAAGTTGAGTCTGAACAAGCGATAGATTAACATCCATATCTGGAGAACCCGGAAACTGTTTTCAGAAGTTGAGTCTGAACAAGCGATAGATTAACATCCATATCTGGAGAACCCGGAAACTGTTTTCAGAAGTTGAGTCTGAACAAGCGATAGATTAACATCCATATCTGGAGAACCCGAAAACTGTTTTCAGAAGTCTTGAATCTGAACAAGCGATAGATTAACATCCATATCTGGAGAACCCATAAACTGTTTTCAGAAGTTTAGTCTGAACAAGTGATAGATTAACATCCATATCTGGAGAACCCGTAAACTGTTTTCAGAAGTTAAGTCTGAACAAGCGATAGATTAACATCCATATCTGGAGAACCCGTAAACTGTTTTCAGAAGTTGAGTCAGAACAAGCGATAGATTAACATCCATATCTGGAGAACTCGGAAACTGTTTTCAGAAGTTGAGTCTGAACAAGCGATAGATTAACATCCATATCTGGAGAACCCGAAAACTGTTTTTAGAAGTCTTGAATCTGAACAAGCGATAGATTAACATCCATATCTGGAGAACCCGAAAACTGTTTTCAGAAGTTGAGAATTAAATAAGCAATGAGTTGGTCGAGTAGATATTTGTCCTGTCTAGTTTCAGGTATTAATCTCTGACCTGAGAAAGAAAGATAGTTTTCCTGGCTTGTTTCAGGTTTTAATCTGGAACTTGGAAAATGGTTGATGGTAATCATCTGTTGATTGATCTTTCCTAAAAAAGATAGAACGTTAGTTGTATGCAATGTCATGATGTATGCATTGCGTGATGTCATGATGTTCTCAAGATAAATGAGATTGTGTCGTATACACTTATCATGTATGTAAATAAGAGGTATGAAATGTGAAATGTTTATGAATGTATTTTTGTCTGGGAAAATAAATCCTTGACAAAAGTTGGGGAGTCGTTAAACCCTGGACTGCTGTTGAAGAGTATGTGTGTCTTCAAACCTTGCTCAAAATGTTTCCACTGGGGATCCCTGCTTTGTTGTTTGACGATAACTCCACTGGGGGATGTTGAAAACTCTGTGGGGAGTATGCTTATTTCTGCTTAGGAAAAGAGTTTAGGAGTCTTAGTCGTCCGTTGCTCTACTGGGGAGTCGAAGTTGAACTGATATCTGGTTGGGTCCAGGTTTCGCAGTAACTTGCTGGGGATTGTAGAGTAGTCTACTGGAGAAGAGGAATTTTGGTCCTTTGATTTGTAGTAGTCGGAGAGGCAAACTCGAGCTGGGGAATCCTGGTGTTGTTGGGGAAATAAACCCTGTCGTTAGTCCGCTAGAGAGGTGACATCTTCGTTGGGGGAAGTCCTCGAGGATTCTTGAGGTTGATTCAGCTGGGGAAAGGTTTTCAGAGATTAAACCCTTGCTGAGGAGTCATCCCATGAGAAGGACTTTGGGGAGACTTGTCATTGCCCCTAGTAGCGAATGTTTGTGGCACTGCCAGGAAATGTTTGACTGTATGTAACCCCTTGATGAGATTAACGTTTAACGCCCCTAGTGATGGAGATGGAGACTTGCCCCAGGTTACTCTGCAATTGAGAGATTTCTTGAAATCTTGACTGGACTGCCCCAGGTTAACTGATCTTTGAGAGATTTGTTGAAATCTTGACTGGACTGCCCCAGGTTTACTGGACAATGCCACATCAAATCCCCTTTTGTTGATAGGAGATTTTTGTAACGGAAGTGTCATCCCACTTGAAGTGATTTTGTTCATTGAGAAAGCTTTCGTTCATCGGATATTCATTGTGTGAATTTCTCTGCTGTCAAACAAATAGCCAAATGCAAACAGTGATATTCAAGTAATGCAAAGTTTATGTCTGTCTTGAAGTTTTGAGAAAATGCGTTTTTTAGCAGAAAACTTTTTATAAGACAAATTCAACACAAGATTTAGGGCAAAGCCTTACAGGAGTCAGGATACCTTTTGTAACAGTATGCTTTCGAACTAACCCATGCTTCAATTAGGACTCTTGAAAGGTTGTAACGTGGCTTGGTTCACGGTTTAAGAAACAATGGATAAAGGCTCAAAGTATATTTGTACCCACCCGCTCTTCGTGATGTTCTTCAATCCTAAACTCAGTTAATTGTGCGTTTGAATTCCAAATGAGTTTGGAACGACGTTTTGGTGATGGTTCACACAAGTTGGATTTTGGAAGGCAATCATCATCTCCTTTTTTGCAACATTTTTCATGTAATTGAGGATTTGTAATGACCTCGTTCTTTTGATTTGTTATCCCTAACTTTTGCCTGACTGTTCCTGTTTTCGAGATTACAGTCAGCGGGATGCCCCAGCTTTCTTAAGCCTCCTTTATAGGTTTTGGCTCAGTGGGCTTTTTTCTTTTGAGAGATTGACTGCCTATGAGATAAGGAACCATCACTGTCTTTTGGTTCCAAAGGAATGTTTTTGATGTTATTCGTTGTATTACGAACTGAGAGTTTGCGACTTCAATGCGCATCTTTTTTGAATTAACTGAGAGACTACCCTGCCCCAGGTTTAAATCAAAGGTTTTAATTTGTTTAAAAACAGAAAACTCCTACTTCTTTGGCTCGAAGGGGTTGACTAGGGATTATCTTCCTTATAACTCCAGTGTTTAGGATTTGAAAGAAACGCCTGTACATCATCAGCAAGGTCTGTTCAAAAGCATACTGTATGAGATTACGGTATTATTTCGTCATCCTCCCTCTAAAGGCTTGTAGCTTTTTATCAAGAGTTAAATATCATAAAGAAAGCATAAGAATAGTGAAAACGAATGGATGAATTCAAGATAAACATATACAATGCATTAATGAAACAGAGTTTGACATCAACAGATAATTGTTTGAATAACAAAAGAAATTACAACTTGAAAATTCACATGGAACAAAAGTCTCTCAGTTTGAGCTTTGTCATTTCAGGTGGAGAAACCCTTAACGGAAGATTTTCATCTCGCCATCCGGCATGAATTTCAACACTCCATTGTCAATCAGATCCTGAATTTTGTTTTTCAAGGCCCAGCAGTCATCGGTGTCATGTCCAGGACTATATGAGTGGTATACACAAAATGCGTCAGGGTGATAGCTAAGAGCAGAGGTGTTGGGCTTCTGAATAGGATCCCTTAAAGCAGTCAGATTGACCTCCAACAAGCGTTCCAGTATTAGAGAATACGGTATGTCAGTCTCAGTGAACTGTCTTCCAGACATATTTTTCTTACGCTGATTACCCCATTGACGCTTACGAGGTTGTGGCTGGGCTTGTGACCCTGAAGAAAGTAGAGGAGCTTTTCCCTTGTCTTCTTGTCTCGAAGGGGGTTGAATGATGACTTGATCTTCAACCCTAGATGTTTGCCCCACTTGGTTGTTCCGAAGCAGTTTGTTGACGAGAACCCTGAGCTCCTCTTGTCCTTGAGCCAAGTCCTGGATGAGAGCCATCTGAATCGCCAGTTCCCCCTTCAATATGGCTATCTCAATTTGTAGCTCCAACTGTCCATCTCTGTCGTCCCCAGGATTTCCCACGATCATGCCCCTGGTGAGGAGCGCCTTGACCTCTTCTTGTCCCTTGGATAGGTTTAAGAACATCTCTTGAAGTTGAGCATTTTGATCCGGGATGTCCTTGATAGTCTGCTCTAGAGCCATTTCTACTGAAATAAACAGTAGGAGAATAAGGAAACCTGAAAAGGAAAACCTGTTGTGATGCAATGCATGATATGTAGATGCATTTTTTCAAGGATCTCTCGGGGGTAAACACAAGAAAATGTTAGAGATTGAACTTTGATTAACATCTTTGATTGGAGAACTTCGTAGCGGTGGACATTTTTCCACGAGAATCAAGCTCACCATGTCAAGTGGGTCATAGCCCCTGATTCAAGTTGTTGCACTTGATCTTTGATGGCATTTGTTTAGAGGAGAAACCTCTTGCCCTTGTTAGATGTCTGGTTCAACGTGACCCTGCATCAAAAGACCCTCGAGATCCTTGAAATGGTTATTGAAAATTCTATGGTATGATGTTATGATGTTATGTACATGTATGCAAAAGTAATCAAGTGTATATACATGTAACCATATTCACACAAAACAAACAAGTCCTTAGGTTTAGGCTTGCATGGGGTTCGTAGGTAAGTACCCTCTTGAAGTTAGTTGGCTCATCCAGTCCTAAAATAGAAACCGGGTTCTAAGGAGCTCAATATCACTGGATTATTTTCTGTGTTCATTGTTTTGGTTTAGCCACGTAACTGGCGACCAAAATATTCCAAGAAAACAATCCTCAATGAGTGTAGTATCGAGTATCTACCAACTTCGGACTGCACCAAAGTCGGTCATCTCACTACCCCTAAAAAGGCCAAGATGGTCAAGTAAGGTTCTAAGAGTTCGTTAGTGCTTCATGACATCGCTCAGCGGCCCTGTATTCTCCTTGACTACTCAAAGGCTACCGGTACTCACAAATATGTCACACTAACATAGCTACTGCTTCAACCATGTCGGTATACCCCGCACAGTTCCCTCAAAGTTTATTGCTATTTACCTAAAAAAGGTGCCCCCAAATCCGGGTGTAAGATTTAAAACAAACCCAAGCAAGGAACCCAATAAAGGAAAGCAATCAAAGCAATCAAATCAAGCATGTAAAAGTGATCTAAAACCCTAAGGTAACCCCACTTTTAGAAAAATCCCCAGCAGAGTCGCCAATTCTGTGATACGGTGGGAGAACTGACTTGAGGTTTTGTGTTTGTTTTCACACTTGTTCGGTTTAGATAGAGTCGCCACCGACTTTTTATTTTATCCTAAGGAAAGGTCAAAAAGCACAGGAAAAACCTTTGAGATGTTTTCGTGGGTTCGGGGGGTAGATTATGAAAAGGGAAGGTGCTAGCACCCTTTTCATCCATGGTTATCCATGGGCTCTTAGTTACTTGTTTTATATCACTTGCCTTTGATTTTCAATTGTTTGAAATGGTGCTTTGTGTGTGTGGTTTTTGAAAATGTTTTGAAAAAGATGCCTTGTCTAGGCAACCATTGTAACAATTCTTGTTTGAATGTTTTACAAAGGTGTTTGTCTTTTTGAAAAGATGTTTCAATGTTTTTGAAAGTTTGTTTTAAAATTGTGTGGAGATGTGTGTTTGAAAAATGGCAAGGATGTTTTGCAAGTTTGATCAAGTAACCAAGAGCTATCTACCCTAATTTACTCAAAGATCTTTCTCATGTTTTTTTAACCCTTTTAACAGTGTTGTTTCACCATTGTGTTTGATGAACAACCTTGCATTAGGATGTTTAAACGGGGCGGGCGCGGGTCATCGTATACAATCATTGAAGGCAACTTGTGAGACACTCTAGCAATTTTTTAAGGGACGAGATCGTTTTATCGAAGGCAACATCGAGGGTCATCGAGGGACTACGATCTTTGTTTATTGAAGGGACATTTGCTAGAGTGTCTCATACTCGAGGGACATGATTGCATTTTCCGAGGCAACAAGCGAGGTTACCCTAGAGGTGCAAGTGTGAATTGTGTATTGATTTTCATGCATTTATCTTTGTGTTAGGTAATCTAGCGGTTGATTTTGAATCTTCACATACAAACCCTAATTACTATACAGTATATGGAAAGCGATAAATTGCGGAAATTTAAAGTCTAAGCTATTACAAATAAGTATCCGGGGATGGGGGTACAAATGTTTACAAATGGGGATGAGTCTTATCAGAATAGTAGTGCCCAAATATTATTTACAACCCAATCGAATCGTCGCATTCTCAATATAAAAATATAGCAAGGTATAAGAATCAAAGAAAATCAACAGTATTGTATGATGCATATGATTATTTACCAATGATTAAAATTAAGTATTATTATTTATTTTTGTGTTTTTTTGTTAATTATACAAACAAGGGTTTTAAAGAAAAGAAGAGAAAATTTGTTTAAGTTTAAGTATTCTATTATTTATGTATTTTGCCAATATTATTTAGGAATTTATATAAAAAAGATTTATTAAGCAAAAAGTTTTAAGACAAAAAATCTATTAACCTAATAAATCTAATATTTACATATTTTAAGTGTAATAAAAAGTATTAGTAAAATTTATACAACAAAGTAATATAATATTTTAATTTAACAAAAGAATTAGAAATTAGGTTTCTATAAAAAAAAAGAATAAGGTGATAAAATGTATTGATATATAAACATGAGAAAGGAAACTAAATGGGCTTTAGGGGGGGCTTGGCCCAAGTGAAAAACAAACAAGGTAATAAAAAAGGGGGTGCAGGCGCCAGTTTTTATGGGCTTAAGGGTTTTGTGCATGGAGCAGGCCCAACTACGCGTTTGACAAAGTTTTGTTGGGGTTTCAGTTTGTTTTGTTCAGAATATGGTTTCACAGAACGACGCCGCTCTCCATCTTCTTCGTCTCTTCCTCGCTCTCAATAGAGTTTCTGATGCCTTCCACTCGCCTCAGCCGCCAGACGCCACCTCCAATCTCTCCTCTCTTCACGGCTTGCTCAAGGCGATGATTCAAAAGGTATGGTTTCGCTTTATCGCGTTTTAGGGTTCTGGATTCATGCATGTTCTTGAACTTTTACATATTCTGATCTTTATGTGTTATTTGTGTTTGTGTGAGGTGTAGAAAAAAGGGAAGAGGAATTTATACCTTGGTTCTGCTTTTTGGAAAGGAGAAGGAGAGTTTGGACATGAGGCTTCTTAGGCGGCCAAGGCGTGGGACTGGTGATGTGCTGGCTGGCCTTCTGATATTTCGTATTTTTGCTTTGAATGTTTAGTGATGATAGCTTTCTGAAAACACTTCTGAATCTTCTTTTCTTCTTCTGATTTGGTTGCCTTGTTGTCGTTATGATTAGGCTATGTTGATGAACTTTAAATCTCTCTTTGGCTTGATTTGTTTTCAATGATGAGTATTAAACTGAGATACTTGTGCTTCTGAGTTGCTTATTTGTTTGATTCTGACTTTCTTCCTCTCTTTTGCTTGATTTGTTTAGCCTATGATGAACATGTTCTGAGGTTGTTTTTGATATGTGTTTGATGATGTTTGATGATGAATTGCAATAGTTGATGTTTGGATTGCCTATGATGAACTTGGTTCTGAGGCGTTTGTTGGTGTTTTGATTTTGAAATGGTTTGGATTGAAGGCAGTTTTGAGGCTTGAATGCTTGTGCAGGTTTCAAGGTTTTGTTGTTTTGAAATTTTGAGGCAGGTTGATATAGTTTTGTGGTTTGGTAACTGGTATAGGCAGGCTTCTGGAGGTTTTAGCAGGCTTGTGCTTTTGTTGTTCACAAGTTTGAAGCTGGCTTGAGGCAGGTTAGCAGGCTTGTGCTTTTGTTGTTCACAAGTTTGAAACAGGCTTGAGGCAGGTTAGCAGGCTTGTGCTTTTGTTGTTCACAAGTTTGAAACAGGCTTGAGGCAGGTTAGCAGGCTTGTGCTTTACAGTTTGTGGCCTTTTTCTCTTTTGTGTTCTCCCCCCTTGAATTGTTGGATATCTTGTTATATTTATCTATATCTCTTAGCCTGCCCAAAAACTGTAAGCCTGCTTTTTTCTCTTTTTCTCTCTCCAGAAAACCATATTTTATTGCTTTAACTGTACTTTTTTCTGAAAAGGTTGTGGCTAGAAAATGATGAAATTGGTTTTACAAGCTTTCTTGCAATTTAGCTTTCCTCTGCATTCTGTACTTTCTTCTTTTCTTTGATGACAGTTTGATAGCTTTTGATATCTTTTGATATCTTCTTGACAATTTGGTAGCTTCTTTGGACAGTTTTGAACTTGTGATTTAGTTTGCTTAGTTTGAAACTTATTCAACTTAGTTTGTCACTTGTGACTTGGTTTGGCATTTTCAGTTTGACAATGCAATTTGTTTGGACTTATGCAGCTTTGTGCATTTTGCTTAATTGATTCATATGCTTGTAAACATTTAATTTTACTTTTCCTCTTTGTGAACCAAGAAGAGAAATCTTCTTGCGATTTGCAAAGAGGACGAGCAAAATATGATGAAAACCCAAAATAAACTGATTCCGGCCAACAACCTTTAATGATGAACTTTTATTTATCTGTCTGAGAATGCCCTTTTTTTTTAATTCATCTGTACTGATTTCTTTTTCTGTCTTTGCAGGTAAATACCAATTGGGGCAAGGGAAGCAGCAGTAGAAGATGAAGACTTCAAGAGGCTTAGAAGATAGTTTTATTTTGTTTCTAATCATTTGTAATAAACATTATTATAAATACTGTAAATAAATTTACTGTATTCAAATAACACTTGTACCAATAATTAAAAATAAATAAAACTCCTTTTGTCAGATAATTCTTTATTTCACTGTCTATTTAATTATTTAAGTTTCTTGAATTAAAATAACTGGAAGTACATCCCAATTATTCTAACTTAGATAAAATAAATAATTAATAAACGTTGTAATCTCACAACCTCGCATTAACCAACAATAAACCCGACATGTCAGTTAACCAATTGCACAACTAAACGAACAAACGTCCATAAGCCTTTCACTTTACTGATTAAACTAAAACTTCAAACTTTCAATCAGAAGCCTCAGCTTCTATCCCAGGGGTTCAGGTTTTGAGAAACAAACTGAAATCTTGAACAAGCATCAAAGCAGTGTGACAGTCAAATGAAATGTTGTGGATTCCAATTCTTTTGAGAATGCGCGTGCAAACCCTAATTCTGGATTTATTGTCAAAGAAGCGTCTGCTTGATCAAACCCTGAGCCAAACTCAACCAAATTAATAGAAACCCTAATAATCTGTTTGACTGACTCAAAATCAATAGAAACCCTAATTTTGGATTTACTGATAAGAAAAGTCTTTTTGACCGATTCTTAAGCCAATTTAAAAAATCGGGGAAAGCCCGGAGCTGTGATTTCTTGTAAAAAAGAGGAGGGAAAATTTTGGGGTACAACAACGATGTTATATGACCTAATGATAAGTATTGTACACTAAGGATGTGAGATGCATAATGTGATACAGTGGTAGAACTGACTATTATATACTGGTTTTGCGTTTGTGTTCGCAAATGTTGCAGTACGCAAGAGTCACCGCCGACTTTTATTTTATCCAAATTAAGGAAAGGGTGAAAAGAACAGAAAAGACCTTTTTCGAGATTATTCTGAGTAAGGGGGTGGATTATGGAAAGGGAAGGTGTTAGAACCCTTTCCATTTGTAGTTATCTACGGGCTCTTAGAGGTTTCCTCATTTTGAAAGTACTTTATGCTTTGTGTGTTTGAAAATGTTTGGAAAATGTCTTAGTGCGGCGATTTGCTTTGCGTTAACTCTTGTATCAGTCCTCAAGAGTGTTGACAAAGTAAATGTTATTGAAAGTTGTTTTTGAAAAGTAGTATTTGTGAAAGTGCAAAATGTTTTGAGCAAACTTCTAACAGCTATCTACTTTTATACTCGAAAAGTATCGTTCTTTTCCTCTTATCCTTTAGACAATGCTATCCTACTATTAGTGAGTAGGTAGCCTTATCGTTGGATGTTAAGGGACATTCGAAGGGACGTTTTACAGTCATAAAGGCAACATATGGAGACGCTTTAGAAACTTTTGTTTAAGGCACGAGATCATTTACCGAAAGGTAACACTGTAGGATCATCAAGGGACTATGATCTTTTGATGTTACGGGTCTTTGCTAAAGCGTCCCCATTCTCGAGGGACATGACTGCTTTATTTTCCGAAAGGAAATCGAAGAGGAGATACCCTAGAGGTGCATATGTGCATACGTGTTGAGATTCAGTTATTTTGTCTTTTTGTTAGGTGAGCTAACGTTTTAATTTACAGTCTTTCCATACATGCCTATTTACTAACAGTAATATATCAAAATAATAAAGCAGTAAATGTTCGGAAAATAAAATGCAGAAAAAGATAAATCCTAAACTATTACACGACTTTGGGAGAGTTACATAAAAAAGAGTGCATAAAATAAAGTGCCGAATTTTAAATCTAAAATTATTACATCCATAAGCAGCTACAATATTTATATAAAATGCGAGAATAAAAAATAACGCGCGCGAAATAAATATTACGTCTTAAAAAAACCTAAGAAAAGTTCTAAGTAAACAAGAAAAATCTTTTTTTTTGGTTTTGAGAGAAAAAATTAAATTAGTTTTCCTAAAATCTATTTAGAAAATAAACTAAAGTTTTTGTGGTTTTTTATATTTATGAAAAGAAATATTAAAATTAAAGTAAGTCCTAAATTCTAGTTTACTTTTAATTTTGAAATAAAAGGGATAAAGTTAATTAATTAATTAATTTTAGAAACTAATTATTTAATAAAAAAACTAAATCCTATTTTTTTGTGATTTTTTACTGATTTTATGATTAAACTAATAAAAGAAATTAATTTAATAAAATAATTAAACAAAAATGAAATAATAAAAATTAAATGAAAAAAAAAGTGGGCCGGGTGTTGATCAACAATTAGGGGGTGCTGATGATATAGAAAATGTAAAGGCCCAGAAGCTGGCAAGCCTAGAGTCAGCGTGAGATTCAGCGCTGCTGACCTCCAGAGGATGTACCATGGAGTTACATATTTAAGCGCTCAGATCTGCATCAATTATGATCTGAAGGTGATAATCTGATGGTGTATGATGAGCGCCTGGCCATTGTACATATCAGATCTGCATAGAATATGTTAGAAAGAAAATGAAAATGCTTGACCTGGGATTCGAATCCCAAGTCCTCCATCCAGCGCATGCCTTCTAACTGTTCAATTTGGATAAAGGAAAACTAAAATTTTGAATCCTGTAAGATTGTTAGTTTCAGAGCCAAACGAAAAGTAAAAATCTGGGCTGCTTCGATTTGCAAATTGTCTATGCCATGAGTTTTGATTTGCTAAACCATTTACAAATAACAAGAGTAATACAAAAATGTAGTCCACACGAGTTTATATTATAGATTGAATAAGATTAAAATCTTTTACCCACTGAAGACACTTCGATTTGGAATCTTGAATGTGGGTTGGCTGGTGCAACTTTCTGGGCTTTCTTGGAGGCAAGCTGTGTAGAGGTCCTTCGATAGACAAGGTGTCCTTGGTGCAATATGTGTGCGTATTTGTTTTGTGTGCCTCCTTTATAGTTTTTCTCGTGTGTCCCCCCCTTTGGTTTGTATTTAACATCTTGTATTTATAGACGGTGGAGGAGACAAAGAAATATAGCATTAAAGACCAGCTATTAACAGAGCTTTGAAAACATAATCATACACATTAAAATATTTCCATTTTGAGATATTTTATGCCATTCTGGAATTCTGAATGAACTTGGATATGTCAACTTAACGCTTTGTTTGAATTTGAAAATATTCAGAGTTTCCCTCTTCAGAGCCCCTTTGATCAGCCCTTGTTCTTATGAGGATTCTAAGTCCTGATTCGAATTGTTCAGAACTTCCCTTATCAAAACTTCTTCGATCAACCCTTGTTCTTGTGATGATTCTAAGTCCTGATTCGAATTGTTCAGAATTTCCTTTATCAGAACATCTTAGATTAAGACACTTCTGCACTGATATACCAATCGAAGGATACTTTGTTCTGATGTCCTAATTGAAGGAAGTCTATTGTTCCAATCGAAATAAGCTCTGATGCTCCATTTGAAAGAAGCTCTGATGCTCCAATCAAAGGAAGCTCTGATGCTCCAGTCAAAGGAAGCTTAGATATGCCAATCTAAGGAAATTCTGATGTTCCAATCGAAAGACCCTCTGATGTTCCAATCGAAAGAAGCTCTGATGTTCCAACCGAAAGAAGCTCTAATGCTTCAATCGAAAGAAGCTATGATGCTTAAATCGAAGGAAGCTCTGGTGCTCCAGTCGAAGGAAGCTTAGATATTCCAATCGAAGGCAATTCTGATGTTCCAATCGAAAGACCCTTTGATGTTCCAATCGAAAGAAGCTCCGATGTTCCAATCGAAAGAAGCTCTGATTTTCCAATTGAAAGAAGCTTTGATGCTCTAATCGAAAGAAGCTCTGATGCTCCAATCGAAGGAAGCTCTGGTGCTCCAATCGAAGGAAGCTTAGATATGCCAATCGAAGACAATTCCGATGTTCCAATCGAAATATCCTCTGATGTTCCAATCAAAAGAAGCTCCGATGTTCCAATCTAAAGAAGCTCTAATGCTCCAATCGAAAGAAGCTCTAGTGCTCCAATCGAAAAAAGCTCTGATACTCCAATCGAAGGACATTTCGTTCATCTTCAAATTTTACCTTCCTCAAGAAGATGTTGGCTAGCACCCATGTAAAAGAAAATTTTGAAATAAAATGAGAGGGAAAATTTTGGGGTACAACAGCTGCCCCTGTTCAATCTTCTTAAACTTGAGGATTTAGATTGGCTTGTCTGCCTTTCGTGATCTGAAGGTGGAAGATGATTGAACACTAGAGTGCCCAGAAATTTGCACTTGTTTAAAGTGATACTGTTGGTGAATAGTATTAGGAATGGGCTTATAGATGGCATTTGGAAAAGATGACAGAAGACTGTCAGAGATGGGCTTAAAGATGCCATCCAAGGAATACGACGGAGATTCGTCGAAGATGGGCTTAGAGATGCCATCCAAAATAGATGCTGACTTCATAACAAGTCTCTTTATAGGGATTCTTGTTCATGCTATCTAAGGAGGAGTCCGCTGGGGAATGTTTTAGGGGAATAGAGCCTAGGAACTTTGGTTGTCCATTACTCTATTGGGGAGTTATCTCTTGAAAGCAAGCTGTTATCTGGTCGGGATCCAGGCTTCACGGTGACTTGTTGAGGACAATAAGACTGACTATTATCTGGTAGTATTCTAGGCTTCACAGTGATCTATTGGGGAAAATGAAATTAACTGCTATCTGATCGGTTCCAGGCTTCACAATAATTGTAGACATTGAACTGTTATCTGGTCGTATCCAGGCTTCAGCGGCTTGAAGAAATAAAGTTGTTATCTGGTCAGGTCCAGGCTTCAACTTGAATCTTAGGTATATTGTTATCTGGTCGAGTCCAGGATTCGGTGTCACAGGTTATACTATCATCTAGTCGGGTCCAGGCTTCATAGTAATTAATAAACTTCTATCTGGTCGGACTCCAGGCTTTACAGTATCTTTAACTGGATAAGGATCAGAAAATCTTAGGGTCGATTTAACTGAACCAGGGAAATATCTTGAATCAACTTTAACTGGAATAGAAATCAGAAAAATCTTAGTGCCAACTCAACTGCACCAGAAAAAGGTCTTGAATTAACTTTGACTGGAATGGAAATCAGAAAAATCTTAGTGTCGATTTAACTGAACCAGAGAAATGTCTTGAATTAACTTTAACTGGAATAGAAATCAGAAAAATCTTAGTGTCGATTCAACTGAACCAGAAAAAGGTCTTGAATTAACTTTGATTGGAATGGAAATCAGAAAAATCTTAGTGTCGATTTAACTGAACCAGAGAAAGGTCTTGGATTGTCTTCAACTGGAATAGAAATCGGAAAAATCTTAGTGTCGATTTAACTGAACCAGAGAAGGTCTTGAATTAACTTTTACTGGAATGGAAATCAGAAAAATCTTAATGTCGATTTAATTGAACCAAAAAAGGTCTTGAGTTATCTTTAACTGGATAAGAATTATAAAAATCTTAGTATCGGTTTAACTGAACCAGAGAAAAGTTTTTTTGAGAATATCTTTCTGAAAATGCTGAAATAGCCCTTCGTCAAACGTAGCTTTTGAGAAGACTACCAGGTCATGTAAGTAGTCAACGGTGTTTGTTGATTTGATCTTTCCTAAAAATGGTAAAGAGTCAGTCATATGGAATGCCATGATGTATGAAGTGATTTGTGTAATGGTGTTATCAAAATAAATGAGATTGGGATGTATGCATTTGTACTGCAGATGCTATGACATTTGCAGAATGATGTATGAATGCAATGTATGAACGTATCAGTTATTCTGTTGCAGTATTGTTGAACCAGAGAAAATAAATCTCTGATTGTTGCTGGGGTGAAGAATATAGGTCTTCAAATATGTTGAAGTTAAAATACTGGGGGATGATCTCCCGTTGTTAGAGAAATAAACTCTGTTGGGGAAGATAGACTCCATGAACTGAACTGTTTCTAGAAGATAGTCTGGAATAAGTATCAGGATGACATTCGTCTCTGGATCGTACCTGAGCCATTTCTAGAAGATGATCTAAATAAGTATCAGGATGATATCCGTCTCTGGATTGTACCTGAACTGTTGCTAGATGAGAATCTGGAGTGAGTGTTAGAATGACATCCTTCTCTGGATCGTATCTGCACTGTACTTGAAACATGTGTTGAATGAGTGTTAGAATGACATCCGTCTCGGGATCGTATCTGCACCGTTTCTAGAGAGAATATGAAGTAAGTGTCAGGATGACATCCGTTTCTGGATCATACCTAAACCATTTCTAGATGAGAATCTGGAGTAGGTGTCAGGATGACATCCATTTCGGGATCGTACCTGAACTATACTTGAAACATGTGTTGAATGAGTGTCATAATGACATCCGTCTCTGGATAGTATCTGAAATGTACTTGAAACACGTGTTGAATGAGTGTCATAATGGAATCCATCTCTGGATTGTATCAGAAATATACTTGAAACATGTGTTGAATGAGTGTTAGAATGACATCCGTTTCTGGATCATACCTGAACTATACTTGAAACATGTGTTGAATGAGTTTCAGAATCACATCTGTCTCTGGATCGTATCTTCACTGTACTTGAAACATGTGTTGAATGAGTGTCAGAATGACATTCGTCTCTGGATCGTATCTGTACCGTTTCTAGAGAGAATCTTGAGTAGGTGTCAGGATGACATCCATTTCTAGATCGTACCTGAACCATTTCTAGATGAGAATCTGGAGTAGGTGTCAGGATGACATTCGTTTTTGGATCGTACCTGAACTATACTTGAAACATGTGTAGAATGAGTGTTAGAATGACATCCTTCTCTGGATCATATTTGAACTGTACTTGAAACATGTATTGAATGAGTGTCAGAATGACATCCGTCTCTGGATCGTATCTGAACTATACTTGAAACAAGTGTTGAATGAGTGTCAAAATGACATCCGTCTCTGGATCATATCTGAACTGTACTTGAAACATGTGTTGAATGAGTGTCAGAATGACATCCGTCTCTGGATCGTATCTGAACACTTGAAACATGTGTTGAATGAGTGTCAGAATGATATCCGTCTCTGGATCGTATCTGAATTGTACTTGAAACATGTGTTGAATGAGTGTCAGAATGACATCCGTCTCTTGATCGTATCTGCACTGTTTCTAGAGAGAATTTAGAGTTGGTGTCAGGATGACATCCGTTTCTGGATCGTACCTGAACCGTTTCTAGAAGAAAGTCTGCTTTATTTAGAATGTTTCCACTGGGAATTCTTGTTTTGTTGTTTTGAGAAGAAATTCGTTGAGGAACATTGATTGTACATGATTCGTTTCCTGAATTCATGTCTAATTCCCCAAGTGATTCAGATGGAGATCAACCCCTGGTTATTTGGAATTTTTGAGAGATTCCTTGAATCTTGACTTGACTGCCCCAGATGATGGACAATGATCATGTTGTGCCCCTTGGTTGGAAGTGTTTTTCCACTTGAGGTGAAACTTTTTATTGAGAATGTTTTTGTTCACTAGATATTTGTCATGTGAATTTCTATGTTGTCGAACAGATAACTATATGAAAACATTGATATTTAAATAATGCAAAGTTTATGCTTGTCTTGAAGTTTGAAAATTTATTTTTTAGTAAAACAAAATTTTGCAAGAGGGTGATATCAATTCAGGATTTATAGCAAGTCCTACAGGAGTCAGGATACATTTTGTAACAGTATGCTTCCGAACTAACCCATGCTTCAATTAGGACTTTAAGGGTTGTAGCGTGGCCTGGTTCAAGATTTAAGAAACATAGGATAAAGGCTCAAAGTTTATTTGTACCCACCCGTTCTTCGTGATGTTCTTCAGTCCTATGCTCAATTAATTATGCACTTCGAATCCCAGTTGAGTTTTGGAATATCCTTCATGTTCCGATGATGGTTCGGAAATTGAACGTTTGTTTGAGAAGGCAATCATTTTTGTGACCTTTATTTTTTGTTGAGGATTTGTAGGACCTCTTTCTTTTTTTGATTTTTCTATCCCTGTCTTTTGCCTGAACTATTTCTTTTGTGATTGCAGTCAGCGGGATGCCCCCGTTTTTCTTAAGTCTCCTTCACAAGTTTTGACTTAATGGGCTTTTATTTTGAGAGATAATGACTGCCTGTTCTTAATGATTATGTGGAACCATCGCCATCTTTTGGAGAGCATCTTTTACACTATTTGTCGTGTATGAAGTGAAAGCTTGCGACTGAATGCACATCTGAATTAACTGAGAAAACTACCCTGCCTCAGGTTATGATTAAGGGTTTTAATTTGTGTGAAAAGAAAAAACTCCTACTTCATAGGATCAAAGGGGTTGACTAGGGATTATCTTCCTTATAAATCCACTGTTTGGTATTTGAAACAACGCATGTACATCGTCAGCAAGGTCTATTCAAAATCACACTGTGTGAGATTATGGTATCGTCTTCGTCATCCTCTGTCTAAAGGCTTATAGCTTATAACTGAGAGTTGAATATCACAAAAGGGAAGTAAGAAAATAGTTTAAATAAAATGACAGTGAAATCATTCAAGACAAACATATGCGATGCATTAATGGGAAAACCAAAGTTCGACATGACAGTAATTGTTTGAACAACAAATGAAACTACAAATGAAAAATAAAAAATGAACTAGACGTTCTCAATGATTTTTCCTGGGAGCAGTGATCACCTTGTGAGTTTTTGGAGGGTCGAATTCAATCTCTTTGGCGTTAATCATATCATGAATTTTTTTCTTCAGAGCCCAGCAGCCGTTTGTATCATGTCCAGGACTATCAGAATGGTATGCACACCTTTCGTCAGGATGGTAACTAGGAGCAGAAGTATTAGGATTTCGCAGAGGAGCCTTTAACGTAATCAATCCTGCTTTCAACATGTGTTGTAACGCTTGGGCTAGTGACATGTTGATTCTGATGAATTGTCTCTTATGCGTGACCTCTTTATGCTGGTTCCCCTATTGGTGTCATGGCATAGGCGTAGGATTAGAGACCAGTATTGCCCCCACGGATTGATTGTTGTTGTCTGCCTTATTACGACCCTTCTAGCCATACATAACATTGGCTTCCCTCTTACCAGCAAATGGCTTTTTCTCAGCATTAGAAGATGCAGCCATCGTGATCTTTCCACTCTTGATACCACTTTCGATCCTTTCTCCAGTCATAATCATTTCTGTGAATCCGGATGAGGAACTCCCAATCAGCAGATTAAAGAATGGGCCTGCCAGAGTGCCCATGAACATGTCTACCATTTCTCGATCATTCAGAGGAGGTTGTACCCTACCAGCTAGATCCCTCCATTTCCAGGTACATTCCTTGAAGCCTTAGCTAGAACCCAGAGACATGCTTTGAAATTTTATACGAGTTGGAGCAAGGTCAGCATTGTATTGGTACTTTTTGTAGAAAGTAGAAGCCAAGTCTTCCCAGGTAAGAATTTCTGTTCTTTCTAGCTGACACAACCATTCCAGTTGCGTGCCAGCTAAATTTCTTGGAAGAAATGGACCAATAACTTCCGGTCAGCAGTGTCAGGCTAGATCTTACTGACATAGGACCTTAAGTGCAACTTAGGGCAGGAGACACCGTCATATTTGGTGAACGTGGGAACCTTGAATTTTGGTGGGATGATCACACAAGAGACCAACCCTAATTCTTGAAAGTCCAAGCCAGATATATGATGAATCTCCATAGCATTGAGACGATCCTCAAGCTATTTGTATTTTTCGTCGGCCAGAGGATACTGCTCCTCATTATAGTCAGCTTCGTCTTCATCAGTCCCCAGGTTGCTATCTTCTTCATGATTGTCCCCCTTATTTGATGGAGTTGAAAGATCTAGAGCTCCTTTAACCGGTCCTCTGAGTCTTCTTCCCATATTCAGGATTCCAGACGGTTTCTTTTCCTTCTTTTTCTTCTCTTTGATGATCAGAGCTTTCAGGTCTTCCTGCCCCTGGGTCAGAGTCAGGAACATTTGTTGGAAATGAGCATTTTGAGCTTAAAAGTCTTTGACTGTTTGTTCAAGAGCCATTTCTTTACTTGTTGAAATAAACAGCGAAGAAGATTAGAACCCTTCTTTGAAACTTGTTTATGCAATGACATGTATGATATGCGTATATAATGTTTTCAAGGGCTCGTGGGGTAAACAAGAAGATGTCAGCAGTTGAAACTTGCACCTTTTATTGAATAACTTCGTATTGTTGAGCGTCCTTCTACGAGAATCAAGCTCACCATGTCAAGTGGCCCATAGCCCCTGACTCAAGTTATGGTGTTTTGATCTTTTGACGACATTGGCTAGAGGAAAATAAATCCCCTTGCCCCTTGCTAGACGTCTGGTTCATCATAACATGCATCACAGGCCCTCGAGATCCTTGCAATGGTTAAGGAAGTGCTATGGTATGATGATATGATGTATATGCTATGTACCAAAGCAAAAGTGTAAGATGATAAATACAAGTGAAACTTGCAAGATATATAGGTTAATGAATATAAAAAAATCCTGCAAGGAAATCACGTTGTTAGATAATGAAAACAAACCCTACAAGGAGTTCAAGTGGTTAGATAATGAAAGCAAACAAGTCACATAAGTAGCCTTAGGTTCAGGCTTGCATGGAGTTTTTAGGTAAGTACCCTCTTGAATGTTCAGTTGGCTCAACCTGTCCTATTAATAGTAACTGGGTTCTAAGGAGCCTCAGTATCACTTAGCTTCCCTTGAGAAATTGTTTCAGCTCCGCACCAAAGTATTGCGGCCAAAAAATCCCGAAAGTCCAGCCTTAATGAGTGTAGTATTGAGTATCAACTAATCTTCGGTCGGAACCAAAGCCAGATATCTCACTACTTCCTAATTGCTAGGATGAGTCAATTAAAAGTTCTAAAGGTCAGTTAGCGCTTAGTGACACTATGAGGAAGCCTAATGTTATCCTCGACTTGCTCAAGGAACATTAGTACAATCCAGAGTATCGCGCTAACGTAGCCACCACTTCTTCCATATCGGTCTACACCGTACAACCTCCATGATTTATTTCTACTTACCTAATAAGGTGCCCTAGATTCGGGTGTAGGATCTTTTAGTAACAACCCAAACAAACCCTCAAAAGTAAAGCAAACAAAGCACAAAAAGCAATTTAAAAATGAACTAACTCTAAGGTAAACCACACTTTTTTTGTATCCCTAACAGAGTCGCCAGTTCTGTGATACGGTGGAAAAACTGACTGTTATATACTGGTTTTGCATTTTTGTTCGCAAATGTTGTGGTAAGCAAGAGTGGCAACCGACTTTTCATTTATCCAAATTAAGGAAAGGGTGAAAAGAATAGAAAAAGACCTTTTTCGAGATTATTCTGAGTAAGGGGGGTAGATTATAGAAAGGGAAGGTGTTAGCACCCTTTCCATCTGTAGTTATCTACGGGCTCTTAGAGGTTTGCTCATTTTGAAAGTATTTTGTGCTTTGTGTGTTTGAAAATATTTGGAAAATACCTTAGTGCGGAGATTTGCTTTGCGTTAACTCTTGTATCAGTCCTCAAGAGTGTTGACAAAGAAAATATTTTGAAAGTTGTTTTTGAAAAGTAGTATTTGTGTAAGTGCAAAATGTTTTGAGCAAACTTCTAACAACTATCTACTTTTATACTCGAAAAGGGTTGTTCTTTTCCTACTATCCTTTAGACAATTCTATCCTACTATTAGTGAGTAGGTAGCCTTATCGTTGGATGTTGAGGGACATTCGAAGGGACATTTTACAGTCATAAAGGCAACATATGGAGACGCTTTAGCAACTTTTGTTTAAGGGACGAGATCATTTACCGAAAGGCAACACTGTAGGGTCATCGAGGGACTATGATATTTCGATGTTACGGGTCTTTGCTAAAGCGTCCCCATTCTCGAGGGACATGACTGCTTTATTTTCTGAAAGGCAACCGAAGAGGAGATACCCTAGAGGTGCATATATGCATACATGTTGAGATTCAGTTATTTTGTCTTTTTGTTAGGTGAGCTAACATTTTAATTTACAGTCTTTCCATACACCCCTATTTACTAACAGTAATATATCAAAATAATAAAGCAGTAAATGTGCGGAAAATAAAATACAGAAAAAATAAATCCTAAACTATTACACGGCTTTGGGAGAGTTACATAAAAAAGAGTGCATGAAATAAAGTGCGGAATTTTAAATATAAAACTATTACAAGAAAAATCTTAAAAATTACGTCTTAAAAAAAACCCTAAGAAAAGTTCTAAGTAAACAAGAAAAATCTTTTTTTGTGGTATTGAGAGAAAAACTTAAATTAGTTTTCCTAAAATATATTTAGAAAATAAACTAATTTTTTTATGGTTTTCTATATTTATGAAAAGAAATATTAAAATTAAAGTCCTAAATTCTAGTTTACTTTTAATTTTGAAATAAAAGGGCTAAAGTTAATTAATTAATTAATTTTAGAAACTAATTATTTAATAAAAAAATTAAATTCTAATTTTTTACTAATTTTATGATTAAACTAATAAAATAAATGAATTTAATAAAATAATAAAACAAAAATGGAATAATAAAATTTAAATGAAAAAAGTGGGTCGGGTGTTGATCAGCAATTAGGGGGTGCTGATGATCTGGAAAATGTTAGGCCCATAAGATGGCAAGCCCAGAGTCAGCGTGAGATTCAGTGCTGCTGACCTCCAGAGGATGTACCATGGAGTTACATATTGAAGCGCTCAGATCAGCATCAATTATGATCTGAAGGTGATAATCTGATGGTGTATGATGAGCGCCTGGCCATTGTACATATCAGATATGCATAGTATATGTTAGAAAGAAAATGAAAATGCCTGATGTGATACGGTGGCTAGAACCGGACTATTTTAGGAATGCTGGTTTGCGTTTTGCGTTTTTTATTCGCAAAATGTCGCGGTAAGCAAGAGTCGCCACCGACTTTTATTTTATCCAACTGGAAAGGAAAAAAGCACAGAAAAATTCCCTTTTTCGAGATTTTGAGTACGGGGGGTAGATTATTGAAAGGGAAGGTATTAGCACCCTTTCTATCCGTGGTTTTCCATGGACTCTTAGGTACTTGCTCATCGTTTTCAAAATTTGCTTCTGTGTTTGTGATTTGAAAAAGTTTTTCGTTTTAATTTGATTTAACTCTTGCTTCTGTCTTCAAGAGTGTTACGAAGTCGTTTTTTGAAATCTTTGTTTGAAAAGAGTGTAAGTGTGAAAATGTTTGTTTGGATTGAGCAAGTACTTAAGATTCTACCTACTCGAAAAAGAGAATTGTTCTATGTTTATTTCCTTTAGACAGTGCTATCCTACTATTAGTGAGTAGGTAACACCGTCGTTGGAGTTTTAAGGTTCAATTCGAAAGGGACGTATGATCACTGAAGCAATGTTAGGACGTATTAGTAGTAACCCTAATGTCTTAGATCAATTATTGGAGGTAACAATATCCGAGGCAACCATTCCGAGGCAATTTTTCCGAACAGGACTTTGATCTTTGTTTAGACAAGAGAGCGACCACTAAAGCATCCTATACTTAATGACCGTTTACCGAAGGCAACCGAAGTGAGAGTATACCCTAGGAGTGCGCATGTACGAGTGATTCGATTTCAAGTTTATTATCTTTGCACATTTAAAGTTCGCTAATTGTTTTAAAGTTAATCATACATTCTTGTCATGCATCCCTATATTCATACATCTAACAGTTTAATATTTGCGGAATTTAAAGTGCGAAAGTAAGCTACGCTATTACAAGGCTTCATATATTTACATAGCCAAAAACAAACCCGTAAAACAAAGCGATAAATGAAAATAAAAGATCCTAATTAATCTATTACAACTTGTAAGCAATTACATTAATATGGTAAAAATAAATAAGTGCACGACGATGAGTTAAGAACGAGAGAGAATTAGGGTTTTGACCCCTTCTAACCTAATTGAAAGAAAAAAATTGTTTTTGTTGTTTTTAAATATTTTTAAGAAAAAGAATTAGGTTTTTAAATTAAATACACAATTAATTAGTAATTAAATTAATTAAAGAAAATGACTAAATTTAACCTATTTTTGTGTTTTTGGTTATTTTTAAGAAAAAGAAAATAGAATTTAAATTTAGACAAACCCTAATTTCTAATTGTTTTTAAGTTATTTACAAAAAGAATTTAAGTTAGCTTAGAAATTAAATAATCTAATTTAATTAATTAATTTTTGACAAAAAATAAACCTAAATCTAATTGGATGAAAATATTATTTTTGTGATTTTTTGATAAAAAGAAAAATTAATTTGTGTTAGTGAAATAATTAAATAAATTAATTAAGAAAAAATATAAAAAGAAAATAGAAAGAGATATGGGCCTGAGAAAGCAATTGGTGGGGTGTGAACATCAAATTTTGGACCCAAAACAGGTTGGTCCATGTTGACTTGCCCAGATTTCCTGTGATGCATTGACCATGGCCTATGATGCTCCTTCATTGATGGCCTTTAGATCTGGCGTCCTTGACACTTGGCAGGTTGGATGATGAGGTCACATGGTGATCCCTTGGCCTGTGTGCACGCTGGATTACCTGAAGGAAAATAACAAGAAATAATAGGGGGGACCTGCGATTCGAACCCAAGCCCCAAAGCATTTTCCAATTACTCCACTACCAACTGCGCTGCATGCTTTTGTTGTATATACAATAAACAATAATCATAATACTATAAGCAAGCAAAATAAAAAGAAATTCGCGCAGAAATTCAAATGGACGAGTAGGGTGATGCCACGCCATCATCCCTGTCCTATCTGCGTGGCTAAAAGGTTTGAAGACCTTTACCTACGGACAACGTCCGTCACTACAAACCCTGTAATTTCTCAAAATCAAGCACAAGCAAGATAAATAAAATCTAAGGCCATGAATTGATTCGTCTTTGCCTGCTGAGCACGATGGTGCCCTTCTTGAGGGCTAATTTCACTTGTACACAAAAATCCCAAATCGAGCCAACAAAACCTAGCAATGGTGAATCTTGATACAGTCCATAAAAACACAATTAAATGATATAGATAGCTTGGAAATGTTTCAAGGAGTAAGAATCTATAATTATTTTATGCTATAAGTGTCAGAATCATGCAATTCAATTTCAAGAACAAACCAAAGTCGTGGCTGACTTACAGTGGGTTTTAGCGCCTGAAAGTGCTTGTTCTTGATTGGTATGGCTTGCTTGTGATCCCAGGAAGCGAATGATATGGCTAGAGGGTCTTAAAAGTGCCTGGAAGTATCAAAACGAATTACCACTTTTCTTTGTTTTTTTTAAGTTTGTTCCCGCCTTCTCACGCCTCAAAAGCTTATCTTTTAGGTCTGCAATTGTTCAATATATATCAATGATTGAATTAGGGTTGCAAACATGATCTCAATCTTTCTCCATTATATATTTTGATTTGGATTTGATTCACTTGAAGATACTTCCAAAAATAGGCCAAACTCAATCTTTTTATGCACACCAAGGCTTTGCACGAATTCAATCTTTTGCTAGCTGGATATAGAACCTGAAACATGCACAATATCTTGAGATTTCAATGTTTTGGATTTTTCATGATTTGTTTTGATTTAAATTGATTTAATTCAAATAAAAATCAAAATAAATAATAAAAATAAGATAAAGACAAGTTGGAATAGCTAGGACTCTTGGACCTTGCTACCAACTTAAAACAAGTGCAAAAGATTAGGCCCATTTAGCAAAAATTGCAATTTGAGGCATAGTTGACTTTTGACAATTTTGCAAAAAAGGTCAACTTCACCAATGCATAACTTCCTCAATTTTGACTCTTTGAAGGTGTTCTTGGACTTTTTAGAAAGCTTGAGATGTACTCTAAGCAACACTTTTTGTCTCATCTCAAGTTGGTATTCCATGTTCATGTATGAAGCTTTGACAAAAAAGGTGTTTTTGTTGACTTTTCAAAATGACCTATAATGTCCAAATTCATAACTTCTTGTGAGTGCATATTTTGAACTTGGGAGATGAATATGAATTGTTTAGCATGAATATGAACTTGGGAGATTAATATGAATATGAATATGAATGGTTAAAGTTAAGTTGACTTTTTCTACAAAATCCTAATTTAGCAACTTTTGGTTCTTGATGAATTATGAGCAATCCTTGATGAATCATGATCAACCCTTGATCAAATAAAGAAATATACTTCAAAATGAGGATGTTGACCAAAAATCTTGAAGTTTGACTGTATGTGGGCCACAGTTGACTTTTGCCCTAACACAGTCGATTTTCAGGCCTTTGAGCAATTGACTGAGCTAATTTTTTCTTTAAGGCTTGAAACTTGACATGGATGATCTTGAGAACATATTAGGACAATGGTGAGAATTTGGGATCCCATGGACTCAAGTATCTTGATGCAACATGAAACCCTAATTTGAGGTAGATTGCCTTAGGAGAGAGTTTGTCTAGTCAACCCTTGGACTTCCTTGAGCAACTTGAGGATCTTTCTTGAAATGTTTTGAGAAATATGGGAGGGAAAATTTTAGGGTACAACAGCCGCCCCTGTTCAATCTTCTTAAACCTGAGGATGTAGATTGGCTTTTCTGCCTTTCGTGATCCGAAGGTGGAAGATGATTGAACACTAGAGTGCCCAGAAATTTGCACTCGCATGAAGTGGTATCCATCTTGCAATATCGGGAATGGGCTTACAGATGCCATTTGGAAATTGATGACGAAAGATGGGCTTAAAGATGCCATTTAGAGATAGATGATGGCAGATGGGCTTAAAGATTCCATCCGAAGGAGTGTCGATCGCAATAGAGATTCCTTAGCGAGAGTCTGTATACATGTTGTTGAGGAAGATTTTGCTGGGGAATGATGATCTCTGTCTTGGGATAAATAGAATTTTAGGAGCTTCGGTCGTCCGTTATTCTACTGGGGAATCGTCTCTTGAGGAGGTAAAAATGAACTACTATCTGGTCGTAATCCAGGCTTCATAGTAATAAGATCGACTGTTATCTGGTCATGCTCCAGGCTTTATAGTGATTTACTGGGGTGATGAGATTAAACTTGCTATCCAGTCGTAATCCAGGCTTCACAATTTCTCGATTCTTATCTGGTCATAATCCAGGCTTCAGAAGAAAATGAGTTGTTATCCGATCGCATCCAGGCTTCAACTTGAATTTAGGGCATACTAATATCCGATCGACTCCGAGCTTCTCAGTAATTGTCCAGGTAAACTACTATTTGGTCGAAATCTAAGCTTCGCAGGGTCTTGTACTGTTATCTGGTCATAATCCAGGCTTCACAATACCACACTTCTTATCTGGTCGTAATCCAGGCTTCAGAAGGAATCAAATGGTTATCCCGTCGCCTTTGGGCTTCCCTTTGATTTTTGGGCCTACTAATATTCGGTCGAATCCGGGCTTCATAGTAATTGGCCAGGTAAACTGCTATTTGGTCGTAATCCAAGCTTCACAGTGTCCCTCGCTGTTATCTGGTCGTAATCCAGGCTTCAGTGTCTCTTACCGCTATTTGGTCGTAATCCAGGCTTCGCGATGTCTCATACCATTATCTAGTCGAATCCAGGCTTCATGGTGTTCAGAGAAATCAAGATATTATCCGGTCATAATCTAGGCTTCATAACTTGTATTAAAGATATACCACTATCTGGTCGTAATCCAGGCTTCGCGGTGTCTTTGGCTGCTATCTGGTCGTAATCCAGGCTTCACAGAAACTTGTATTGCTATATGGTTGTAATCCAGGCTTCACAATAACTTGCTGAGTTGTTATCCGGTTGTAATTCGGGCTTCACGGCTTGTGCTTATGATAAACCACTATCTGGTCGAATCTAGGCTTCATGGTGTCTCGGGATGCTATCTAGTCGTAATCCAGGCTTCACAGTAACTTGTTGAGCTGTTATCCGGTCGTAATTCGGGCTTCACGGCTCGCTGGGGATTAAACTATTATCCAGTCGAATTCGGGCTTCATAGCTTAAAGATAAACCACTATCTGGTCGAATCCAGGCTTCGTGGTGTTTGATATTGCTATTCGGTTGAATCTGTGCTTCACAATATGCTGTAGAAATCAAGGTACTATCCGGTCGAATCCGGGCTTCATAGCTTGAACTTTGTGAGAATTTGATTGTATCCTTCCTGAAAGGTAAAGGTTAGTCGTATGTAATGCATGACATGTATCAAGCAATGATGTTATCAAAATAAATGAGATTGTGTTTGTATGATGCGTATGCATATGTCATGATGTATGAATATGTAATGTTTTTTGTGATGTTCTCTAGCTGGGGAAAATAAATCCCGGATTGCTGCTGGAGAAAAAAAGTTGAATTCTTTGTTCTCGCTGGGGATAATGACCGAAGATGATTGTGAGAATAATCCTGCTGGAGAATAAACTGACGAGAAAATGACTTTGTGGGGAAGAGATACTCTGCTAGAGGATCTGTTGATTTGGAGAAATAACCTCGGCTGGGGATGAATCACCGTTGCTGGCGATGATGAACTATGTCGGGGATAAAGTTTCTGTTTGTGAAAGAAATGAACTCTGCTAGGGATAATCTTCTAGTAATGGTGATAGATAAACTCTGCTTGGGGAGAATCACTGTTTTTAGATACCTTTTTCTCTGCGGGGAGTGAATGTACTTGTGTTTTCCAGCTAGGTCTATCCCTATACCTGGTGGACAGAGCAATTGTAAAGCTTGGACATTTCTTGTTTGCCCCTATTCCTGATATTACGAGTAATCGTCTTTTGTTTTGCATGTAAATATTTATGAGTAGCAATTATTGTCAAATGCATATATAAAAAATGAACATTGGACGTTCTTGCAAAACTAAACAGAAAAAGGAAAACAATTTTAAATTTCTTTGTGAAAATGAATTGTATTGATTTTAAAGTTAGCCTGTAAATAGGCATTTTTGTACAAGAGGCTGACGTCCTAGTAAGTGAACGCCGCCTAATGATAGAAATTATACAATTTGTGTAAAACAAAGAAAAACAGCTATGTGAGCAATCCCACTGGGTTCACACTCTGCTATTGCCTTTATGTCTTTCGAGCATCTCATCACTTTGCTACTTGGTTGAAGGTAGATTAGATTGATTGGTGTCGTCCGAGCTTGATAGTTGATACCGAAGTCTGGTTGCAAGATGATCCAATGAGACATAATGTTACGCTTTAGTCCTTAATTTTTGCCTGGACCGCCCTTTCGGGTTTTCAGTCCACCGGGATACCCTTTTTTGCCCAAGCCTCCTTTTCAGGTTTTCGACTTGCCAGGTGTACAGATTTTTCATTTTTTATCCCTAATTTTTGCCCGAACCCTTTTGGTTCGCCGGGATGCCCTTATTTTTGCATAGGCCAGTCAACCTAGTGGGTCTTTGATTATGCGTAGTATTTTTTCACTATGTCTGCATTGACGGGGTGAGGAAGGTCGTCACCATCCATGGTGGTTAGAATCATAGCTCCTCCTGAGAAAATGTTTTTAACCACAAATGGCCCTTCGTACGTAGGGGTCCATTTGCCCCTAGCATCACCTTGAGGCAGTATGATGCGTTTGATCACCAGATCCCCAACTTGATACTCTTGTCGTCTGACTTTTTTGTTAAATGCCTTGATCATCAGCTTTTGGTACGTCTGACCATGACAAATAGCAGTAAGTCTCTTTTCGTCGATTAAGTTCAGCTTATCAAGCCGAGTCTGGATCCAGTCGTCCTCGCTCAAACCTGCATCCTTCATAATCCGAAGAGAGGGTATCTGGACCTCAATGGGTAAGACTGCCTCCATGCCATACACCAAAGAATAGGGTGTTGCCCCTGTTGAAGTCCGCGTTGAGGTTCGGTACCCATAAAGATCAAATGGTAACATCTCGTGCCAATCTTTGTATGTCACCGTCATCTTCTGCACAATCTTCTTAATGTTCTTATTAGCTGCTTCAACAGCCCCATTCATCTTCGCCGATAAGGAGAAGAGTTGTGATGCTGTATCTTAAACTATTTTCAGAGCTCAGTGATCATCGTGTTGTTGAGATTTGTACCGTTGTCCGTAATGATCCTCTCTGGTACACCATATCGACAGATCAAATTGTTCTAAATAAACCGTGCCACGACGTTCTTGGTTACTATAGCAAAGGAAGCTGCCTCAACCCACTTCGTAAAGTAGTCAATTGCTACCAGGATGAAATGATGCCTGTTGGACGCAGTAGGTCTGATCTCGCCAATCATATTGATGCCCCACATTGCAAAAGGCCAAGGAGCTGTCAAGATGTTTAGAGGAACTGGAGGCACATGCACTTTATCATCATAGACTTGGCACTTATGACATGTCCGAGAATGCAAATAACAATCGGCTTCCATAGTAGACCAAAAATATCCTGCCCGTAAGATCTTCTTTGCCATGGTATGTCCACTGGAATGTGTTCCGAAAGTACTTTCATGTAACTCTACCATAATCTTTTCTACCTCGTTCTTGTCCACACAACGCAACAAGGTCGAATCATGGTTATGCTTGTAAAGAATACCATTACTGATGAAGAACTTCATAGTGAATCTCCTCAGAAACTTCTTATCATTAACAGATGCACCCTCGGGATACTCTTGAGCCTCAAGATACTTCTTTACCTAATGAAACTAGGGTTTATCTACTACCTCTTCAGTCTCAATGTCACAGTAATGTGCGGGTTCGTCCAACCTCTCAATGGTAATCTAGGGAGCTTCATTGTCCCACCTGACCTTAAACATAGAAGACATAGTAGCTAGTGTGTCCGCTAACTGATTCTCCTCTCTTGGGAAGTGTTCAAAGGTTATCTCCTCGAAATGTGGAAGCAACGTCAATACATACTCTTTGTAAGGAATAAGATTTGGGTGCTTCGTATCCCACTCGCCTTTGATCTGACTGATCACTAGAGCGGAATCTCCGAATACACTCAAGAACTTAATCCTCAGGTCAATAGCTGCTCGAAGGCCCATGATACACGCTTCATACTCCGCCATGTTGTTGGTGCAGTTAAAACATAATCAGGGGGTGAGCGGAGTATGACAACCCTCAGGAGATATGATCACGACGCCAATTCCATTTCCTAATGCGTTCGAAGCTCCATCAAAATACATAGACCATCGGGATCCTTCCTCAGGTCCTTCATCCGGTCCAGGTTTTTCACAGTCAGTCACCAACATGATGTTCTCATCCGGGAACTCGAAATTCATAGACTGGTAATCATCCACGGCCTGATGTGCCAAATGATCTGCCAATACAATTCCCTTGATTGCCTTATGGGTTGTGTATTGGATGTCATACTCAGTCAAAATCATCTTCCATCTTGCTATTCTTCTGGACAAGGCAGGCTTTTTGAAGATATACTTGATTGGATCCATCTTTGATATAAATAGGGTAGTGTGAGTCAGCATATACTGTCTCAGCCGGCGAGAAGCCCATGCCAAAGCACAACAAGTTTTCTCAAGCAGTGAGTATCGGGTCTCACAGTCAGTAAACTTTTTGCTAAGGTAGTAAATAGCATGCTCTTTTCAGCCAGACTCGTCATGCTTCCCCAACACACACCCCATCGAATTGTTGAGTACTGTCAATTATAAGATCAAAGGTCTCCCTTCAACTGGAGGCAACAGAATAGGGGGCTCTTGGAGATATTCTTTGATCCTTTCAAAAGCGGCTTAACATTCACCATTCCATCTCACAACTTGATCTTTCTTCAGCAACTTGAAGATTGGCTCACAAGTAGCAGTCAGGTGTGAGATGAATCGGGTGATATAATTCAGACGTCCCAGAAAGCCTTTGACTTCTTTTTCTGTTTGGGGAGCTGGCCTCTCTTGTATAGCATTCACCTTGGCAGGATCCACCTGAATACCTTTATCACTAACGACGAAACCCAGCAGCTTACCAGATATTACCCCGAAGGTGCACTTGTTTGGGTTTAACCTCAGCTTGTACATCTTCAACCTGTCAAATAGTTTCTGGAGATGGTCAAGATGTTCCTCTTTGATTTGGGACCTTGCAATCATGTCATCAACGTATACCTCAATCTCATGATGAATCATGTCGTGGAACAAAGCGACCATGGCGCGCTGATACGTTGCCCCATCATTCTTCAATCCGAACGGCATGACTTTGTAGCAAAAGGTACCCCACTGCGTAACGAAGGTCGTCTTCTCCATGTCTTTGGGAGCCATGTTAATCTGATTGTAACCAGAAAAACCATCCATAAAGGAGAAGACCTTATGCTGCGCGGTGTTGTCGACCAGAACATCAATGTGAGGGAGTGGGAAATCATCCTTGGGGCTTGCCCTGTTCAGATCCCTATAGTCCACACACATTCGTACCTTACCATATTTCTTCGGCACCTGAACCACGTTGGCAACCCACTGCGAGTAAGAAGTAACTGCTAGAAAACCGGCATCAAACTGTTTCATGACCTCGACTTTGATTTTCTAGGACATCTCTGGGCGCATACAGTGAACTTTCTGCTTCACTGGAGGACAGTCTTCTTTGGTTGGAAAGCGGTGAACCACAATATCGGTATCCAACCCAGGCATATCTTCATAAGACCAAGCAAAAATCTCAACATAGTCACACAACATTTGTATCAACCGTTACTTGACGCTAGGCTCCAGATTTGCACCAATCTTAACTTCTTTCTTATCCTCCTCTGTACCCAAATTTACTGATTCCACTGGCTCTTCATGGGGCTGTATGGCCCTCTCTTCCTGTAGTAACAGTCTAGCAAGTTCCCCAGGAACTTCGCAATCATCCTCACCTTCGTCCTCGGCTTGGTTGATCAGACTTTCGAAGTCATAACTGGCAGTAACAGAGTCGTTATCAGTGGGATCCATAGTGGATGTGGATCTGCATTATGATATATGAGTGTGTTTAAGACAATAGCTGTTTTCATAAAGTGCAAGATAGAGAAGAAATACAAGGAGCGTAAAATTTGTAATGCAAGAAAACGTCCAATGCTTTATTGATGATATATGGAAATGATACATAATAAGCCCTCACAAACAAAGTCATGGTGTCTTGGGCAAGGCACCAGGCCGTAAAGTTTCAAATTGTCTGTTATAAAACTCAAAACAAAAGTCTATTACTGTGTAATAAAAGAAATGGGCACGAAGTCCTTCGCCGTCCAATTATTCAAGCCACCGTCGGTAGTCGGGTAAATCCAACTATCGAGCTATGACTCTTCTTCATCGTCTTCAATTGCATTCAATCCCTGATTACTGATACGCAGGGGAGGTCTTCCAATCCGTGCACACCGAACAGCCCTTTGAGCTTCTGCAGTAAAACCCAAACCAAACTTGTCAGTCTTGTGTGCGAAGTCAGGGAGTTGACCACAATTTGCACACCCACCTTTTTCTGTTACAGCCCGAGCGTCCTTGAGGGAAGCCATCTTCATTGGAGGTTCTTCAACAACAAATTTAGTAGACGCCAGAGTCTGGGGAACTTCTTCAAAGTTCTGACATGGGGTTTCAATGAAACCTCCATCCATCTCCACATACCGAAAAGAGTTAAGGTGGCTCACCATGTACTCCTCATCTCCTCGTACTGTAATAATCTTCCCCTTTACTGGATATTTCAATATTTGATGGAGTGTAGAAGTCACTGCCGCAACTTTATGAATCCATGGGCGACCCAGCAAACGAGAATAAGATGGTCGGATGTCCATCACATAAAACGTAGATGCGAAATTATGAGAGCCAACTTTAACAGGGACATCCACCTCCCCGTGCACCCTCCTTTTGGACCCGTCAAAGGCCCTAACCATAATATTACTCGGCTTCAGAACCAACCCTTTACAGTCCAACCGGTCTAACTCTTTCTTGGGTAAAACATTTAATGAAGACCCAATATCTACCATTACACGGGCCAGAGTAGTGCCCCTGCACTCGATCGAGACATGCGGGGCATCATTATGATTCCTTCCTTTGGCAGTCAGATCTGCGTCGGAGAAACCCAACCCGTTGTCAACGGTCAAACTAGCCACACAGTCTTTGAATTGGTCAGCAGATGTTTCCTGCAGCACATGTGCAGTTTTAAGGAAATCAATTAAAGCCTTTGCATGGGCTTCCGAGCATAATAATAAAGATAACATGGAGATATTCGACGGGGTTTGCCCCAGCTGTTCGACTACGTTGTAGTCGCTTTTCTTGATGATCTTCAGAATTTCCTCTATCTCCTGTCTAGAGGTTTATACAATAATCTTCTTCGGTGCCTCCATCCGGGAAGGCTCACCTGTGATCTCTTTGCCCCGAGCGTCAGATGACTCAGCGACAGGGCTGATAATTGGAATATGAACTGGGACAATAGCTGATGTACTGGCATATGGAATAGCAACAGGCTTTCGAACAGTTGGAGGGGAAATCTCAGGGGAGAAGTGTCTTCCGCTTCGGTTGACCTTGCTAGCCCCGATAATATTGCTGACATCAGTATCAGCTTCTTCAACCTTCAAGTCTTGTTTGATCCCATGATAATACACATCGGCCCCATAGTGCCAGGGACAGCCTTATCCGAAGTGTAGGGGATAGGATCGGGAATAGTAATGATCAATGGAGAAACTCTCAGAACGAATGTAATCCTAACAGGCTTTCTCGAGGAAGCCTTGGAAGGATTGGCGGAAATGGTTATAATGGACACATCTTCAACAGGAATCAACGGAATCAAAGTTTTCTCGAACATGATTTCTTTGTTATCCATCAGGCGTTGAACACCTGATTTCAATAAATGGCAACTAGCAGGCATGATTGAACACAGGTGGCAACCTTTGTCACAACAACCGGCCGATAATAGATTCTTCTTTACTGTCATCAACGGAGTAGAAATGTCTTCCACAAAGGTCACAAATGAATCATCGTCCACAGCATTTACTCCATGCTTGGGCATAGGAGCAGTCATAACATTAGGCTTTTTCGGCGCGTCAAACTCAATTTCTTTAGCTTCAATCAAAATTTTCACCTTATTCCTCAAGGCCCAGCAGTTGTTTGTATCATGCCCTGGGCTATCGGAGTGATAGGCGCATCGGGCGTTTGGATTATACAGCGGTGATGTAGTACTGGGATTCTTCGGGGATTCCCTCAGAGTTATCAAGTTAGTCTTCAACAATTGTGGCAGAATTTGGGATAAGGTCATACTGAGCCGAGTATACTATATTTACGGTCTTTATACTCTTTGCTGATTATTGCATTGTGGGGCAACGGTGGGTCTTGATATTACTACCGCATTAACTACTTGGCAGCATTCAGGTCGGTTTTGGCTCCTTGAGCTGTAAACTGCACTAGCTTCCTTCTTGAAATGCTTCCTTTCTGTACTGGACGAAGCACCTTTCTGTATCTTACCACTCTTAATACCAGCTTCTACCCTTTCCCTAGTCAAAATTAATTCAGTGAATCCAGACGACGAACTGCCGATCAAATGATTGAAAAATGGGCCAGACAAAGTCCCAAGAAACATATCCACAAACTCCCTATCAGACAGAGGGGTTGGACTCTTCCAGCCAGATCACTCCACTTCTGAGCATAGTCCTTAAAGCCTTCGGTTGCACCCATTGACATACCTTGAAGCTGAGTACGCGTGGGAGCAAGGTCAGCGTTATACTGGTATTGCTTGTAAAAGGCAGCAGCAAGGTCCTCCCAGTTGCGGACATTAGCTCCTTCCAATTGATAGAACCATTCAAGTTGAGTCCCTGAGAGACTATCTTGAAAGAAATGAACCCACAAGTTTCTATCAGCAGTATAAGGTTGAATTTTTCTGATGTATGAGCGGAGATGAAGGTTTGGACAGGATACTCCATCATACTTAGCAAAGACATGAGCTTTAAACTTGTGAGGGATCACCACCCCAGATGCCAGTCCTAGATCTCCGAAGTCCAACCCAGGTATCTTCTGAATCTTCATTGCACTCAGCCGGTCTTCGAGTTGCTTGTACCTATCCTCAGTAGGAGGATACTGTTCATCATAAAAAATAGTGTCATTATCAGAGACCACAGGACTAGGACCCTTTCCTTCCTCTTGATTCTCCCCTCCTCCAGATGAATGAGACAGATCAGTTTCCTATTGCAACCTATTCCCAAATTTGTGACCCATATTCAGCAGAACCACCTTCTTCTTCTTCTTCTTCCTCTCCTTTAGGGTGAGAGTCTTCAAATCCTGTTTCCCTTTAGCCAAGTTCAGGAACATCTCTTGGAATTGAGCATTCTGTGCTTGAGGAGCCTTGATGGCTTGATCGATATGTGTTTCAGAAGACATTCTGTACTGAAATAAACAACGAAGAAGATGAGAAACCTGTAATGATACTTGTAATGAGGTGCATGGTAATGGAATGCGTATGAAATGATTTCAAAGACTTTGGGAGATTCAAATTTGTAAAACAAAATAAAACACACTTTATTAGATTAACTTGTAAAAATGTTTAACAATGCCTTTAAGGTGTTATAAAAAGAACTAAACTGAAAACAAATCTAAACTAGAAACAAGCAGAAATCAGAAATCCTATGGTCGCTTTCCCTTCGTGTTGACATAATCATTGATTGTCCTTTCATTCTCAAGCTGCCCCGTAAGCTTCAAGATCTTCCTCTCTTGCTCATGATACTTCTCCCTGTAGGTATCCCGCTCCTCCTTTAGCTGAATCCAGGATCTCTTTAATTCCCCAAGATCAGTAGGCATGTAGGGATAAATCATGGTATAAGGAACCCCTTCTTCATTAGTATGCTCCACGATCACTGGAAAAACAGCTTCATAAGGCATTCCCAGCTTTTGAGCACGGGCTCGAACCCACTGGAGATAAGGTTGCATAGGGAGAGAAGTCTTTATTCCTAGCTCTTGAGGGTCAGACCTGTTTACCATGCTCCAGGCTCATATAAACCTTCGGTGATGCTCATCCACGTCCCCCTTGTAGTCAAAGACAATGTCTATAAGAAGTAGCTCATGAGGACCTTCTCTCCGAGCGCGACCAAACTGTCTCAAAGCCAAACAAGGACTATATGTTATTCCCCCTCTAATTCCAAGCAACATAACATTAGGGTATTCCTCACATCGATCAATGACACCTACTCTTTCCATATCCTTAGAACTCTAAAGGATGTCCGTATGAGCAAGAGACATGATTCTGTAAGCCCATCCTACACCTTCCTCATTCTTCAACACAGACTTGGGGAGGTGCGAAATAAACCACCTCGCCAGCAGCGGCGTGCAACACATGAGGGTCCCCCTTCTTCGTACAGTACGAGTATAGAGAGCATGTAAAATATCACCCATAAGAGTAGGCATCGGATGACGAGACAAGAAGATCTTGACCGTGTTCACATCCATGAAGGAATCTGGATTCGGGAAAAGAACCAAACCGTAGATGAGGAGAGCTAATATGTCTTCAAAATCTTGAAAATCCAAGTTATTCCAGAACTGTTGAGCTTGATCGATCAAGAACTTAGCCAAAAAACCTTTAACCCCACTCCGTGTCTCCCAATTAGACACTATATCAACCTTTTTCAAGTGTAAAGCTGAAGAAATGTCCTCTGGCCTAGGAACCTCCTCCAAACCTGTGAAGGGTGTCTGCTCGAGGATAGATATGCCTAATAAATCAGAAAACTCCTCCAAAGTGGGGACTAGCTGATAATCCGGGAAGGTGAAACAATGATGCAACAGATCAAAGAACTGGAAAAGGACGCTCATCATCTGCTCATCCAACTTTGAAGTGACCAAACTAAGGAGATGACCATGTCTTCTAACAAACGAGGAAGTATCAGAACTTTTGAGACTAACTCTCTGAGCTGAGCAGGGATTTGCAAGAAGTTGACTCGAATGGTATTTCTACGCATAGAAGTCATGATCTGCAAAACAGAACAAAGATAAATCACCTCGGTCTTTGAAATGGTTAGTGTTAAACCCCAAAATTTTCCCTCTCATTTATCAAGACTTTTCTCACAAGACTTCTTTGACTCAAGACAAGATTAGGGCTTGGTCAGCTCAAGACATCTCATCTTGCACAGATAACCCAAAATTAGGGTTTGAGTTTGCACAAGGATTTTTGGACCATCAATGCTTCATGTGACTTCCATACATCATTTTGGACCCCTAAGATTGCTCATGATAAGTTTCAAGCCTTGAACCACATTTTGATCAGTCAATTGGACAATTGACCTAAAAATCAGCTGTATTGGGAAAAAAGTCAACCATGGCCAATTCACAGTCAAACCTCATAATTTTTTATCCACGTAAACATTTTAGATTCACATGTATCATTTGGTAAAGTTTGGATCACAATTCCTCAAGAAATTTGATCAAATCATCAAAAGGGCAAAATGGTCAAAATTAGGGTTTTTGACTGAGAAAGGGAAATTTCTGATTTTTAACCTAGGCAATGACCAATTGAGTTCAAGCATGATTTCAAGGATTCAATGGCATCATCTTGACTCAATTACATGGTTCAAAACATCTCAAGTTCATTGGATTGACAGATGAAATTTGCAGTCAACTGATCAAAAGTTAACCATATACTGAAAAGTCAAACTTTGACTTTTTGGTCAAAATCAAGTGCCAAGGATCATAATTCATCAAAACATGTCAAAATGTGAAACTTGTTCATAAAAAATCAAGAGAATAAAAAATCCCACTTTGCAAGACTTTGAAATTTTTCTAAGTATTTTCTATACTTGGTTAATTTCATTTACTTCATGACATATTTGCTACAATTCCAAATAATTCAAAATGATGCAAGTAATTCAAGTTATTACAAAGTGACATTTTGCAAAATTACAAATTCTAAAACTTTTTCTTGATTAAAATCTTGTCATAATATTTTTGCCTTTGACATAATGTGCACAAGACTAAATTTGTGACATGCTACAAACCCTGTTGTCCAAAGTTGAAGAAAATATGATATATCACATTGCTATAACATCCTATGCTGCCCTGCAAGAAAGCTTATGCTATGCTTCCTCCCAAGTATACATGCTGCCAATACAGTCCAAAACTGCTCTATGCAGTCTGCCCAAACCTGCACCACAACAGCCCCAAAATTGCACCGAAATGGCAAAGGAAAATTATGTGAAGAAAGTATCGAAGCAGTAGGCAAAAACAATTCAAACAACTTATTTATTTTCCCCCCTAAACCACAGTCAAGGGGTCTACAAAAGAGGACTGTCTCATAAGACAAAAGGGTTGGTTTTTAGAGTTAGATTTCAGGAGGTAAATTTTTAGAGAGAGAGTTTTATTGAGCATAAAAATAATATTCTGTACAACCTTGATTCATTTTCAAAACCAAGTCTATTCTTGTTCAAAACAGAAAACCCAATCCATTACTCCACCATACAAACTCTCCTTTAAACCAAACAACTCATCACAAATAAAGGTGGTCCAAAACATCACAAAAACAATCCCTGTAGTGCTATCAACTTCACCTTCAAAACACCAAAAACATCACAGTACAGTCTAACTCATTTTCAACAGTCCGGAGCAGCTTTTTGGAGATTCATTGAGGTCCTCATCATATTTGGAAAAACATTCAAATTTAAAACAGACAGTGCAGTCAGAGGTAAGTCTTCTTGACTTGATATCTCTCCATACATCATTATTGATTTGCTTATTTTGAAAACAAGAGTAGTACTTTAATATCTTTTTTGAACTAGTTATCTGCACATTGTTTAGGCTTATTCAATCATTTGTTGTTCATGTTTATCCATCATATACCATAAGCTAACATGTACAACCAGTAAAATGGTGTTTAAGGCAAGAAAATGCAGGATGTATCGATGCATATCCTCATGTGTCGACCCATTTTAGTAAAGAAACAGGGTATGAGTCGACACATAACCCTCATGCATCGACCCATACTAAGTTCAAGTCACAAAGCAGAAGCTGGAAAAGCCTATGAGTAGACACATACGCGTTTCGCATCGATACAAGAAGGTGTATGAGTCGTCACATCCTATTACGTGTCGGCTCATACTGAACAAATTTTGTTTTACAGGAGCAGGGAAAAGCTATGTGTCGATGCATAGCAGCATGGGTCGACATATAGTGGTTAAAAATGCATTTCTTCTTATATTTGGCACTGTTTTCACATTATTTTTGTTGTTGTTCGATATGGTTGTAATATTTTAGTTTCCACTTCATCCCCATTATTAATTCGTACCCCCATCCCCCTAAAATGATGTAATAGCTTAGATTTTACTTTCCGCATTTTACTTGCTTTTCATGTATTGCTAGTAAATAGGATGCATGGCAAGATAAAATCAACAAATAGACGACTTTCAAATACAAAATAAAACGTATGCAAACTAACACACTTGCACACTAACACCTCTAGGGAAATCTCACTTTGTCTCCTTTCGGAAAATAGTCATGTCCCTCGAATATGGGACGTTTTAGCAAAGACCCTTCGATAAAAAAAGACCGTAGTCCCTCGATGACCCTCGATGTTGCCTCTGGTAAAACAATCTAGTCCCAAAACAACATTGCTAAAACGTCATATAAGTTGCCTTCTATGACTATTCAAATGTCCCACGATCGTCCCTTCACATCCAACGATGGGGCTTCTTACCAAATCAATGGTAAGATAGCCGCATCTAAAGGAAAAGGAAAAGCACGTTTAAGACCTTTCGAGTAGGTAGATTCGCTCCTAGTTACTCGCTTTCTCATGATAAAAATATTTTACACCTACACTTTCATTTCAAAACATTTTCAAAAGACAAAAATTTTTGTATACGTTCTTATAGAGACGAGAACCATTGCAAAACCTCTTTTCAAAACACTTTCCTAAACACAATCCATAAACACATCTTTGAACCACTTTTCGAAACAAAACTTTGTACGCGTTCTTATAGAAACGAGAACCATTACAAAGAAAATTTTCAAAACATTTTCAAATCCCACACCACAAGCACACTGTCAAACAAAAGAAAGTGATCTAAACGAGTAACTAAGAGCCCATGGAAAACCATGGATGAAAAGGGTGTTAATACCTTCCCTTTTCATAATCTACCCCCCAAACCCGAGAAATAAATCTCGAAAGGTCTTTCCTGTGATTTTTTACCTTTCCTTTTGGATAAAATAAAAGTCGGTGGTGACTCTTGCTATCCGCACAAATGCGATCGAAACGCAAAAACCTCAAGTCAGTTCTCCCACCGTATCACAGAACTGGCGACTCTGTTGGGGACAATTCTAAAAGTGGGGTTACCTTAGGGTTTAGATCACATTTATTTGCTTACCTTGTTTGACTTGTTTGCTTTACAATTATGGTTCTTTGTTTGGGTTTAAATCCTCCACCCGGATTTGGGAAACATTATAGGTAAATAACAATACATTGTGGAAACTGTGCGGGGTATACCGACATGGTCTAAGCAATAACTATGTTAGCGTGACATATTTGTGGGTACCAGTAGCCTTTGAATCAATCAAAGAGAATACGGGGCCGCTGAGTGATGTCATGAAGAACTAATGAACTTCTAGAACCCTTTACTTGACCAACTTGGCCTTTTTAGGATGTAGTGAGATTACCGGCTTTGGTGCAGTCCGAATTTGGTAGATACTCGATACTACACTCATTGAGGGTTAGTTTCTTAGGATATTTCGGTCGCCATTAAAGAGGCTTGAGCTGAAACAATGACCAAGGAAACAATCCAGTGATATTGAGCTCCTTAGAACCCGGTTACTATTATTAGGACAGGTTGAGCCAACTAAACTTCATGAGGGTACTTACCTATGAAACCACATGCAAGACTAAACTAAGAACTTGTTTGATTTGTTTGTATATGCATGCTTGTACATAACATCATGGACATCATGAACATCATATGCATCCACTAACCATTTCAAGGATTTTGGAGATTCATCTTTGTTCTTGTTTTGTAGGATATGGATTCACTTCGAAAGAAAACTATCCAAATCAACCTTGTAAGAATTCCTCCAAAACTCAAGGAGCAAGCTTCAAGGATCCCTGAGAACTCTCCATTCACCTAGAGGCATGGTCGTCTACTCAACTTGGTCACCTCCAACACAGAGGAGGATTTGATGAAGGTTCTCTTCCAGTTCTTTGACCCTTTGCATCATTGCTTCACATTTCCTAACTATCAAGTTGTGCCCACTTTGGAAGAATTCTCTAAACTTTTGAGGATTCCTATTCCTAATTAACTACCCTTCAACGGTACGGAAAGAGATCCAAATCCAGAAGAGATTGCTCAAGCCCTGCACTTGCACTCATCTGATGTCACAACTCATTGGGAAACTAGAAGTGGTGTCAAAGGCTTCTTGGCAAAGTTTCTGTTTGAGAAAGCCCAAAGCTATTGGAATTCCTTAGACTTGCAAGATTTTGAAGAGATTATAGCTCTTCTCATCTATGGGATGGTCCTGTTCCCCAATCCTGATCAACTCATAGATGTGAGCACTGTCAAAATCTTCATGTCACGCAACCCGGTGCCTACATTGCTTGGGGATATCCTACACTCTTTTCACACTCGTACAATGAGGAAAAGAGGTGTTATTATGTGTTGCACTCCTCTCCTGGCAAGATGGTTTATTTCTCATCTTCCCCAATCAGTCTTAAAGGATGAGCAAGGTTTGAGGTGGTCATAAAGGGTAATGACGCTTAAACACTCAAATATTCATTGGTGTTCCCGATCCAAAGAGAATGTTATCATTGTTGACCGTTGTGGGGAATTCCCTAATGTCCCTCTACTTGGCATTAGGGGAGGCATCACCTACAACCCGTGCTTAGCTCTAAGACAGTTTGGTTATGCCCGAAGGGATGGCCCACATGATATGTTGATTCAAGGTTTGGTTTTCGACTACGACAACAACGATCAAGGTCTTCACCAGAGATTCATCTGAGCTTGGAGGATGCTAAACAAGGTAGATAGCAAGACTTTGGGACACAAGAATTCCATCCCTCTTGAGCCTTACCTCAAGTGGGTGCAAACCCACGCTCAAAGTCTTATGATGCCTTATCCTTCCATTCTCCCAGTGATTATTAAGCCTGTTAAGGAGGGAGAAGTTCCATACACTATCCTACATCCTGACATGCTGACATCACTCGACGATCTACAAAGGGATTGGATCCAGCTCAAAGGAGAGCGGGATACTTTTGAATCCCAATTCTATGCAAGCGAGAAGAAGGTTTTGGAACTCACTCGGCTACTTCATGAGGAGCAGACTCTAAATACCTACATTTCACCAAAGAGGATGCGCAATGTCTTTTTATCTTAGAATTTTGTATTATTTTGCCCAAGGGGCATTGATGTACTCAAATTCTATCTTATCAATATAACGTGTGTTTCTTTTTGTTTGAAACAAATTTTAATTTTTAAATCCTTGAAAGCATTGCATGAATACATATCATTCATCATAAACATAAACAGGTCTTTGCAATAAGTTTCCTCATCTCTCTATTGTTTATTTCAGTAAGATGGATCTTGAACAGACGGTCAAAGATCTTCAAGCTCAAAACACGCAGTTTCAACAGTTGCTCATGACCCTAGCCAAGGGGCAAGATGAATTGAAGAATCTGTTAGCTAAGGAGAGAAGGAAGAAACCAAAGAAAGCCACGGGGTTTTTGAATATGGGGAGAAGATTTCAGGGACAGACTAGAAGGACTCTGAATTTTGCAAACACTTTCAGGGAAGGAGAAGGAAAAGGAAAAGAAACAGCAGTACCATCAGAATATGAAGAAGAGGAGGAAGAAGAAGAGGACTACTCTGAGGAGCAATATCCTCCGGCTGATGACAAGTACAGACATCTCGAAGAGCTTTTAAGCGCTATGGAAATCTAGAAAGTATCGGGTCTAGATTTTGAAGAGTTGGGGCTGGTGTTAGGAATTGTAATCCCACAAAAGTTTAAAGTGCCATTATTTGCAAAATATGATGGATTGTCGTGTCCTAAAATGCACCTCCGATCATATGTCAGAAAAACTCAGCCTCACTCTGCCGACAAAGACTTGTGGGTCCACTTTTTCCAAGATAATTTATCAGGAACGCAACTCGATTAGTTTTACCAATTGGAAAGGGCCGACATCCATAATTAGGAAGACCTGGCCGCAACTTTCTATAAACAATACCAGTACAACGCTGATTTGGCGCCTACCCATACTCAACTTCAGAGTATGGCTATGGTTTCCAATGAGGGCTTCAAAGATTACGCGCAAAAATGGAGAGATCTAGCCAGAAGAGTGCAACCCCCTCTGTCTGAAAGGGAGTTGGTGTACATGTTCTTAGGAACTCTATCGGGCCCTTTCTTCAATCATCTGATTGGGAGTTCATTTGCTGGGTTTACTGAGCTAATATTAACGGGTGAAAGGGTGGAAGCTGGTATAATAAGTGGGAAGATTCAGAAAGACTCATCTACCTCTGCAGTCGTGAAAAACCCTTCACTGGGAAGAAGGAGGTATATGCTATGTATCCACAAAGAAACCAAGGGAGAGCTAAGCGTCGTCCAATGGTGGGGGCTGTTATGATCCCAAAATCTACATCTGATTAACCAAGGACTAACTAACCAAGGGCGGAAAGGCCAGTTCGGAAATTCACCAGACTTAATATGACTCTAGCCCAGATTTTACCACATCTGCTGAAATCTAACTTGGCAACTTTGAAGGAGGCTCCAAAGAATCCCAACATGACATTCCCCCATTATCACCCGAATGCCAGATGCACATACCATTCCGAGAGTCTGGGCCTCGACACCAATGACCGTTGGGCTTTGAAAAACAAGATTCAAGACCTCATAGATGCAAAGGAAATTGAGTTTGAAGCGCCATATAAACCAAATGTTATTTTCGCTCCTATGCCTAGACATAGTCATAACGCCAACGCTATCGAGGAAGATTTGTTTCTTGCTACAGTAGATGAGCTCTTGACTCCGATCCCTATCATCAAGTTGAATTTGTTGAAAGCTGGTATATTCCCAGGTTGTGATAAAGACTGCCATATTTGCTTATCCTCCCCAATTGATTGCCTTCTGTTGAAGACAGGTATCCAACGACTGATTGACAACCAAGAAATTCTGTTTGAGAATGCTCTTGTTTCACCCATTCCAGTTAAAGAAGTTTCAATCATAACCATCTATGCCAATCCTTCCAGGGTCCCCAAAAGGCCCGTTAGGATTACACCAGCTCCAAGGAAGACTCCGCTCATAATTACAATGCCCGGGCCAGTCCCATACGAATCAGATAAAACAGTACCATGGAATTACGGTGGAGAAATCTACTACTATGGTGTTAAACAAGACGAACCTACTGCCGAAGAAGAGAGCTACGAAGAAGAAAATTACGACATCAATAATATTGTCGGAACTAGCAAGATTACCCGCAGTGGTAGAATCTTCTCTCCAGAGATTGCCCCTCCAAAGGCAGTTTTTGGACCCGTGGCTGTTTCGAAGATTACCTCTGTACCAGTGATCATACCTGCAAGCGTACCTACCGACAAAGACGATAGAATTCCTGTTCCTACCAATACTTTTAATGCTGAGAATAAAGGGAAAACATTCAAGAAGAGTCTATCTCGACGAAGGCTTAATCACTAGCTATCCCCGGAACATCCAAGAAGGAGATGGAGGAAATCTTAAGGATAATAAAGAAGAGTGATTATGATGTGGTTGAACAGTTGGGGCAAACCCCTTCCAAGATCTCCATGCTAACATTGTTGTTGTGCTCTAAGGCACATGCGAAAGCTCTGGTAAAATTTCTAAAGACAACTCATGTGCCACAAGAGACGTCTGCTGACCAGTTCCAAGACTGTGTGGCCAGTTTGACAACTGATAATGGTCTAGGCTTCTCTGATGCCGACTTGACACCCAAAGGGAGAAAGCACAACAAGGAATTACATATCTCTGTGAAGTGTAGAGGAACAACCCTAGCCCATGTCTTGGTAGACACGGGATCATCTTTGAATGTCCTACTAAAGAAAGCCCTTGATAGATTGGATTGAAAAGGGCTGACATTAAAACCCAGTAACATAGTTGCGAGAGCATTTGATGGTTCGAAGAGGATGGTCCACGGGGACGCGGACATCCCAATAAAGGTGGGAACTCATATTTTCAACTCAACCTTTTATGTGATGGACATCCGTCCTTCTTATTCATGTCTGTTAGGATGCCCCTAGATTCATAATACCGGTGCTGTCACTTCCATGCTACACCAGATGCTGAAGTACCTGGTCCAAGGAAAGATCATAACTGTCCATGGAGAAGAGGAGTACATGATTAGTCATCTAAATTCCTTCCGATATGTGGAGTTGGATGGCGAGTTCATTGAAACCCCTTTCCAACATTTTGAAGAAGTCTCTCAGGAAGTAGCGACAACCAAGGCGGTATCCTCGATTCCTAAGATCACAAGACCTCCACTTCGGATGTCATCTCTAAAGGACGCGAAGGCAGTAGTGGAAGAGGGTGGATGCACCATCTGGGGGCAGCTTCCAAACATCCCGTATAAATCAGACAAGTTTGGCTTGGGGTTTACTTCAACTGCTCAGAAGACTGTGCGTTGTGCCCGTGCTGGAGGGCCACCTTTGAAGATTAGTAACAGAGAGGTCAACGCAGTGGAAGATGTTGAAGAAGATGGCAGCTTGGAAGATTGGATATTTCCTACTGTCAACGGAGGACTTCGCAACTGGGAAACCAGAGACTCTGTCCCAATAACTTTCATCTCTCAGTAATTTATCTTTTACATTTCTGTTGGACTTGTAATATTCACAAACAATTCGCACTTTAAAAACCTTGTGTCTTACCCGAGGCACAATGGTCCATTTGTAAAGGTTTTTATTTCATCTTCATATGACATTCAATGAATCATGGACGCTTTTTCACATACAAACCTTTTGTGCTCATTGTCTTTCTTTTACATTTTTATTGTTTAAAGATGTCTATACCCTTACACACACCCACACTCACAAATGCAGGTACCCCTCCATTCCAGATCCCATGGGTAATGATACTACTATAGCCTTCATTGACTCTGAAGATCTGATCTACCAAGCCGAATACGAAAGTGAGGAAGCTTGTGAGGTGCCAGGGAAATTTTCCAGACTACTACAATAAGAGGAAAGAGCTATTCAGCCTCATGAGGAGCTGTTGGATACAATCAATTTGGGTACCGAGGAAGATAGAAAGGAAATCAAGGTGGGTGCCAACCTAGAGCCGAGTGTCAAGGAAGGTCTAATTCAGCTATTGCATGATTATGTTGAGATCTTTGCCTGGTCATACAAGGACATGCTGGGACTGGATATAGACATCGTAGTACATCGTCTGCCCACAAGAGAAGACTGTCCACCAGTGAAACAAAAAGTCCGCCGCATGAGACCTGACATGTCGGAGAAGATCAAAGCGGAAGTCATAAAACAATTCAATGCCAGGTTCTTGGTTGTTACTTCTTATCCTCAATGGGTGGCCAACATTGTTCCCGTGCCTAAAAAGGACGGTAAAGTACGAATATGCGTGGATTATAGAGATTTAAACAGGGCCAGCCCTAAAGATGATTTTCCACTTCCACACATTGACATTCTGGTTGATAATACGGGCTAACATAAAGTATTTTCCTTCATGAACGGATTCTAAAGATATAACCAGATCAAAATGGAACCTGAGGACATGGAGAAAACTACATTTGTCACACAGTGGGGAACGTTCTACTACAAAGTGATGCCATTCGGACTGAATAATGTCGGGGCAACCTATCAACATGCCATGGTAGCTTTGTTTCATGATATGATACATCATGAGATAGAGGTCTACGTAGATGACATGATAGCCCGATCACAAACTAAAGAAGAGCACCTCGATCACTTGCAAAAGTTGTTTGAAAGGTTGAAGGAGTACAAGCTAAGATTAAATCCAAACAAGTGCACATTCGGAGTCCAGTCCGGTAAACTCTTAGGTTTCATTGTCAGCAACAAAGGCATCGTGGTTGACCCTACCAAATTCAAAGCGATACAAGAAATGCCTACTCCTCGTACTGAGAAGGAAGTCAGAGGATTCTTGGGACGCCTGAACTACATTGCCAGATTCATTTCTCACCTAACATCTACTTGTGAACCAATCTTCAAATTATTGAAGAAATATCAAGTAGTCATATGGAATGATGAATGTCAGATTTCTTTTGACAAGATCAAAGAGTATTTACAAGAGCCTCCTGTTTTGATGTCGCCAGTCGAAGGGAGACCACTAATCATGTATCTGACCGTTTTAGAGAACTCAATGGAGTGTGTATTGGGGCAGCATGACGAGTCTGGCCGAAAAGAGCATGCTATTTACTACCTGAGCAAAAAGTTTACCGACTGTGAAACTAGATATTCACTGCTCGAGAAAACTTGTTGCGCTCTGGTATGGGCTGCTCGCCGGCTAAGACAGTATATGTTAACTTATACCACTTTGCTGATATCTAAGATGGATCCGATAAAGTACATCTTCGAAAAGCCTGCTCTGTCTGGAAGAATAGCTAGATGACAGATGATCTTAACAGAATATGACATACAATACACTACCCAGAAAGCTATAAAAGGCAGTGTGCTAGCTGATCATCTTGCTCATCAAGCTGTAGAAGATTATCAGTCCATGAAGTTTGAATTCCCGGATGAAGACACCATGACATTAGACAATTGTGAAGAAATCAGACCATATGACGGACCTGGACAAAGATCCCGATGGACCTTGTTCTTTGATGGGGCATCCAATGCACTTGGTAATGGTATTGGTGTTGTAATCATATCTCCGGAAGGATTCCATACTCCTTTTACTTCCATACTTTGCTTCCACTGCACGAACAACATGGCAAAATACGAAGCATGCATCTTTGGTCTCAAGGCTGCCATAGACTTCAAAATAAAATCCTTAGATGTGTTCGGAGATTCAGCTTTGGTCATCAGTCAGATCAAAGGAGAATGGAACACTAAACATCCCAACCTTATCCCTTACAAAGAACATGTTTTGACATTGTTACCACATTCGAGCAGATTACCTTCGAGCACTTCCCGCAAGAAGAAAATCAGCTAGCAGATGCTCTAGCCACGATGTCATCTATGTTTAAACTTAATTGGGATAACGAGGCTCCCCAGATCACCATTGAATAAATGGACGAACCATCACATTGTCACGAGATTAATATTGAAGAAGTAATGGACCAACCTTGGTTTCATGAAGTCAAAAGGTATCTCGAGGCTCAAGAATATCCAGAAGGAGCTTCAATCAATGATAGAAAGTTCCTAAGGAGATTCTCTGCTAAGTTCTTCCTGAGTAATGGCATCCTATACAAACGTAATCATGACTCTATTCTGCTCCGTTGTATGGATAAGGTTGAGGCTGAAAAGATCATGATTGAATTACATGAAGGAACCTTTGGCACTCACTTTAGTGGGCATACGATGGCGAAGAAAATCCTACGGGCATGCTATTATTGGTCTACCATAAAAGCAGTCTGCTATCAACACTCTCGGACCTGTCATAAGTGTCAAATCTATGCGGACAAGGTGCAAGTGCCTTCGGTTCCTCTAAATGTCTTAATAGCTCCTTGGCCCTTCTCTATGTGGGGAATTTATATGATTGGAGAGATCAAGCCTACATCCTCCAATGGACACCGCTTCATTCTAGTGGTGTAGCGGTAGTAATATTCAAGACTAAGCCATTGGATTGACTAGACTTTATACAAATTAAAATAAAAATCGCCACCGCGCTTTATTGTTTCCAAAGGAATGGGCAAAGAGCGAATAACCCAAAAAAAGAGGGAAAGATTCAAGGTAAGGGGGTTGGTTATGCAAAGGGAAGGTATTATCACCCTAAACATCTATGGTACTCCGCAGGAACCTCTTTGAAAAATTTGTATATTTTGGTTATGAAAATGTGTTATATGAAAAAATGGATGGTGGAGGTGAGAAAAGAAATATATTTTTTTATGATTTTTGCACCCGCCGCGGTTGCGAACCTTTAGTGCCTATGTACCACCTTTTGTGCAATAGGGGATCAGGGTACACATAGTTCCTCTTTTAAAAATTTGAAACACAAGTGTGTTGGTTAATTTTATGAGATAAGACATCATCGTCATTGTCCGTGTGGAAAACATACTTACTACCCACAATCATGTGAAAGGAGAATTTGCATCATCTCAAAGTGGAGGATACAGCTTGGATTTTAAAATCAACAATGCCTCACTCAACACCTGAGTGGAAAATATCTCACTTCACTACATATTGTAGAAGTATAGTTGTTTGCATCACTACAAGGATTGACAAGAGTCTAATCTTTTGATAAAATTTTAAAGATAAAAGCCAAAATGGAAAAAATGGTTTGAAATGAGATTGATTGACTTTTAGTCTTCTCACAAAAAATGACAAGGTATTATTAAATTGATTAAAATTTATTCATGAAAATGTTTTGAAAATGCATGGACCTAAGTCCAAGTTTATTATGAAAATATTTCAAGTTTAGAAATAAGAAGAGTTTTTAAAAGGAGGGAGAAGATTTTTGAAATTAAAGAATATAAGAGGAGAAGAAGAGGATATCCTAAAGCATAAGCTAAAAGCTAGGGATAAGAACCATCTAACCAACAAGAAGCCAATACTTGACATTATGAGTCAATATAGAATTCCCATTCTTTGGATTGAAACCAAGCAAGAAAAGATACTAGACCTCTTGAGAGAAACAAACTTCAAGTGTTTTAAGTCTTCACAAAAATTGGGCAGAGTAACGGCTGTATACGGGTGAATTCCAAATTACAAACAAAGTATGTAATCACAATAACCTGCACACAAAACAAACAAACAACCCAATGTATCGAGGTAAACCTCAAGAACTCCAGACAAAATATCAAATAAAATCACAAAGGTCTCCATGATAGGCCAAGGTCTCTAATCCTAAGTCCAAGAAGTCCAATGCTCCATAATGCCAAGGATAGTAACCAATAGTCCAAATATCATTAAAGATTTTTATGGTTCATGTTGATTATTAGGTGTCTTTAAAAGGAAAATGAAAAGCTCAAGTGAGCAAAATGGAAATGACATAAAAATAAATGCTCAAGTGAGCAAAAAAATAAAATGGCATGGAATATAAATGCTCAAATTAAATGGTACATAAAGCATAAAAATAAAAAGTATACAATAAAGTCAATTGTTATAAATTAGTGGTTAGTTGGATGACCATCTTGAAACTTGCATTTGGAACTCATTAGAGGATTGGTAGAGCCAAATCCTCCACACAACAAGTTGCATTTGCTTTTTGTCAAGTATATCATCCATTTTGGAATCCTCAAAAAAAGTAACATGTAATGATCAACGATGTTTAAGTGATCCGCGTTGACCAAAGGTATTGTAGATCCATTAGAGGATTAGTAGAACCAAAGCCTCCACACAATGAATATCAAGGTTATTGGATCAAAGAGATCAAATTAACATACTTGGGCTTGCAATCAGAAGTTTGGGCCACAAATGATCATTTATTCGAATCGGGACAAAAATTTAGCGCTATGTTAAGCAATCGTAAGTGGACTTATGTAGAAGTCGCACCTATTTTGAAGCCGGTCAATAGAAATTTATGTACTTCATGTTTGGATAAATGATATAGATATCACCATCCTTTAACATGTAGCAAAATTTAAAAATAAAGGGACAAGATGAAGAGGTAGGGGAATGATAAGCTTATTTGGATCACCATTTTAAAATTCTTTCATCTTTAAATTCAACCACTCCTCTAGATGGATTAAAGTACTAAACATATCATTAATCCAAAGCACCAAAAATGAATTAAATAATTCATTCTTAGGTAGATTTGAATTGATGAACATTTATCCAACTTCATCTACATCACAAAGTCCATTGAGTTTAAAAACAAATTGAACATTCAAAATTGCAATCCAAATTATCCATCAAAGATAGTGCAGAAAAATATTTGAGTCAAAACAGCCCCCAAAATAAGGCAGCAAAAGCATTTTTGGCACTGTTACAATCAATTGTGCCTAGACAACAACCTATTGCATCAGTGCAGTTTTTTATCAAATCAATTTTCTGTGACAATCAATTGCAATGTTACAATGATTGATTGCAACCTGTTGAAAAAAAATCAGTAGAAAACAACATTTTAAAGATCAAATTCTTGTTCCAACTTTTCATCAAACACCTTATGATCATGGATCCAATTGAGCATGAAAATTTTAGCAAATTTTTGAGAAAATAGCACTAATGGAGTTATAAAACAGTGCTCAATGAATCAAAACCAGACATCCACAAGAGATCACATTGTTAAAGATGATGATCCAACTTACCAAAGGTAGAATTTGAGAATTATCCAACAACTTCAGAACTTGCTTCAATTCAACAACAAGAATCAATCACCAAAGCTTGGATGTAGAGAATTGATGGAGAAAGAGTGTTTGGATGAAGGTTTAGCTCAAAGATTAGTAAGCTTCAATGCAAAGCTTACTAACTTTTTGAAAATGGAGCTTTGAGTGAATTTGGTGAAATGGAGAGAATTGAGAGATTTTTTAGCAAGATGATTTTGGCTATCAAAAGCTTGTGATTTGAATGAAATGAGGTCTCTATTTATAGAGTTTTAGGATTAGGATTAGTGGTAATTTGGTAATTGATTCTTGGAGCCAAATTTGAATTAATGATATAATTTCAAATTATGCAGAAAAAAAAAATTGGAGCCAAAATGATAACAATTTGAATTTGCTGGCTTTTTTCAAAAAACACGTGCATTTTGCCATTATGAGTCGATACATAAGGGGTATGTGTCGATACATCCTAGCTGTATAACACGGCATGTGTCGATACATGCCTCTATGTGTCGATACATACTGTTATTTCAACTCATTACAGAACCACACAAACTGCATGAGTCAATATATAACACGTATATGTCGACACATGTTGGTTATATAAACAGGATGAGTCGATACATACATGTATGTGTCGACACATGCTGATTTTTCAAGCAGGATGAGTAGATACATACATGCATGTGTCGACACATGCTAGTTATGCATAACAAAATGAGTCGATGCATACCTTTATGGGTCGATGCATGCTGTTATTCACCATAATATAGGATCAAAGCAACTTGGAAAGCCTTATTTGTTGGATGCTTCAACTTGGTACCTACAAAACACAAATTGTGCAAAGACAAAGACAAATATTTTTTTGTATTTTGGTTAGAGGTTAGTCAACAACACATATACAAGATACACAACCAAGGTGCTTGGAGATTCCTCAAGAGCAAACTTAAAGATAAGAGATAGAGCAAGATGAAGAACCAACCCTAATGTGATCTTGTCATGATTGAGTTGACATGATATGATAGGGGAATCTTAGGGGAAAAAATTGGGGTACAACAGCTGCCCTTATTTAAGTGTCTTCTATCCAGAGATACGAAGTTTAAAAATCTTCGTGTCGACGCGATTGAAGATACTTAAATATAAAATAAGCCATATTTTTGTCTCTAAGATGCCATGCAATGCTTATGATTATAGATGCAAATGGACAGAGCAAAAAGAGACACAAAGTATCACTTGGGATGCCATAAAAATGAAGAAACAAAGGAGCAACCCCCACCAGGAAAATAAATCACTGGTGGACCAATATAATTGAATTAGAGAGGATAATAACAAGCATCGACGTTCACTGCCGATGTCTACCAATGTTCACTGAAGGTAGATAGAAAAAGATATACCGACTCACAGATGACGTTAAACTACCAACTCAATAGTTGAAGGTAGAAGAGAAAATATATCATGCCACCGCCGTTCACTGACGATAGCAAAAAGATAACAAACACCGACGTTCACTACCGATGCACTACCAACGTTCACTGAAGGTAGATTTGAAAATATCATCCCATCGCCGTTCACTGACTAGGAACTACCACCGTTCACTGATGATAGCAAAAAGATAAGAAACACCGACGTTCACTACCGATGTACTACCAATGTTCACTAAAGGTAGATTTAAAAATATCACACCATCGCCGTTCACTGACGAGGAACTACCACCGTTCACTGATGATAGCAAAAAGATACCAAACACCGACGTTCACTGCCGATGCACTACCAACATTCACTGAAGGTAGATTTTAAAATATCATCCCATTGCCGTTCACTGACGAGGAACTACCATCGTTCACTGATGATAGCAAAAAGATAAGAAACACCAACGTTCACTGCCGATGCACTACCAACGTTCACTGAAGGTAGATTTTAAAATATCATCCCATCGCTGTTCACTGACGAGGAACTACCACCGTTCACTGATGATAGTAAAAAGATAAGAAACACCGACGTTCACTACCGATGCACTACCAACGTTCACTGAAGGTAGATTTTAAAATATCATCCCATCAACATTCACTGACGAGGAACTACCACCTTTCACTAATGATAGCAAAAAGATAAGAAACACCGACGTTCATTGCCGATGCACTACCAACATTCACTGAAGGTAGATTTTAAAATATCATAAGTTTTTCCCAAAATTCTGGTATTTCACCTGGAACGGGTCTCAACATCTTCTTTAACCAAGGCACTTTTCCTGGAAAGGGTAATATGCAAACTTATCTCAAATAAAGAGACATCCACTCATTGTAAAAAGGGGAAATGCAAAGAAAGATGACTTTCCTGGGAAAGAGATATGGCTTCCTGGGGAAATATGACTTCCTGGGGAGAGAGGTATGACTTCCTGGGGAAAGAGGTACGACTTCCTGGGGAAAGAGACTTCCTGGGGAAATGCCACATTATTCCTGCTGAGGAGATAAAGTCTTCTCGTGCAAAATAAATGCACAAACCAAAACTCAAAGTTCTCAGAAATCCAGAGTAAATAATATTGTCATGCAACCACGAATCCAATTAGAAACAAACTGGAGCAAGACGGCCAATGAAGATACATCCTTTGAGAAATAAACTCAAGAGGGAAAACCAAATCCACCTAAGCAAGGAGCGCTGCAGGAAGGTTAGAATACAATGTCAATAAAGAATGATTTGTAGTAATGCATGATGTATGTATGAATGTATGAGTGATATCGTGCTTATGCTGGTAAAAGGATACATAATCAGTACAAACAAAACCGTCTCAGGTACCAACAACATTGGGCTAAACTTCAACCAGAAAGAGCAATCCAAGAAAGGTAAAGGAAAATACAGAAACCAAAACTATTGCCTGTCTTTACTTCACTGAGGAGAAACATAATCCAGATGCAGCTAAATGAAACAGATACCGGGATAGAACATCTTTCTTCTGGTTTTATCGGAGAAATCAATTCTTCAAAAGCAACATACGCCTACTGGAGATTGCAATACCAGCCTCAAATAAAGTAGACTGACGCCGAGACAACCAAACTTCATTGGGGAATTCAAACCCACTTCCCTGGAGAAAAAACTGCGGATTGAAAACTTTTTCATCATAAATACTCATTCCAACAGGAGATGCCCTGGGATAACCTTCCCGGGGAAAAGCACACATACTTCAATGGGGAAAACAAATGTTTCACGGTCCGTACTCCTACTGGGGATTTCAATACTGATCTTGGATAAGTCAGATGGAAACCAAATTGTCAAAACATTCACTGGGGAATTCAGGCCCACTTTGAAGGAAGAAAAACATACGGTCTTCACTAAGGGAGACAATGCTTCATCATCGAGACATCTACTGGGGACTTCATGATGACTTCATTGGGGAGGTCAAAACCATATCATCAAGGGGAAACCAAGATACGTTCTTCACTGGAGAGACCGGAGATATGTGCTTCACTGGGGAAACCAGAGATACGTTCTTCACAGGGGAGACCGGAGATACATCCTTCGAGAGTAATTATTGCACCAACTTCTTTGGGGAGAAAGGACTTCTATCAAATAAACGAGGCCTTCACTGGAGAATATTGGATTGAGTCTTCATATCAACCAAACCTATTCCAACACAAGATGCCCTGGTATAGCCTTCTCGGGAAATCAACAAGTCAACACTAATGCCAATACTGCAAAAAGAGTGATATCCTAGCACACCAAGGAAATAAAACCTTTCATCATATGAGGGAAAACTTCGCTGGGGAATCCGGGACGGAGGCTTATGACCATGCAAACCCAAAATCAAAAGCGAACCAAAACTTGGATGGGGATAATGGGATCACAAACCTAGTAATGTACCTTGCACCAACTGGTACCGTCTTCAACTATCTGAGAAACACACAAAGATTATGCACACCAACAAGATAACCTGAGTAAAACTTTCATGAATGAAGTAAATATTCTTAAAACAACCGGAGTTTGTTCACTCCTGGGATCGCCATTTTTGTTGTCATTGTTTCATCACAAATCTCAAAGTAAATTGAATTGTAAAGATGCCTTTCTTTTTGAAAACTCAATTTTGCTTTTTAATCTTTTTGCATTGAAAATTATTATCAGTAATAAATGGAGTCTTTGCAAGCTAAATAAAAAATAAGAACACAAAGAATTGGGAAAAAGCTCGAATTTCATTAATAGAATGGTAGTCTGCAAATGGCGAGACTCCATGGATGATTACAAAGTTTGGGAAATGGTAATATATAATGGAAAAGATACATTGAGATACAATGACCACTATTCTCCCTAACAACTTTTGAAATCCTGAGCAGCAGCTTTTGTTGAAGTATGGTGAGGATCCGAGAAGATTGTTGCTTCAATGATCAAGTCTTGTCTGATGTAGTTACTTGCCAAGAAAAAATCCCTAACTTTTGCCTAAGCTGCCCTTGCGGGTTTTCAACTTAGCGAGAAATTTATTCTGTTTATGTCTCTAATTTTTGCCTAGATCTCCCTTTCGGGTTTTCATCCTACCAAGACGCTCTTTTTTTGCCTAAGCCGCCCTTTTGGGTTTTCAACTTAGCGAGTTGTTCTTTTATTTCTTTAGGCGAAGTATTTCTTGACTGCGTCAGCATTCATGGGACGTGGGAACTCCTCGCCATCCATAGTTTCAAGAATTAATGCACCACCAGAGAAGGCTTTCTTGACAACATATGGGCCTTCAAAATTGGGAGTCCACTTGCCCCTAGAATCAGTGTTAAAAGACACGATCTTCCTGAGCACGAGGTCGCCTTCTCTGAATTCACGAGGTTTGGCCTTTTTATCAAATGCTTTCTTCATTCTTTTCTGATATAACTGCCCATGCCACAAAGATGTCATTCTCTTTTCTTCAATCAAATTCAATTGGTCAAACCTGTTCTGGACCCATTCAGCCTCTGTCAACTTGGCTTCCATTATCACACGCAACGAGTGAATCTCTACATCAAATGGGAGTACAACTTCCATTCTATATACCAGGGAGAACAGGGTTGCTCCTGTTGAAGTGCGGACAAATGTCCGATATCCATGCAAAGCAAAAGGGAGCATTTCATGCCAATCCTTATAAGTAACAACCATTTTCTGGATAATTATCTTGATATTCTTATTAGCAACTTCAACGGCTCCATTCATCTTTGGCCTGTATGGAGACGAATTGGGATGGACAATCTTGAACTCTTCACACAGTTTTGTCATCATCTTGTTATTCAAATTCGAGCCATTGTCAATGATGATTCTACTCGGCACACCATACCGGCATATCAGATTGTTTTTGATGAAATGCATAACCACCTATTTGGTAACATTGGCATAAGAAGCAGCCTCTACCCGTTTGGTAAAGTAGTCAATTGCTACCAAGATGAAACGGTGTACATTCGAAGCTTTGGGTTCTATCATCCCGATCATGTCAATACCCCACATAGAGAAAGGCCACGGGGAGGAAATCACATTGAGAAGTGTCAGAGGCACATGGATCTTATCTGCATAAACCTGGCATTTATGGCACTTCTTTGCAAATTTGCAACAATCATATTCCATTGTCAGCCAATAGTAACCTGCCCTTATCATCTTTTTAGCCATCGAATGCCCATTAGCATGAGTGCCAAATGAACCTTCATGAATCTCATGCATCAACATGTCTGCTTCGTGTCTATCCACACATCTGAGCAAGACCATGTCAAAATTTCTCTTGTATAACACATTCTCACTGAGGAAAAAACTGTCTGCCAATCTTCTCAGTGTCTTTCTATCTTTCCTCGATGCACCAATCAGGTATTCATGAGTCTGAAGAAAATGCTGGATGTCATAATACCAAGGTTTTTCATCTACTACCTCCTCTGTCGCAAACACGTGAGCGGGCCTATCCAGCCGTTGAACTGTAATACGAGGTATATCATTCCAAGTATTCACTTGATACATGGAAGCCAGAGTTTCTAGAGCATCCGCCATTTGATTTTCATCTCTAGGAATGTGATGGAATTCAACTTTATTGAAGAAGGGTAGTAATCTTCTAGCATAATCTTTGTAAGGGATCAAGCCAGGGTGACGAGTATCCCATTCTCCTTTAATCTGATTTATTACCAAAGCTGAATCGCCATACACATCTAGAATTTGATTCTGAGATCAATAGCTTCCTCAAGACCCATGATACAAGCCTCATATTCTGCCATATCATTAGTGCAATCAAATGTTAACCTTGCAGTAAAAGGAATGTGTGATCCATGTGGAGTAACAATCACAACACCAACTCCTTTACCATAAGCATTTACTGCTCCTTCAAAAATCATACTCCAACGAGATTCAGGGTCGGGGCCTTCCTCAGGCAATGGTTCATCACAATCTTTCACTTTCAGGAACATCACATCCTCATCGGGGAATTCATACTCTGCAAACTGATGATCTTCCACCAGTTGGTGAGCAAGGTAATCTGCCAACACACTACTTTTGATAGCTTTTTGAGTGCGGTATTCAATATCATATTCAGATAACAACATCTGCCAGCGGGCAATTCTCCCAGTAAGAGCGGGCTTCTCAAAAATATACTTGATTGGATCTATTTTGGAGATCAACCAAGTGGTATGATTCAACATATACTGCCGCAAACGCTTTGCCGCCCAGGCCAAAGCACAACACGATTTCTCTAGCATGGAATACCGTGACTCACAATCAGTGAACTTTTTGCTGAGATAATAAATGGCGAACTCTTTCTTCCCTATTTTATCCTGTTATCCCAGAATACAACCCATGGATTTATCTAACACTGTTAGATACATAATCAACGGTCTTCCTTCTACGGGAGGGAGCAAGATAGGAGGTTCAAGAAGATAATATTTGATACTCTCAAATTCCCTTTGGCATTCATCCGTCCACACACAACCTTGATCTTTCTTTACCAACTTAAAGATCGGTTCACACTTTGCAGTCATGTGGGAAATAAATCTGGAGATATAATTCAAACGCCCGAGGAAACCCCTGACTTGCTTTTCAGTTCTTGGTGCTGGCATTTCTTGAATTGCTTTGACTTTATCAGGGTCAACTTCAACTCCTTTTTGGCTAACAATAAAACCCAACAATTTCCCCGATCTAACTCCGAAGGTGCATTTATTTGGATTCAAGTGGAGACGATACTTCCTCAAACGCTGAAACAACTTCAACAAATATTTCATATGCCCTTCTTCAGTTTGGGATTTGGCAATCATATCATTAACATATACTTCAATTTCCTTGTGCATCAGATCATGGAATAGGGTTGTCATAGCCCTCTGGTACGTTGCACCAGTGTTCTTTAACTGGAAGGGCATCACTATGTAATACAATGTTTCCCAGGGTGTGATAAACGTTGTTTTTTCCATGTCCTCTGGAGCCATTCTTATTTGATTATACCCGGAAAATCCATCCATGAACGAGAATACCTTGAATTCTGTTGTGTTGTCCACTAACATGTCAATATGGGGCAATGGAAAATCATCTTTTGGACTAGCTTTATTTAGATCTCTGTAATCTACGCACATGCGGACTTTTCCATCTTTTTTCGGTACTTGGACAATATTGGAAATCCATTGAGGATACTATGATGTCACAAGAAAACCAACATTAATCTGCTTTAGGACCTCCTCTTTGATTTTTACTGCCATATCTGGGTGGGTTCCTCTCAACTTTTGCTTAACTGGCAGACACTCTGGCTTCAACGGTAAATGATGCTCAACAATGTCTGTATCTAGACCAGGCATATCTTGATAAGATCAAGCAAAAATATCCACATACTCTTTCAACAACTCAATCAATCCGCTCTTTACATCAGGATGCAATGATGCTCCAATCTTAATTTCCTTCAGATCTTCTTCTGAACCCAAATTAATCACTTCCAAAGGCTCCTTATATGGCTGAATGGTATTTTCCTCGTGCTCAAGCAACCGTGAGACCTCTTCTGGAATCTCATCATAATCTTCTTCTTCAGCCCCAAACACAGGACAATCAAAGTTGGGAGAGAGTGCAGGGTCATTGTATTCAACGGGTTTTTTAATTAATATGCACATGTGATTTATGATTTCTTTTAGAAACTGACACATATAGCAAGTGATCATGAAGATTAATTTTCAGTTATTATTTAATTTGAAAGGTTTTTTATTTGATTACCATTTCCCAAGAAAAAAAGCAGAAAATAAAGACATAAATTTGAAAGCAAAGACAACTTTTATTAATGATCTTAAAATCAAAGCAAACAGATAAGCCCATACAATACTTTCACCTTGGGCAGAGTGAAAGCTTTTCAAAAGAAAGAAACAGATTAACAAAACAAATTACTTTGAAATATGTATGCAAGAAGGAGCATCAATGGTGACCCAGTTCTGAACTCGGACTCCATGTGTCACAAAATTCGATACTTCCTGCTCTACTTCATCCTCTTCAACAACATTAATTCCAAAACCAGTTTGATGGAGGTAGCCTCTGCTGCGGACAACATCATGATAACTATTCACAGAAGACTTTGAATTCAAACTTTCGCCTTTGCCATTCTTCGAAGAGAAACCCAAACCAGCTCTGCTTTTGTTCACGGGTGGATCCACAAGTTGTCCCCAAACTGCATTATGACCATTGCGCACAACCTGTTGTGCGTCCTTCAACGAAACCAAATAATTCGCATTCTTCCTTATGTTGTCAATAGATAGGGCTTGGAACTGGGTTCCAACAGCATCCTCATCCGCTTCTACAATACTGAAAGAGGATAGATGGGATATCAACAACGCCTGCTCCCCATTTATGATCACTACCTTCCCTTCGCGCACAAACTTTAACTTCTGATGCAGAGTTGAAGTGATAGCCCCTGCTTCGTGTATCCATGCCCGTCCAAGCAAACAAATATATGCGGGAATAATGTCCATCACCTGGAAGGTTATCAAGAACAAATGTGGTCCTATATGGATGGGTAAGTCCACTTCACCGATGACAGATTTCCTCGACCCATCAAAAGCCTTCACAATGATGCCACTCGGGTGCATAGATGTTCCTTGATACTTTAACTTCATAAGGGTACTCCTCGGTATAACATTCATCGCGGATCCATTATCAATTAGCACATTGGACAACGAATCATTCTTGCAGTTCATGGATATGTGGAGGGTCAGGTTGTGATTCCTCCCTTCATCTGGTAACTCATCATCACATAAACTCAAATTGTTACATGACATAATGTTTCCAATCACGCTACTGAACTGATCTAACGGCATGTCATTTTCCATAAAAGCTTGGTCAAGCACTCTCATCAGTGATTCTCTATGAGCAGAGGAATTCATCAACAAAGCTAGGATAGATATCTTTGAAGGAGTCTGCAATAGCTGATCTACAATCTTGTAGTCGCTCATCTTAATTATCTTCAATATATCATCCACTTCTTTCTCTAGTGTAGCTCCACTAGTCCCTCCTGCAACCTTCTTAGGCTCATCGTTTTCAACAATTTTCTTTCCAGCAACAACATCTCTTCAAATAACCGGCGCAAACACACGACCGCTACGGGTCACCCTGCTATCATCAGCTATATTCCCAACATCTGGCATTGGCTGGATGGGAATCTCCACCCCATCTTCCAAGATTGTAGTGTTGTATTTGTAAGGCACAGCCTTATCTGATTCATAGGGAACAGGACCTGGCAGACTAATTACCAATGAGGCAACAGCTGGTTTGCTATAGTGCTCCACCTTAAGATGAGTGGGTGCACCAAAATAAGGTACAATGACATTCACCCCTTTCTCAACATAATCAGCCATCAAAAAGTCATTTCCGACAAACAAATCTTCGTCTGAAGAGAAATACTCATCCGTAGAGGCATACTCTTCCTGTGACTCTTATTCCATCAAACAAACTTCAACCATATCAATCTCATGATAATCATCTCTCTGACCTGTGATCTTGATAGTTCCATTGTCTAACAGCAACTGAACACCTTCCCTCAGAATTGAACATCCTCGAGGATTTCGACAACAAACTATGCAAGATCCATATTGGTGTTCCACCTGACCAGCAGTACGACAGAAAGTGGCATGCAACTGCACTAGATCCTCATTCAAATGATCCACATCAAAAATTCTGAATTCACCCAGACATCCAGAAACCATATTCACTTCCTCTTCATATTCCGCCCTAGGCCTGATTATATGGATTAAACCTTCATCCATCATCTCCTGTAAATCAGCCTTTATCTTCTCGCAACCCTGTATATCTGTACTCAAATAGCACAACCAGCGTGGTCATGCGTATAATAACTGAATTCACAGAGGTCTGCGTGCATCTTCACCAAATCTCCTCTAACCAGATTAATGTAAAAAATCCGGAAGTCACCTGGACAACCGTCCACCATATTTACAACATTCACTCCCCCGTGCTTGGGTAGAGGATTGTCTTTCACATTAGGTCCCAAGTCTTTGAAAGATAAAATTCAAGACTTCACCAACCTTTGCACTTCAGTCCTCAAAGGATAACAATTCTCAACACTATGCCCTGGTGCTCCCTGATGAAAGGCACACATCTGGTCTGCTTTGTAATACCACGACAATGGTGATGGTACAACGTGAGGTGGTCGTGTCTGGACCAACTTCTTCTGAACCAATGCTGGTAATAGCTTTGCATAACTCATGGGAATAAGATCATAGTTCTCCTTCCTCTTATTATATCCTTGATTCCCCTGCTGGGACGGTCTCTGATAAGCACCAGTAGTCGGAGCGGCATTCATAACAAGAGTAACTGAGGCGACTTGCTGATGATGCTGATAATTCTTTCTAGGAGCTTTTACTCTTCTCTATTGCATAACAACATTTGCATCTCCTTCTTTCTTCTTTGTAAACCCATAAGATGGCTTCTTCACACCTCTGGATCCTTCACCCTTTGTCAAACGACCTTCTCTTACTGCCTCTTCTAGGCGGACACCCATTCCTACCATCTCTGTAAAATCACTTGGGGCACTTGCCACCATTCTTTCGTAGTAGAAAGCGCCTAGCGTCTTCAGAAAAATCCGGGTCATTTCTTTCTCTTCCATGGGCGGAATCACTTATGCAGCCACTTCGCGCCATCTCTGCGCATACTCTTTGAACGATTCTCTGTCCTTCTGAACCATGGCCTTAAGCTGGTCACGGTCAGGTGCCATGTCCATATTGTACTTGTATTGCTTAATGAATGCTTCTCCTAAATCATTAAAAGTATGGATGTTGACATTGTCCAAGCTCATACACCATTTCAATGTTGCGCCAGTCAAACTATCCTGGAAAAAGTGAATCAGCAGACACTGATCATCAGTGAGGGTAGAAATTCTTCTTACATACATCACCAAGTGAGCGCGAGGGTAAGTGTTGCCTTTATACTTCTCAAACTCTGGGACTTTGAACTTAGCAGGCACTTTAACATTAGGGACCAAACACAGCTCATTCACATTCTGCCCAAATAGCTCTTTTCCCCTGAGAGCCTTCATCTCTCTTTGCATTCTATCAAACTGCTCTTGGAAATCATCCATTCTGCCATAAAGACCCGAGTCTTCACTCGACGGAGGGAAAGGACGACACACATCTTCATTAACAAATGGAACCAAATTCACCGAAGGAGGTGCAACAGGAATAGTATGCACCACATGAGGTGCAAGAGTAACAACATTTTGAACCACTAGAGCATCTTGAGGGCCAAGATTGAAACCTGCAGGTGCAAAATTCTCTGGCATTCCCCACGGGTAACCCTGAGGCACACGGTTTTGAACAACAGCCAGAGTAGCGGATACATGAATAGTAGGAACTTCAGCATTTGCCCTTGTTGGTTGAGGTTTAACACTCGGTGGCTGATTTTGAGCAGCCACCAGAGCTTCCATCAGAGTAGTCAAGTTGGCCAAGCCAGCCTTCAAAGCAGAAACTTCTTTGCGCAGCTCGCGATTCTCTTGTTCCAAGTTGTCCATCTTATTTTTGAAATTAGCCTGAGTGTTGTAGTGATGAGTCAGCTTGCTGAGTGAAGCAAAGAAACTGAGTAAGACACCTGGATATGCATAACAAATGCAAGAAATATGTGCAATATGATGCATGATATGAAATTCATACGATTTTTTATTTTATCATTTAATATTTCAAGGGATTTATGGTTTATAGACATATTGCAAACATCAGAATAATAACACATTTGAAATACTGAAAATTTTTATTATAATAAATCCAAAACGGATTACAAGTTTCAATGATCCTAAGTACAAGATGAAAATAAAATCTAAAATCCTAAGAAGAGGAACTAATGGAGATCAATCTGTACACTGGCGCTTCCCTGTAAGCCTGGCGATCTGAGCCCTCAACCTCTGGTTTTCTTCCACTTGTCTGATGGCAACCTCCTTCCAATCATCTGAAGCAGGAAGTGAGTAATCAGCACCTGTTTGAGGCCTAGGAGAAAATAAATCCCCTTGCCTCTCCATAGACTCCACTGCTCGACTCTCAAGGATCTCGATCAAATCGTCTTTCTCCTTCAAGTCTTCTCTGTAGGAACTCTCTAAAGTCTGGAACTTGTTCTTCCAAGCATCCCTTTCCTGTTGCATCCTAACCAAAGCAAGCTGCAGCTCTTCCAGATCATCTAATAAGGGAGGAGTGGTCTTCACAAACAAATCAGGCATGGGTGTCTCCCGAGTATACGACATCTTCAACTGAATGGCTCTCGATCGGACCCACTAAAGATATGGCTCCAAAGAAACAACACCTCTAGGTCCCAAATCCTTCCTACTCTTCTTATGAATGTGACTCCAGGCCTTCGCAATCAGCTCCTTAGCTTCCCTGTGGTCTTCTCCTTCCTTCAGAAAGAAACTACTCAAATGAATATTATTTGGCTTATCTCTCATCGGATAACCAAGTTGTCGCCGTGCAAGAACAGGGTTATAGTTAATTCCTCCCTTTGTACCAAGAAGAGGCACATTGGGGAAACTACCACAACTGTCAATAATCTCCACATCCTGGTAAGCTCGATGATACCAATCAATATCCGAGTGAGTAAGTGCCATAATCTTAGGAGCCCAACGGGGTTCCTTCTTGACATCCCAAAAAGCATCAGACTGAGGCGTGCAACAGATAATCATTCCTCCATGATAGGAACTTCGAAGATGAACAGAGTAATAAGCATCACCCAATAGTGTAGGAACCGGGTTTCCAATCATGAAAATCTTGATAGCGTTAATGTCGACAAACTTGTCCACATTAGGGAATAAGAATAATCCATAGGCGAGTAAAGCAAAGATGGTCTCAAAAGCAATCGTACTCTTCATCCTGGAAAAGTAACGAGCTTTCTCCAACAAGAACTGAGCTGGTAATCCTCGAATCCCTCCTTTGGTAGTCATATGGGCTTCCACCTCAGACTTCCCCAGATGAATCAAAGCAGCAATCTCATGTGGTTTCGGCTCACCCTCCAAACCAGTAAAAGAAACACAATCGGTAACAGGTAAATCCAATAGATAAGAATACTCTTCCAGTGTAGGCATCACCTGATAATAGGGAAAAGTAAAGCAGTGATACACTGGATCATAGAACTAGACCAAAGTTGAGAGAATACCCTCCTTCATCTTCAGCTTCATGAGAGGAATAATGGATCCATACTTCTTCTGAAAGTATGCAGGACACTCGATCTCTGGAATTATACTGATCAACTCATCTATCTTAGGATCCTTGAAACTGTATTTCCCGGTCTTTCTCTTTCCAGAATCCATGGTTTACAAGTACCTGAGACATTCATAAATAGTCAACCTTTAAATCCCTTGAAATATTGTTTTCTTCAAAAGATGCTTATGAGTGCATGGATGCATGATGCAACAATCACACACAAGATCACACATATAAGGTTCATAGGTTCAACGTCAAGAGCATGAAGCCGAAGGTACTACCCATAAGGTGTTGGTCTAAAAAGTTATCACCTGCCGAACAAGGTTCTAAGAGGTTCCTAGAGTCTACATCCTTGCTTCGGATATTACCAACTTCCCGATTAACTCGGTAATTAGTAATATTCTCAAGAAAGACTCGTTCGAGCGTAGTATCGCGTGACAACTACTTGCGAATTACTCCGTCATAGCTTCCGCACTACACCTAAAAGGCCAAGATGGGTTAGGTAATCTACGGTCCTCAGCTTCGGCAGGCTCCCATGTCGAAAGCAGTACGTCTTCCCGATTACTCGGTAAACGACACTACAGTCAAAGGGGCCTCCACTGAGTGGGGGATCTCATGCCTCCTTTTTTTGGATTACTCCCTCAAAGTTAACATGACTATACCTCCCGTCCTATCTTAATGTTTGCCCAAGTCCGGGTATATGACTTATGAGTAATCACCAAGCACCCTGTAAACCAGGAAAATCCAGACAAACATATATATAAAATATAACACATAAACACAATAACCCATATACAGATATAAACAAAGATAGGCTTAACCCACTTAGGGATGGACCAGCAAGAGGTCAATCATTCCCCAGCAGAGTCGCCATTTTTCTGTAGCGGTAGAAATGTTCAAGACTAAGCCATTGGATTGACTAGACTTTATACAAATTAAAATAAAAATCGCCACCGCGCTTTATTGTTTCCAAAGGAATGGGAAAAGAGCGAATAACCCAAAAAAAGGGGGAAAGATTAAAGGTAAGGGGTTGGTTATGCAAAGGGAAGGTGTTATCACCCTAAACATCTAAGGTACTCCGCAGGAACCTCTTTGAAAAATCTGTATATTTTGGTTATGAAAATGTGTTATATGAAAAAATGGATGGTGGAGGTGAGAAAAGAAATATATTTTTTTATGATTTTTGCACCCGCCGCGGTTGCGAACCTTTAGTGCCTACGTACCACCTTTCATGCAATAGGGGATCAGGGTACACGTAGTTCCTCTTTTAAAAATTTGAAACACAAGTGTGTTGGTTAATTTTATGAGATAAGACATCATCGTCATTGTCCGTGTGGAAAACATACTTACTACCCACAATCATGTGAAAGGAGAATTTGCATCATCTCAAAGTGGAGGATACGGCTTGGATTTTAAAATCAACAATGACTCACTCAACACCTGAGTGGAAAATATCTCACTTTAGTACATATTGTAGAAGTATAGTTGTTTGCATCACTACAAGGATTGACAAGAGTCTAATCTTTTGAGAAAATTTTAAAGATAAAAGCCAAAATGGAAAAAATGATTTGAAATGAGATTGATTGACTTTTAGTCTTCTCATAAAAAATGTCAAGGTATTATTAAATTAATTGAAATTTATTCATGAAAATGTTTTGAAAATGCATGGACCTAAGTCCAAGTTTATTATGAAAATATTTCAAGTTTAGAAATAAGAAGAGTTTTTAAAAGGAGGGAGAAGATTTTTGAAATTAAAGAATATAGGAGGAGAAGAAGAGGCTATCCTAAAGCATAAGGTAAAAGCTAGGGATAAGAACCATCTAACCAACAAGAAGCCAATACTTGACATTATGAGTCAATATAGAATTCTCATTCTTTGGATTGAAACCAAGCAAGCAAAGATACTAGACCTCTTGAGAGAAACAAACTTCAAGTGTTTTAAGTCTTTGCAAAAATTGGGCAGAGTAACGGCTGTATACGGGTGAATTTCAAATTATAAACAAAGTATGTAATCACAATAACCTGCACACAAAACAAACAAAATACCCAATGTATCGAGGTAAACCTCAAGAACTCCAGACAAAATATCAAATAAAATCACAAAGGTCACCAAGATAGGCCAAGGTCTCTAATCCTAAGTCCAAGAAGTCCAATGCTCCATAATGCCAAGGATAGTAACCAATAGTCCAAATATCATTAAAGATCTTTATGGTTCATGTTGATTATTAGGTGTCTTTAAAAGGAAAACAAAAAGCTCAAGTGAGCAAAATGGAAATGACATAAAAATAAATGCTCAAGTGAGCAAAAAAATAAAATGGCATAGAATGTAAATGCTAAAATTAAATGGTACATGAAGCATAAAAAATAAAAAGCATACAATAAAGTCAATTGTTATAAATTAGTGGTTAGTTGGATGAACATCTTGAAACTTGCATTTGGAACTCATTAGAGGATTGGTAGAACCAAAGCCTCCACACAACAAGTTGCATTTGCTTTTTGTCAAGTATATCATCCATTTTGGAATCCTAAAAAAAAGTAACATGTAATGACCAACGATGTTTAAGTGATCCGCGTTGAACAAAGGTATTGTAGATCCATTAGAGGATTGGTAGAACCAAAGCCTCCACACAATGAATCTCAAGGTTGTTGGATCAAAGAGATCAAATTAACATACTTGGGCTTGCAATCAGAATTTTGGGCCACAAATGATCATTTATTTGAATCGGGACAAACATTTAGCGCTATGTTAAGCAATCGTAAGTGGACTTATGTAGAAGTCGCACCTATTTTGAGGCCGGTCAATAGAAATTTATGTACTTCACGTTTGGATAAATGATATAGATATCACCATCCTTTAATATGTAGCACAATTAAAAAAGAAAGGGACAAGATGAAGAGGGAGGGGAATGATAAGCTAATTTGGATCACCATTTCAAAATTCTTTCATCTTTAAATTCAACCACTCCTCTAGATTGATTAAAGTACTAAACATATCATTAATCCAAAGCACCAAAAATGAATTAAATAATTCATTCTTAGGTAGATTTGAATTGATGAACATTTATCCAACTTCATCTACATCACAAAGTCCATTGAGTTTAAAAATAAATTGAACATTCAAAATTGCAATCCAAATTATCCATCAAAGAGAGTGCAGAAAAATATTTGAGTCAAAACAGCCCCCAAAATAAGGCAGCAAAAGCATTTTTGGCACTGTTACAATCAATTGTGCCTAGAAAGCAACCTATTGCATCAGTGCAGTTTTTTATCAAATCAATTTTCTGTGACAATCAATTGCAATGTTACAACGATTAATTGCAACTTGTTGAAAAAAAATCAGTAGAAAACAACATTTTAAAGATCAAATTCTTGTTCCAACTTTTCATCAAACACCTTATGATCATGGATCCAATTGAGCATGAAAATTTCAACAAATTTTTGAGAAAATAGAACTAATGGAGTTATAAAATAGTGCTCAATGAATCAAAACCGTACATCCACAAGAGATCACATTGTTAAAGATGATGATCCAACTTACCAAAGGTAGAATTTGAGAATTATCCAACAACTTCAGAACTTGCTTCAATTCAACAACAAGAATCAATCACCAAAGCTTGGATGTAGATAATTGATGGAGAAAGAGTGTTTGGATGAAGGTTTAGCTCAAATATTAGTAATATTCATTGCAAAGCTTACTAACTTTTTGAAAATGGAGCTTTGAGTGAATTTGGTGAAATGGAGAGAATTAAGAGATTTCTTAGCAAGATGATTTTGGCTATCAAAAGCTTGTGATTTGAATGAAATGAGGTCTCTATTTATAGAGTTTTAGGATTGGGATTAGTGGTAATTTGGTAATTTATTCTTGGAGCCAAATTTGAATTAATGATATAATTTCAAATTATGCAGGAAAAAAAATTGGAGCCAAAATGATAACAATTTGAATTTGCTGGCTTTTTTCAAAAAACACGGGCATTTTGCCATTATGAGTCGATACATAAGGGGTGTGTGTCGATACATCCTAGATGTATAACACGGCATGTGTCGATACATGCATCTATGTGTCGATACATACTGTTGTTTCAACTCATTACAGAACCACACAAACTGCATGAGTCGATACATAACACGTATGTGTCGACACATGTTGGTTATATAAACAGGATGATTCGATACATACATGCATGTGTCGACACATGCTTATTTTTCAAGCAGGATGAGTCGATACATACATGCATGTGTCGACACATGCTAGTTATGCACAACAAAATGAGTCGATGCATACCTTTATGGGTCGATGCATGCTGTTATTCACCACAATATAGGATCAAAGCAACTTGGAAAGCCTTATTTGTTGGATGCTTCAACTTGGTACCTACAAAACACAAATTATGAAAAGACAAAAACAAATATTTTTTTGTATTTTGGTTAGAGGTTAGTCAACAACACATATACAAGATACACAACCAAGGTGCTTGGAGATTCCTCAAGAGCAAACTTAAAGATAGGAGATAGAGCAAGATGAAGAACCAACCCTAATGTGATCTTGTCATGATTGAGTTGACATGATATGATAGTGGAATCTTAGGGGCAAAAATTGGGGTACAACAAGTGGCCATTGACTGTTTCACAAAGTGGGTCGAAGCAGCTTCTTTCGCATCCGTTACTAAGAATGTTGTTGCCCGCTTCATCAAGCAGAATCTTATTTTTCGATACGGTATCCCAGAAAGGATCATCACTGATAACGGTACAAACCTTAACAATACTATGATCACCGCCTTGTGCAAGAAGTTCAAGATTCAACATCATAATTCATCCCCCTATCGGCCGAAGATGAATGGTGCAGTCGAAGCTGCTAATAAAAACATTAAAAAGATCATACAGAAAATGACAGTCACCTACAAGGACTGGCATGAGATGCTACCATTTTCTCTCCTCGGGTACTATACCACGACTCGGACATCAACTGGGGCAACACCCTATTCTTTGGTCTATGGCATGGAGGTTGTCTTGCCTATCGAGGTTCAAATCCCCTCTTTGAGAATCATGAAGGATGCAGGTTTGAAGGAGGACGATTGGATCCAGACTCGACTTGATCAACTAAACATAATTGATGAAAAGAGACTCACTTCTGTTTGGCATGGTCAGATGTATCAAAAACGTATGATCAAGGCTTTCAACAAGAAAGTCAGACGCCAAGTATATCAAGTTGGAGATCTGGTGATCAAATGCATTATCTTACCACAAAGTGATCCCAGGGGCAAATGGACTCCTACCTATGAAGGAACATTTGTAATCAAGAACATCTTCTCTGGTGGGGCAATGATCTTAACCACCATGGAAGGTGACGATTTGCCACACCCTGTGAATGCAGACATAGTCAAAAGATACTACGCATAAGAGACCCGCTAGGTTGACACACCTTGGCAAAATAAGGGCATCTCGGCAAACCAAAAGGTTCAGGCAAAAATTAGGGATAAAATAAAAAAAAATCTGTACACCCGGCAAGTTGAAAACCCTAAAGGGCGACTTGGGCAAAAAAGGGTTTCCCGGTGGACTGAAAACCCGAAAGGGCGGTCTTGGCAAAAGTTAGGGAATTAAAGCGTATGACTATGACTCGTCGGATCACTTTGAGGACAACTTCAACCTCTTCACTGATAAACTCAGAGCTTCTGATCAATTCAATCATCTTCGAACGAACCAACGGATAAACAAGATATTCAGAGATATGGAGGCTATAGCAGAATGGGAACCCCGTGGGATTAGCACACATAGCTATCTTTCTTTGTATAAATTTTTCTTATTCTTATGACACCATATTCTTACTAGGATGTCTATCTCCTTTGTACAAAATGCTTATTCAAAGTGAATACAAAGATATCTCTTTAAAGTACATAAAACTATTTGTCCTTTTATTTTACACTTGTGTTTTATTTGCAAAAACGTCCAATGATTCATTAATGAACATATGAATTTGAACATAATCACTGTTTACAAATAAACAAAATGGAAAAGAACAATTACTGACAGGTTTGAAAGAATAGGAAATTGTCTTTAGGCTATTCCACGAGAAATCCCTACAATCCTTCATTAAGATCCCAAGCGGAGCTGAAACTTCAAACTATTAATCCCTAGTGGAAACCATCCAGTTTCTCCAAATTCCCCAGCAAGTTGTCGTGAAGCTTGAAAATCAACCGGATAGCAGTTAATTTCTATTACTCCCCAGCCTAGGATAACTCCCCAGTAAGATGACAGACGACCGAAATTCCTGAACTTTTTCCAAACAGGAATAAGCTTTTCCCCACCGAATTTTCATTCTTCCCGAACAAAACAAAGATTCCCATTGTTAAATCCCCAGTAGAAGCCATCAAAATTCTCTGGATTCCCCAAGCAGATTACTCAAACAGTATATGGCATTGCTCACAACAGAATTTTTGTCAATTACTCTAACTTCAAGACATGAAGAATCCACATATCCTCAGCAGCAGTCAAGGATTTATTTTCCTCAGCAATACAACAAATCAGCTTACATGTGCATACATTACATCCATATATCATAAACATTGATAAAACACATATATTGCATCATACATTTCATGCAACATAATTCTATGTTCCAGCTAACATTTTACCCTTTTCAGGATAAGATTAAAAACTACCGTTAAACAATATGCAATCATGATACAATCCAGATACGCTTCAGACATGGTTGCCATTCTGTTACTCATTCAGACTTCAACATTTAGATACAGTTCATATATGCTCCAGATACGGTTGTCATTCTATTACTTATTCAGACTTCAACATTCAGGTACAATTCAGATACGCTCTAGACATGGATGCCATTCTAACACTTATTCAGATTTCAATCATGATACAATTCAGATACGCTCCAGACACGGTTGCCATTCTGTTACTCATTCAGATTTCCAAAGTTCAGATACGCTCCAGACACGGATGCCATTCTAATACTTATTCAGATTTCAAGTTCAGATACGCTCCAGACACGAATGCCATTCTGATACTTATTCAGATTCAGTCTCCAGATACAACTCAGATACGTTCCAGATACGGACACCATTCTGATACTCATTATTTTGACTTACAACTTACAATTCAACAAACATTCTTGGATGGCATCTACGAGCCCATCTCTAACAAGATTCTATCACTTCTCCAAATGGCATCTTTAAGCCCATTCCCTCAACTACACTTTGTCGAGTGCAAATTTATGGGCACTCGAGTGTCCAATCATCTTTTACCTTCGAGTCACGAACGACAAAGCTCGCCAATCTAACTCTTTAGGTTCAAGAAGATTGAACAGGGTCAGCTGCTGTACCCCAAAATTTTCCCTCTCATTTATCAAGACTTTTCTCACAAGACTTCTTTGACTCAAGACAAGATTAGGGTTTGGTTAGCTCAAGACATCTCATCTTGCACAGATAACCCAAAATAAGGGTTTGAGTTTGCACAAGGATTTTTGGACCATCAATGCTTCATGTGACTTCCATACATCATTTTGGACCCCTAAGATTGCTCATGATAAGTTTCAAGCCTTGAACCACATTTTGATTAGTCAATTGGACAGTTGACCTAAAAATCAGCTGTATTAGGAAAAAAGTCAACCATGGCCAATTCACAGTCAAACCTCATAATTTTTTATCCACGTCAAAATTTTAGATTCAAATGTATCATTTGGTCAAGTTTGGATCACAATTCCTCAAGAAATTTGATCAAATCATCAAAAGGGAAAAATGGTCAAAATTAGGGTTTTTGACTGAGAAAGGGCAATTTCTGATTTTTAACCTAGCCAATGACCAATTGAGTTCAAGCATGATTTCAAGGATTCAATAAAATCATCTTGACTCAATTACTTGGTTCAAAACATCTCAAGTTCATTGGATTGACAGATGAAATTTGCAGTCAACTAATCAAAAGTCAACCATATACTGAAAAGTCAAACTTTGACTTTTTGGTCAAAATCAAGTGCCAAGGATCATAATTCATCAAAACATGTCAAAATGTGAAACTTGTTCATCAAAAATCAAGAGAATCAAAAATCCCACTTTGCATGACTTTGAAATTTTTCTAAGTATTTTCTATACTTAGTTAATTTCATTTACTTCATGACATATTTGCTACAATTCAAAATAATTCAAAATAATTCAAAATGATGCAAGTAATTCAAGTTATTACAAAGTGACATTTTGCAAAATTACAAATTCTAAAACTTTGTCTTGATTAAAACCTTGTCACAATATTTTTGCCTTTGACATTATGTGCACAAGACTAAATTTGTGACATGCTATAAACTATGTTGTCCAAAGTTGAAGAAAATATGATATATCACATTGATACAACATCCTATATTGCCCTGCAAGAAAGCTTGTGCAATGCTGCCTCCCAAGTATACATGCTGCCAATACAGTCCAAAACTGCTCTATGCAGTCTGCCCAAACCTGCACCACAACAGCCCCAAAATTCCACCAAAATGGCAAAGGAAAATTATGTGAAGAAAGTATCGAAGCAGTAGGCAAAAACAATTCAAACAACTTATTTGTTTTCCCCCATAAACCACAGTCAAGGGGTCTACAAAAGAGGACTGTCTCATAAGACAAAGGGGTTGGTTTTTAGAGTTAGATTTCAGCAGGTAAATTTTTTGAGAGAGAGAATAGAGAGTTTTGTTGAGCAGAAAAACAATATTTTGTACAACCTTGATTCATTTTCAAAACCAAGTCTTTTCTTGTTCAAAATCGAAAACCCAATCCATTACTCCACCATACAAACTCTCCTTTAAACTAAACAACTCATCACAGACAAAGGTGGTCCAAAACATCACAAAAACAGTCCTTGTAGTGCTATCAACTTCACCTTCAAAACACCAAAAACATCACAGTATAATCTAACTCATTTTCAACAGTCCGGAGCAGCTTTCTAGAGATTCATTGGGGTCCTCATCACATTTGGAAAAACATTTAGATTTAAAACAGACAATGCAGTCCAGAGGTAAGTCTTGTTGACTTGATATCTCTCCATACATCATTATTGATTTGCTTATTTTCAAAACAAGATGTAGTACTTTAATATATTTTTTGAACTAGTTATCTGCACCTTGTTTAGGCTTATTCAATCATTTGTTGTTCATGTTTATCCATCATATACCATAAGCTAACCTGTACAACCAATAAAATGATGTTTAAGGCAGGAAAATGCAGGATGTATCGATGCATATCCTCATGTGTCGACCCATTTTAGTATAAAAAAAGGGTATGAGTCGACACATAACCCTCATGCATCGACCCATACTGAGTTCAAGTCATAAAGCAGAAGCTGGAAAATCCTATGAGTCAATACATACGCGTTTTGAATCGATACAAGAAGGTGTATGAGTCGACACATCCTATTACGTGTAGACTCATACTGAACATATTTTGTTTTACAGGAGAAGGGAAAAGCTATGTGTCGATGCATAACAGCATGGGTCGACACATAGTGGTTAAAAATGCATTTCTTCCTATATTTGGCACTGTTTTCACATTATTTTTGTTGTTGTTCGATATGGTTGTAATATTTTAGTTTTCACTTCATCCCCATTATTAATTCGTACCCCCATCCCCCTAAAATGATGTAATAGCTTAGATTTTACTTTCCGCATTTTACTTGCTTTTCATGTATTGCTAGTAAATAGGATGCATGGCAAGATAAAGTCAACAAATAGACGACTTTCAAATACAAAATAAAACGTATGCAAACTAACACACTTGCACACTAACACCTCTAGGGCAATCTAACTTTGTCTCCTTTCGGAAAATAGTCATGTCGCTCGAATATGGGACATTTTAGCAAAGACCCTTCGATAAAAAAAGATCCTAGTCCCTCGATGACCCTCGATGTTGCCTTCGGTAAAACGATCTAGTCCCAAAACGACATTGCTAAAACGTCATATAAGTTGCCTTCTATGACTATTCAAATGTCCCACGCTCGTCCCTTTACATCCAACGATGGGGCTTCTTACCAAATCAATGGTAAGATAGCCACATCTAAAGGAATAGGAAAAACACGTTTAAGACCTTTCGAGTAGGTAGATTCGCTCCTAGTTACTCGCTTGCTCACGATAAAAATATTTTACACCTACACTTTCATTTCAAAATATTTTCAAAAGACAAAACATTTTGTATACGTTCTTATAGAGACGAGAACCATTGCAAAACCTCTTTTCAAAACACTTTCTGAAACACAATCCATAAACACATCTTTGAACCACTTTTCGAAACAAAACTTTGTACGCTTTCTTATAGAAACGATAACCATTACAAAGAAATTTTTCAAAACATTTTCAAAGCCCACACCACAAGCACACTGTCAAACAAAAGCAAGTGATCTAAATGAGTAACTAAGAGCCCATGGAAAACCATGGATGAAAAGGGCGCTAATACCTTCCCTTTTCATAATCTACCCCCCGAACCCGAGAAATAAATCTCAAAAGGTCTTTCCTGTGCTTTTTTACCTCTCCTTTTGGATAAAAGAAAAGTCGGTGGCTACTCTTTCTATCCGCACAAATGCGATCGAAACGCAAAAAACTCAAGTCAGTTCTCCCACCGTATCGCAGTTAGTCTAATGAAGTATGCATGTTATGGCATGATGCATGATGTCATGATAAAAACACACAACAGGTATGGCAGATAGCAAACATGGTAAAGGCAAACAAGTCACACAATAGCCCTTAAGTTTCAGGCTTGCATGGGGTCTAGGTACTACCCTCTTGAAGTTCAGTTGGTTTTAACCTGTCCTAATAATAGTAACCGGGTTCTAGAGGTTCTCAATATCACTGACCATCCTCCATCGGTCATGGTTTCGGCTCATGCAATCTTTTCTTGCGGCTGGAACTATCTCTAGAGTATGGTCTCAATGAGTGTAGTATTGAGTATCAACCAGTTCTCAGCTTTATGCCGAGGCCGGCTATCTCACTACTTCCTATGGCCAAGTTGGTCAATTATAGGTTCTAAGGTTAGTTGATGCTTAACGACCCATATAGAAGCCTCGTATTCTCCTTGTTTCTCCACAAGGGATACCGGTACCAACTAATGTACCACATCAACGTAGCTACTGCTTCAACCGTATCGGTCTATGCCGTACAACTCCCTCACAGTTTATTGCTACTTACCTAAAAGGTGTCCCCCAGATCCGAGTTAGGACCTATAGTAACTCTAATACAAAGCCCACAAAGATAAAGAAATCAAATCAAACAATAGAATCAATATGATGAACTAATCCTAAGGTATACCCCACTTATAAGTCCCCAGCAGAATCGCCAGTTCTGTGATACGGTGGCCAGAACCGGACTATTTTAGGAATGCTGGTTTGCATTTTGCGTTTTTTATTCGCAAAATGTCACGGTAAGCAAGATTCGCCACCGAATTTTATTTTATCCAACTGGAAAGGAAAAAAGCACAAAAAAATTCCCTTTTTCGAGATTTTGAGCACGGGGGGTAAATTATAAAAAGGGAAGGTATTAGCACCCTTTCTATCCGTGGTTTTCCACGGGCTCTTAGGTACTTGCTCGTCATTTTCAAAATTTTCTTATGTGTTTGTGATTTGAAAAAGTTTTTTCGTTTTACTTCGATTTAACTCTTGCTTATGTCTTCAAGAGTGTTACAAAGTCGTTTTTTGAAAGCTTTGTTTAAAAAGAGTGTAAGTGTGAAAAAGTTTGTTTGGATTGAGCAAGTACTTAAGATTATACCTACTCGAAAAAGAGAATTATTCTATGTTTATTTCCTTTAGACAGTGCTATCCTACTATTAGTGAGTAGGTAACATCGTCGTTGGAGTTTTAAGGGTCAATTCGAAAGGGACGTACGATCACTAAAGCAATGTTAGGACGTCTTAGTAGTAACCCTAATGTCTTAGATAAATTATTCGAGGTAACAATATCCGAGGCAACCATTCCGAGGCAACTTTTCCGAACGGGACTTTGATCTTTGTTTAGACAAGAGAGCGACCACTAAAGCATCCTATACTTAATGACCGTTTACCGAAGGCAACCAAAGTGAGAGTATATACTAGGAGTGCGCATGTGCGAGTGATTCGATTTCAAGTTTATTATCTTTGCACATTTAAAGTTCGCTAACCGTTTTAAAGTTAATCATACATTCTTGTCATGCATCCCTATATTCATACATCTAACAGTTTAATATTTTGAGGAATTTAAAGTGCGGAAAGTAAGCTACGCTATTACAAGGCTTCAGGTATTTACATAGCCAAAAACAAACCCGTAAAACAAAGCGATAAATGAAAATAAAAGATCCTAAGTAATCTATTACAACTTGTGAGCAATTACATTAATATGGTAAAAATAAATAAGTGCGCGACGATGAGTTAAGAACGAGAGAGAACTAGGGTTTTGACCCCTTCTAACCTAATTGAAAGAAAAAAATTATTTTTGTTGTTTTTAAATATTTTTAAGAAAAAGAATTAGGTTTTTCAATTAAATACACAATTAATTAGTAATTAGATTAATTAAAGAAAATGACTAAATTTAACCTATTTTTGTGTTTTTGGTTATTTTTAAGAAAAATAAAATAGAATTTAAATTTAGACAAACCCTAATTTCTAATTGTTTTGAAGTTATTTACAAAAAGAATTTAAGTTACCCTAGAAATTAAATAATCTAATTAAATTAATTAATTTTTGACAAAAAATAAACCTAAATCTAATTGGATGAAAATATTATTTTTGTGATTTTTTGATAAAAATTAATTTGTGTTAGTGAAATAATTAAATAAATTAATTAAGAAAAAATATAAAAAGAAAATAGAAAGAGATATGGGCCTGAGAAAGCAATTGGTGGGGTGTGAACATCAAATTCTGGGCCCAAAACAGGTTGGTCCACGTTGACTTGCCCATATTTCCTGTGATGCATTGACCATGGCCTATGATGCTCCTTCATTGATGGCCTTTAGATCTGGCCTCCTGGACACTTGGCAGGTTGGATGGTGAGGTCACATGGTGATCCCTTGGCCTGTGTGCACACTGGATTACCTGAAGGAAAATAACAAGAAATAATAGGGGCGACCTGGGATTCGAACCCAGGCCCCAAAGCATTTTCCAACTACTCCACTACCAACTGCGTTGCATGCTTTTGTTGTATATAGAATAAACAATAATCATAATATTATAAATAAGCGAAATAAAAATAAATTCACGCGGAAATTCAAATAGACGAGTAGGGTGATGCCACATCATCATCCCTGTCCTCTCTCCGTGGCTAAAAGGTTTGAAGACCTTTACCTACGGACAACGTCCGTCACTACAAACCCTGCAATTTCTCAAAATCAAGCAAAAGCAAGATAAATAAAATCTAAGGCAATGAATTGATCCGTCTTTGCCTGCTAAGCAAGATGGTTCCCTTCTTGAGGGCTAATTTCACTTGTACACAAAAATCCAAAATCGAGCCAACAAAACCTAGCAATGGTGAATCTTGATACAGTCCACAAAAACACAATTAAATGATATAGATAGCTTGGAAATGTTTTAAGGAGCAAGAATATATAATTATTTCATGTTATAAGTGTCAGAATCATGCAATTCGATTTCAAGAACAAAGCAAAGTCGTGGCTGACTTACAGTGGGTTTTAGCGCCTGAAAGTGCTTGTTCTTGATTGGTATGGCTTGCTTGTGATCCCAGGAAGCGAATGATATGGTTAGAGGGTCTTGAAAGTGCCTGGAAGTAGCAAAACAAATTACCACTTTTTTTTTTTTTTTTTGAGTTTGTTCCTGCGTTCTCACGCCTCAAAAGCTTGTCTTTTAGGTCTGCAATTGTTCAATATATATCAATGATTGAATTAGGGTTCCAAACATGATCTCAATCTTTCTCCATTATAGATTTTGATTTGGATTTGATTCACTTGAAGATACTTCCAAAAATAGGCCAAACTCAATCTTTTTGTGCACACCAAGGCTTTGCACGAATTCAATCTTTTGCTAGCTAGATATAGAACCTGAAACATGCACAATATCTTGAGATTTCAATGTTTTGGATTTTTCATGATTTGTTTTGATTTAAATTGATTTAATTCAAATAAAAATCAAAATAAAAAATAAAAATAATATAAAGAAAAGTGGGAAGAGCTAGGACTCGTGGACCATGCTACCAACTCAAAACAAGTGCAAAAGATTAGGCCCATTTAGCAAAAATTGCAATTTGAGGCATAGTTGACTTTTGACAATTTTGCAAAAAAGGTCAACTTCACCAATGCATAACTTCTCAATTTTGACTCTTTGAAGGTGTTCTTGGACTTTTTAGAAATTTTTATATGTCCTCTAAGCAACCCGTTTTGTCTCATCTAAATTTGGTATTCCTTGTTCATGTATGAAGCTTTGACAAAAAAGGTGTTTTTGTTGACTTTTCAAAATGACCTATAATGTCCAAATTCATAACTTCTTGTGAGTGCATATTTTGGACTTGGGAGCTGATGATTAATTGTTGAGCATTGAATCCTCTTCAAAATGAACTTTGGATGGGTCATTTCTCATAAAGTATGAGAAAGTTATGCTTGGTCAAAGTTGAGTTGACTTTTCCTGCAAAACCCTAATTTAGCAACTTTTGGTTCTTGATGAATTATAAGCACTCCTTGATGAATCATGATCAACCCTTGATCAAATGATGAATATACTTCAAAATGAGGATGTTGTCCAAAAATCTTGAAGTTTGACTGTATGTCGGCCACAGTTGACTTTTGCCCTAGCACAGTCGATTTTCAGGCCTTTGAGCAATTGACTGAGCAAAATTTTTTTGTAAGGCTTGAAACTTGACATGGATGATCTTGAGAACATATTAGGACAATAATGAGAATTTGGGATCCCTTGGACTCAAGTATCTTGATGCATCATGAAACCCTAATTTGAGGTAGATTGCCTTAGGAGAGTGTTTGTCTGGTCAACCCTTGGACTTCCTTGAGCAACTTGAGGATCTTTCTTGAAATGTTTTGAGAAATATGGGAGGGCAAATTTTGGGGTACAACCCCTGACCTGGGATTCAAATCCCAGATCCTCCATCCAGCGCATGCCTTCTAACTGTTCAATCTGGATAAAGGAAAACTAACATTTTGAATCCTGAAAGATTGTTAGTTTTAGAGCCAAACGAAAAGTGAAACTCTGGGCTGCTTCGATTTGCAAATTGTCTATGCCATGAGTTTCGATTTGCTAAACCATTTACAAATAACAAGAGTAATACAAAAATGTAGTCCACATGAGTTTATATTATAGATTGAATAAGATTAAAAGCTTTTACCCACTGAAGACACTTCGATTTGGAATCCTGAATGTGGGACGTCTGGTGCAACTTTCTGGGCTTTCTTGGAGGCAAGCTGTGTAGAGGTCCATCGATAGACAAGGCGTCCTTGGTGCAATATGTGTGTGTATTCGTTTTGTGTGCCTCATGTATAGTTTTTCTCGTGTCCCCCCCCCCCCCCCCCCCCCTTCGATTTGTGTTTAACATCTTGTATTTATAGATGGTGGAGGAGACAAAGAAACATAACATTAAAGACCAGATATTAACAGGGCTTTGAAAACAAAATCAGACACATTAAAATATTTCCATTTTGAGATATTTCATGCCATTTTGGGATTCTGAATAAACTTGGACATGTCAACTTGGCGCTTTGTTTGAATTTGAAAATATTCAGAGTTTCCCTCTTCAGAGCCCCTTCGATCAGCCCTTGTTCTTGTGAGGATTATAAGTCCTGATTCGAATTGTTCATAACTTCCCTTATCAGAACTTATTCGATCAGCCCTTATTCTTGTGATGATTCTAATTCCTGATTCAAATTATTCAAAATTTCCTTTATCAGAACATCTTAGATTAAGACACTTCTGCACTGATATACCAATCGAAGGATACCTTATTCTGATGTCCTAATTGAAGAAAGTCTATTGTTCCAATCGAAAGAAGCTCTAATGCTCCAATCAAAAGAAGCTCTGATGCTCCAATCGAAGGAAGCTCTGATGCTCTAGTCAAAAGAAGCTCTATTTCTCTAAAGCAGCCCCACTAGTCTCACTCATAGCCTTCTTGGGTTCAACATTCACAACAATTTTCTATCCATCACTAATATATCTTCGAACAATTGGTGCAAACACACGACCGATGCAGGTCACCCTGCTATTTTCAGCAATATTCCCAACATCAGACATTGGCTGGATGGGAACTTTCACTCCATCCTCTAAGATTGTAGTGTTGTATTTGTAAGGCACAACCTTATCTGACTTGTAGGGGATAGGACCCGATAAACTAATCACCAATGAGGTGACAACTGGCTTGCTATAATACTCAACTTCAAGATGAGCGGGTGCCCCAAAACAAGGTACAATAACATTAACCCCTTCTTCAACATAATCAGTCATTATTGAGTCATTTCTGGAAAATAAATCCTCATCTGAGGAGAAATACTCATCTACGGAGACATACTCTTCATCTGACTCTTCTGCCATCAAACAAACCTCAACCATATCAACTTCATAGTAATCATCCCTTAGACTTCTAACCTTGATAATTCTAATGTCTAACAATAACTGAACACCCTTCTTCACGATTGAACATCCTCGGGAATCTCGACAGTAAACTCGGCAAGATCCATATTGGTGTTCCACCTGACCAGCCATGTGGTAGAAGGTAGCATGCAATTGCACAAGGTCTTCATTCATATACTCTACATCAAAAATTATGAATTCTCCAGGACATCCAGAAACCATATTCACCTCCTCTTCATACTCTTCCCTAGGTCGGCTTATGTGGATTAGGCCCTCATCCATCATCTCTTGTAAACCAGCCTTTATCTTATCGCACCCATGTATATTTGTATTACAAATAGCACAACTGGCATGGTCATGCGTATAGTAGCTAAATTCACAAAGGTCTGCATGCATTTTCACCAAATCTCCTCTAACCAAATTAATATAAAAAATCTGGAAGTCGTCTGGACAACCGGCCACCATATTCACAACATTTACTTCCCCATGCTTGGGTAGAGGATTGTCTTTCAAATTAGGTCCCACGTCTTTGAAAGATAGAACACCAGAATTAACCAACTTCTGCACCTCAGTCTTCAAAGGATAACAATTCTCAATATTATGCCCTGGTGCTCCCTGATGAAAAGCATATGTTTGGTCTGTTTTGTAATACCAAGGCAATGGTGATGGTACGACGGGAGGTGGTCGGGTCTGAACTAGCTTCTTCTGAATCAATGCCGGTAGTAACTATGTATAGCTCATAGGAATAGGGTTATAACTCTTCCTTCTCTGATTATACCCTTGATTTCCCTTTTGGGATGGTCTTTGATAAGCAATAGTAGTTGGAGCTGCACCCACAACTGGAGTAACTGAGGCGACCTACTGATGACGCTGATAATTCCTTCTAGGAGTATTAACCTTCCTCTCTTGCATAACAACATTTGCATCCCCTTCCTTCTTCTTGGTAAACCCATAAAAAGGTTTCTTCACACCTCCAGAACTTTCACTCTTTGTTAAGTGGCCCTCTCTTACAGCCTCTTCTAAGTGGATACCCATTCCTACCATTTCAGTAAAATCATTTGGCGCACTTGCACCATCCTTTCGTAGTGGAAAGCACCCAGCGTTATCAAGAAACTCTTAGTCATCTCCTTCTCTTCCATGGAAGGAATCACTTGGGCGGCTACCTCACGTTATCTTTGTGCATACTCTTTAATGATTACCTGTCTTTCTGAACCATGTCCCTGAGTTGATCACGGTCAGGCACCATATCCACGTTGTACATGTATTGTTTGATGAATGCTTCTCCAAAATCATTGAAAGTATGGATATTGGCGTTGTCCAAAATCATATACCACATTAGCGCAACAACGGTCAAATTATCCTAAAAAAAGTGAATCAACAGACATTGATCATCAGTATGGGTAGACATTCTTCTCACGTACATCACCATATGAGCACAATGGAAAGTGTTTCCCTTGTACTTCTCAAACTCCGGGACCTTAAACTTAGCAGGTATCTTAACATTCGGGACCAAGCATAGCTCATTCACATTCTTCCCAAATAGCTCTTTTCCCCTGAGGGCCTTCATCTCTCTTTGCATCTTGTCAAACTGCTCTTGAAAATAATCCATTATGTCATAAAGACCCAAGTCTTCACTCGGTGGAGGGAAAAGGACGACACACATCATCATTAACAAATGAAACTATATTCACCGACGGAGGCGCGGCAAGAGCAGCATGCACCACAAGAGGTGCCAGAGTAACAATAGTTTGAACAATCGGAGTATCTTGAGGACCAATATTGAACCCTTCAGGTGTAAAATTCTCTGGCATTCCCCATGGAAAACCTTGAGGCATGCGCTTCTAAACAGGAGCTGGAGTAGCAGATACGGGAACATTCGGAGCTTCCGTAGTTGCCCTGGTTGGTTAAGGTTGAACACTCGGTGGCTGATTTTGAGCAGCCACCAGAGCTTCCATCAGAGTAGTCAGATTGGCCATGCAGGCCTTCAAAGAAGAAACCTCCTCGCACAGCTCGCGATTCTCTTGTTCTAGGTTGTCCATCTTCTTTCTGAGATTAGCTCGAGTGTTATAGTGGTGAGTCAGCTTGCTGAAGGAAGTAAAGAAACTTGGTAAGACACCTGGATATGCATAAAAAATGCAAGAAATATGTACAATATGATGCATGATATGCAACGCACATGATTTTATTTAATATTTCAAGGGATTGAAAATTTGTGGACATATTGCAAATATCAAAGTAATAACGCATTTGTAATACTGAAAAATTTTATTATAACAATTCCAAAATAGATTACAAGTTTCAATGATCCCAAGTACAAGATGAAATAAAAATCTAAAACCTTGAGAAGTAAAACTAACAGAGATCACTCTATACGCCGGCGCTTCCCTGTGAGCCTGGAAATTTGAGCCTTCAACCTCTAGTTTTCTTCCGCATGTCTGATGGCAACCTCCTTCCAATCACCTGAATCAGGAAGTGAGTGATCAGTATCTGATTGAGGCTTAGGAGAAAATAAATCCCCTTTCCTCTCCATAGTCTCTACCGCTCAACTCTCAAGGATCTTAATCAAGTCTTCTTTCTCCTTCAAGTCTGCTCTATAGGAAATCTCTAAAGTTTGGCACTTATTCTTCCAAGCGTCCTTTTCTTGTCGCATCCTGACCAAAGCGAGTTACAACTCTTCTAGATCATATGATAAGGGAGGAGTGGTCTTTACAAACAGATCAGACATAAGTGTTTCCCGGGAATACGGCATATTCAACTGAATAGCTCTCATTCAGACCCACTAAAGATATGGCTCCAAAGAAACAACACCCCTAGGTCCCAAATCCTTCCTACTCTTCTCATGAATGTGACACCAGGCCTTCGCAATCTGCTCCCTAGCTTCCCTATGGTCTTCTCCATCCTTCTGAAAGAAACTACTCAAATGAATATTATTTGGTTTATCCCTCATCGGATAGCCAAGCTGTCGTCGTGCAAGAACAGGGTTATTATTAATTCCTCCCTTTGTACCAAGATGAGGTACATTGGGGAAACTACCACAACTGTCAATAATCTCTATATCTTGGTAAGCTCTATGGTACCAATCAATATCCAAGTGAGTAAGTTCCATGATCTTAAGAGCACAATGGGGTTCTTTCTTGACATCCCAAAACGCATCAGACTGAGGCATATGAGAGATTAACCACTGGTACAACAAAGGCGTGCAACAGATAATCATCCCCCCATGATAAGAATTCCTAAGATGAATAGAGTAATAAGCATCACCCAACAAGGTAGGAGTTGGGTTTCCAATCATGAAGATCCTGATAGCCTTCATGTCAACAAACTTGTCCACATTAGGAAATAAGAACAACCCGTAAGCAAGTAGAGAAAGGATGGCCTCGAAAGCGACTGTACTCTTCATCCTGGCAAAGTAACGAGCTTTATCCAATAAGAATTGGGTTGGTAATCCTCTAATCCCTCCATTAGTAGTCATATGGAAATCCACCTCAGACTTCCCCAGATGAATCAAAGCAGCAATCTCATGTGATTTTGGCTCACCCTCCAAACCAGTAAAAGGAACCCGATCGATAACAGGTAAATCCAATAAATAATAATACTCCTCCAGTGTAGGCATCAACTGATAGTCGGGAAAAGTAAAGTAATGATACATCAAATCATAGAACTGGACCAAGCTCGAGAGAGTACCCTCCTTCATCTTCAGCTTCATGAGAGGAATGATGGATCCATACTTCTTCCGAAAGTCTGCAGAACACTCGATCTCGGGAATTAGACTAATCAACTCATCTATCTTGAGATCCTTGAAACTGTACTTCCCGTTCTTTCTCTTTCCAGGACCCATGGTTAAAAGTACCTGAGATATTCACAAATGGTCAACTTTTAAATCCCTTGAAATAAGATTTCTCCAAAAGATGCTTATGAATGCATGGATGTATGATGCTGCAATCACACACAAGATCACACATATAGGGTTCATAGGTTCAACGTCACGAGCATGAGGTAGAAGGTACTACCTATAAGGTATTGGTCTAAAAGTTATCACCTGTTGAACAAGGTTCTAGAGGTTGCCAGAGTCTACATCCTTCCTTCAGATATTACCAACTTCCTGATTAACTCTGTAATTTGTAATATTCTCAAGAAAAACTCATCTGAGCGTAGTATCGCATGAGAACTACTTTCGGGTTACTCTGTTATAGCTTCCACACTACACCTAAAAGGCCAAGATGGGTTAGGTATTCTACGGTCCTCAGTTTCAGCAGGCTCCCAGGTCGAAAGCAATACGTCTTCCCCATTACTCGGTAATCGACACTACAGTCAAAGGGGCCTCCACTGAGTGGGGGATCTCATGCCTCCACTGAGTGGGGGATCTCATGCCTCCTTTTTTGGGATTACTCCCTTAAAGTTAACATGACTATACCTCCCATCCTATCTTAAAGTTTTCCTATGTCCGGGTATAGGACTTATAAGTAATCACCAAGCACCCTAAAAACCAGGAAAATCCAGACAAACATATATAAAACATATAACACAAAAACAATAATAACACATATACAGATACAAACAAAGATAGGCTCAACCCACTTAGGGATGGACCAGTAAGAGTTCAATCTTTCCCAAGTGAAGTCGCCATTTTTTCTGTTAGCGGTAGAAATGTTCAAGACTAAGCCATTGGATTGACTAGACTTATACAAATCAAAATAAAAATCGCCACCATGCTTTATTGTTTCCAAAGGATAGGGAAAAGAGCGAATAACCCAAAAAGAGGGGGAAATATTCAAGGTAAGGGGGTTGGTTATGCAAAGGGAAGGTATTAGCACCCTAAACATCTATGGTACTCCGCAGGAACCTCTTTGAAAAATCTGTATATTTTTGCTATGAAATATGTTGTATAAAATAGATGATGGAGGTGTGAAAAGAAATATATTTATTATTTTTGCACCCGCCGCGGTTGCGAATCTTTAGTGCCTACGTACCACCTTTTCATTCAATAGGGGATCAGGGTACACATAGTTCCTCTTTTAAAAAATTTAAAACACAAATGTGTTGGTCAATTTTATGAGATAAAACATCATCGTCATTGTTCATGTGGAAAACATACCTACTACCCACAATCATGAGAAAGGAGAATTTGCATCATCTCAAAGTGGAGGATATGGCTTGGATTTTAAAATCAACAATGCCTCACTCAACACCCAAGTGGAAAATATCTCTCTTTACTATATATTGTAGAAGTATAGTTGTTTCAATCACTACAAGGATTGACAAGAGTTCAATCTTTTGAGAAAATTTTAAAGATAAAAGCCAAAGTGGCAAAATGGTTTGAAATGAGATTGATTGACTTTTGGTCTTCTCGGAAAAATTTCAAAGTATTGTTAAGTTTATTAGAGTTTATTTATGAAAATGTTTGAAAATGCATGGACCTAAGTCCAAGTTTATTATAAAAGTAACTCAAGTTTAAAACATGAAGAATTTTCAAAAGGGGGGAGAAGATTTTTGAAATTAAAGAAGATGGGAGGAAAAGAAGAGGCTATCCTAAAGCATAAGGTAAAAGCTAGGGATAAGAACCATCTAACCAACAAGAAGCCAATACTTGACATTATGAGCCAAAATAGAATTCCCATTCTTTGGATTTAAACTAAACAAGCAAATGTACTAGACCTCTTGAGAGAACCAAACTTCAAGTGTATTAATTCTTCACAAAAATTGGGAAGAGTAACAGTTGTATACGGGTGAATTCTAGATTATAAACAAAGGGTGTAATCATAATAACCTGCACACAAAACAAACAAACAACCCAATGTCTTGAGGTAAACCTCAAGAGTTCCAGACAAAATAATCAGATAAGATCACAAGGTCTCTAATCATAGGCCAAGGTTTCTAATCCGAAGTCCAAAAAGTCCAATGCTCCATAATTCCAAGGGTAGTAACCAAATAGTCCAAGTATCATTAAATATTTTTTAGGGTTTATGTTGATTATTAGGTGTATTTAAAAGAAAAGAAAAGCTCAAGTGAGAAAAATAAAAAATGACAAGAATATAAAGGGGCTCAAGTGAGAAAAGATGAAAAATAGCATGAAATGTAAATGCTAAAAGTAAATGGTGCATAAAGTAAAGAACATAAAATAAAAACACAAAATAAAATCAATTATTAGTGATTAGTGGTTAGTTGGATGATCATCTTGAAACTTGCATTTGGAACTCATTAGAGGATTGGTAGAACCAAAGCCTCCACACAACAAGTTGCATTTGCTTTTTGTCAAGTATATCATCCATTTTGGAATTCTCACAAGGCAACATGTAATGATCAATGATGTTTAAGTGATCCGCGTTGACCAAAGGTGTTGTAGATCCATTAGAGAATTGGTAGAACCAAAGCCTCCACACAATGAATCTCAAGGTTATTGGATCGAAGAGATCAAATTAACATACTTGGGCTTGCAAACATAAGTTTGGGCCACAAATGATCATTTATTCGAATCGGGACAAAATTGAGCGCTATATTAAGCAATCGTAAGTGGACTTATATAGATGTCGCACCTATTTTGAGGCCGGTCAATAGCAATCTATGCACCATTTGTTTTGAGACTTGATATAGAGATTATGCTCCAACAACATTTAGTGCAATAAGAAGGGGATGAGATGAAGAGGGATGAGAGAGAATATACAAACCACTTTTGGATTAAATTTAATAAAACTATTATTAAAATCATTCATCCATTTTTGTGGAGTTAGACTCAACACCATGGATCTAATGATGTTAATAAAGTTCATGATAAAAAATTTAATCCAAGATCAGCCAGAAAATAATCACAAAGTAATATTACATTTTAATATATACAAAAAGGTTTAAAAATAATGTTTAAAAATAGAAATAAAAGAGAAAAATATTAACTATGTCCAAATTAATCCAGAAATAAAAGTAAGACCATAGAAAAATCAGAAATGAACTAAAATAATTTTATAAATTTTTTGGAAATTTTTTAAAGTAAGAAACTATTTTTAAAATTAAAAGAAATGGGTAAAATAAACCAAAAATGATAAAAAAAACAGCAAAGTCAGAAACAAAAATAAAATAAGGTACTAATATTTGTCACAATATCATTGGATCATTCTATAATTTTTTCAGAATTAAAAAATGCATAAAAATATTTTTAAATATTTAAAACAATTCCAATAAAGTGTAAATTTATAAAAAAAAAATACCAAAACACAAAATTAAATTTTGAAAAAAAAAATCAGAAAGAGAATAATAAAAAATATTTTTCATAAGTTTTTCAGATTTTTTGGACTAAAAATGAGTTTTCTATGATTTTTTGAAGTTTAAAACAATTAAATATAAAAAGTCAAAAAATAAAATAAAAGTAAAAAATATATGGATCATTGGATGAGAGTCAAAATGTGTTAGTAATCAAATCCAAGGGATATGGCGCGTTGTGCATATGATGGTCATTAGTGAATAAAGCACTGAATCAATTATTAAATCAGAATTCAAAAATAACAAGTGGCGTGCCATCATTGGTTGGAAGATGACACGTTGGTCATCTTCAACCTCCAGCCAACGTAAATTGCAGGTCTCTCAAACTGTAAAATCAGAAGCTCAGACTTATGCCATTCGTTTCGTCTCTTCAAGACGAAGACAACCACACCCTCGCGCCAAATTTATATAAATTGTAGCTCAAGCAATTTGGGAAGAAAGTTTTGAAAAGGGATTTAAAATTTCATGGTCAAAACGTGTTTCCAGTAAGAAGTAAGTGTTTCAACTAGAACCATGGAATTGGGAGCAATATAGGGCACGATTCTTGAATATAATTATATGGTTAGCTTCAGGGAAGATCAAGGGAGGTGAATTGATGAAAAAATTAGATTGAAAAAGGCTTGAGAATGGATTTTGAAGTTGCTGAATTCTGAGTTAGGGAACAAGTGTGGCAGAGTGATTTTGGCTATCTAAGCTTGAGGAAATGAATGGGGCATGACCCTTATTTATAGTGAATCAAATGGAATGTCCAATCGTGTGAAATGATGAAGTTTGGAGGGAAATCATGTGAAGTTGCAAACAAGAAAAGTGTGACTTCCAATTTGATCAAAACTCATCCAAAATGTGTGTTTTGTTGTGCTAATCAATTCTGGAACTTCATTAAACATGTTTAGAGGCAAAAACGCGTGGAAAACTTGTGATTAGAAGCCAAAACAAAGACTTCAAATTCTGACTTATGGGAAAACTTCAGTTCCAAGTTACCATGTTCAATCCAATAGCATTCTCAGCTCAAGGGGTCTTAAGGCATGATTCTTGATGCTTTAGAAAGATGACGTTACAAGCTTTGCAATGGAAAAAGAATGGAATCAAATGGATGCTTGAGCTGAAAGTTGTGTTGAGTCAAAGTTGGAGAAAAAGGATTGACTTCCCATACTTAAAAATATTTCAAATTCTTCTTTAAAAGTGACCTATAATGTCTTGCATCCAAACATAGCCTTCTACTTGGAATTTTCTCTTGACCAAAAAAGATGGCATGAAGTATATCTCTTGAATTACATTTTGGAACTTGAACCATTCAAAATCTCCAAAAATTGAGAGAGTTATGAATTGTTGAAGTGGGCAAAAAATCATGAAATGACCTATAATCCTTTGTATCCTTAAGGAAATTTCCATCCATTTTATCACTTTGCACATAAAAGAAGGCATAAAGTTCACATCTTCAAGATCATTTTGAAAAAAGAATGAGCTCAAGGGGATAAAAATTGACCATGTTATGATCATTTGAAGTCACATATGGAAAATTGTGGATTCATCTGGAGGACTTGTAATCTTTCTTCTTCATCAAGTTTCTTCCACATGAAAACTAGGAAATTTTGAAGTGATTTGTTGATAGCCCTTTGAAGATAAGGATGTATTTGGAATCACTCAAAAATACTAAAAGATGAGCAAGATATGCTTCTTTGGAGTTCAAAACCCTAACTCCTAGATCAAGAAAATGCTTTGAGGAACTTTGACAATTTTGAACAAACTTCTTGTACCAAAATAAATGCTTTGTAAATATAAGTTATTTAGGATGATAATGATAACTCATAGCAACCACAACCACTTAGATATCTTGATAATTGAGATAAATATGCACTTGTGACCAATGGGAACAAGACCTTGTCCAACCATGACTATTTTTAAATCAACCCCTTGTACTTTTTGGATCAAATCTTGATAACTTGGAAATGTAGTGAACCAAAATAACCTTGTCATGCCGTCCCTTCCAAAACAACTTCAATGGTGAGGTTTGAACTTCTCAAGCTTCATTGACTTGGTCATGGAAATAAACTCATGAACCCATGGATCAACTTGCTAAGCCCCATTGCCTTTACCTGCATTGTTGACAAGTAAGAAAAACAAACATTGCATTTTATTAATTAAAAGGAAAGTTAAAACAAAATCATGAATGATTACACAAGAAAAACAAGTCAAGGTGCTTGGTGATTCCTCAAAGAGAAAAGCTAAAGATAGAAAGGAGAACCAAAATCCCTAATGTGATCTTGTTGTGATTGAATCAATATGGTATGGCGAAGGGATCTTAGGGGAAAAAATTGGGGTACAACAGTGTGCTCAGTTGTGTGATTTTTTGGTGAACAACGTTCACTAAGGGTAGCAAAAAGATAACAATCATCGATGTTCACTGCCAATGACCTACCAACTTTCATTGAAGGTAGAAAGAGAATATATCATAACATCGTCGTTCACTAAAATCGTTGTTCACTGACGATGATCTACCAACTTTCACTGAAGGTAGAAGGAAAATAAATATCATCGCATCGCTGTTCACTGACGATGAACTACCAACGTTCATTGAGGGTAGAAGAAAGATAACAAACACCAACTTTCATTGATGGTGATCTACCAACTTTCACTGAAGGTAGAGAGAAAATATATCATAGCATCGCTGTTCACTGACGATGAACTACTAACGTTCACTGAGGGTAGCAAAAATATAACAAACACCAACTTTCACTGATGGTGATCTACAAAATTTCATTGAAGGTAGAGAGAAAATATATCATAGCATCGCCGTTCACTGACGATGAATTACCAACGCTCACTGAGGGTAGCAAAAAGATAACAAACACCAACTTTCACTAATGGTGATCTACCAACTTTCACTGAAGGTAGAGAGAAAATATATTATAGCATCGCTGTTCACTGATGATGAACTACCAACGTTCACTAAGGGTAGCAAAAAGATAACAAACACCAACTTTTACTGATGGTGATCTACCAACTTTCACTGAAGGTAGAGAGAAAATATATCACAGCATCGCCGTTCATTGACGATGAACTACCAACGTTCACTGAGGGTAGTAAAAAGATAACAAACACCAACTTTCACTGATGGTGATCTACCAACTTTCACTAAAGGTAGAGAGAAAATATATCATAGCATCGCCGTTCACTGGCGATGAACTACTAACGAAAACTGAGGGTAGAAAAAAGATAACATACACTAACTTTCACTGATGGTGATCTACCAACTTTCACTGAAGGTAGAGAGAAAATATATCATAGCATCGTCGTTCACTGATGATGAACTACCAACGTTCATTGAGGGTAGCAAAAAGATAACAAACACCAACTTTCACTGATGGTGATCTACAAACTTTCACTGAAGGTAGAGAGAAAATATATCATAGCATCACCGTTTACTGATGATGAACTAGCAACGTTCACTGAGGGTAGCAAAAAGATAAAAAGTTTCCCTAGAATTCTAGCATTTCGCCTAGAACGGGTCTCAACTTCTTCTTTAACTGAGGCAATTTACCTATAAAGGGTAAGATGTAGGCTGTTTCAAATAAAGAGACTTCCACTTGCAAATATTTCACAACAAGTTGTTTCTGCGTATTTAAAAGTCTTTCCCTCCACTGGCGTAAACTGACGATGGACTGCAAACTGTCCACTCATAGAGGAGATAGCAAAAAGGTTACATCGACTTTTACAGGGAAGCACAAGTTGCTCAAATAAAGAGACCTGCTACTTGTTATCATGGAGGATTGTAAAAAGAAATGACTTTCTGGGGATAGAAATATGGCTTCCTGGGGAAAGAAATATGACTTCCTGGGGAAATGCCATGATATTCCTGCTGAGGAGAGAAAGTCTTCTTGTGCAAAATAAATGCACAAACCAAAACTCTAAGCTTTCGGAAATCCAAAGTAAATAATATTATTGTGGAACCACAGATTCAAACCAGAAATAAACTGGAATGGAATAGTAAACCAAAATACATCCTTTGAGAAATAAACTCAAGAGGGAAAACCAAATCCATTTAAACAAAGAGCTGTATAGGAAGGCTAAAGAAAAAATCTTCCACGAGGGATAACTCAGTTGGGAAATTGAAAGAATATACACTTTCTGCTTAGGGCCACCACTCTATGGAAGAGAGGACAACGTAACTCTGCAAAACAGGGTGATATGTTAACAAAACATAAAAAAATGTCAACGAACAATGATTTGCCAATTTTAGCTATGCATGATGTATGCGTAAATGTATGAGTGTTATCGTGCGTATGCTGACAAAACAGATACACAACCCTGGGAGTAACCAAGCAAAACCAACTCTGGCATAAACAACACTCGGCTATACCACATCCAGGATGATCATTCCAAGAAAAAGTAAATGCCAACTGAGGAAACAAAACCTACTGCCTACTTTAGCTTTACTGAGAAGAAACATAATCTGGAAGTAAACAAAACAAAGTGATAAAATAATACAGATACAGGGATAGAACATCTTTCTCCAGGCTTCACCGGGGAAACAAATGTTTTCAAAAGTAACACTTCTACTGGGGATTGCAAAACCAGTCTCAAGTAAAGAAGATGGACACCAAATCATCAAAACATTCACTGGGGAATTCAGGTCTACTTTATTGGGGAGATTAACACCACATCTTCAAAGGGAAAACTATAGTATGTTCTTCACTAGCGAAACCAGGGACCTGTGCTCTTCAAGAGTGATTATGGTACCAACTTCTCGGGGAAAAAGAACTTCCATTAGACCGGATGAAAACTTCACTGGAGAAATCTCAGATTGAGACTTCACATCATGAAAATTCAGAAAAGAGGAGAAATGAATCCAAACTTGATCGAGGATACTAGAGTAACGAACCCAATACGGCGAATCATCCCAAGTAAACTTTCCCGAGGGGAACAAAGTCTTCTTAAAACAAACTGGAGTTTGTCCATTCCTGGGATCACCATTTTGTTGTCATTATTTCATCACAGATTCCAAGGTAAAAGCGAATTGTAAATTCTTTTTGAAAAATCGATTTTGTTATTTAATCTTTTTGTTTTGAAAGTTATTATCAATAATAAATGGAGTCTTTGCAAGCTAAATAAAATCAGAAATACAAATAATTGGTTAAAAGCTCAAATTTCATTAATAGAATGGTAGTCGGCGAATGGCGAGACTCCATGGATAATTACAAAGTTTGGAAATGGTAATATATAATGGGAAAGATACATTGAGATACAATAACCACTATCCATCTAACAACTTTTGAAATCCAGAGCAGCAACTTCTGTTGAAGTTGTGATGAGAATCCGAGAAGATTGTTGCTCCAACGATCAAGTCTTGTCTGATGTAGTTACTTGCCAAGAAAGTCCATAACTTTTTCCTAAGCTGCCCTTGCGGTTTTTCAGCTTAGCAGGAAATTTATTTTGTTTTACCTCTAATTTTTGCCTAGACCGCCCTTTCGGGTTTTCGGCCTACCGAGACGCTCTTTTTTTTGCCTAAGCCTCCCTTTCAGGTTTTCAACTTAGCGAGCTGTTCTTTTATATCTTTAGGCGAAGTATTTCTTGACTGCATCAGCATTCATGGGACGTGGGAACTCCTCTGCATCCATAGTTTCAATAATTAGTGCACCGCCAGAGAAGGCTTTCTTGACAACATATGGGCCTTCAAAGTTGGGAGTCCACTTGCCCCTAGAATCAGTATTGAAAGACATGATCTTTCTGAGCACGAGGTTTCCTTCTCTAAATTTATGAGGTTTGACCTTCTTATCAAAAGCTTTCTTCATCCTTTTCTAATATAACTGTCCATGACATAAAGTTGTCATCCTCTTCTCTTCAATCAGATTCAATTGGTCAAACCAGTTCTGGACCCATTCAGCCTCTGACAACTTGGTTTCCATTATCACACGCAAAGAGGGAATCTCAACCTCGACTGGGAGGACAACTTACATTCCATACACCAGGGAGAATGGGGTTGCTCCTGTTGAAGTGCAGTCAGATGTTAGATATCCATGCAAAGCAAAAGGGAGTATTTCATGCCAATCCTTATAAGTAACAACCATTTTCTGGATAATCTTCTTGATATTATTATTAGCAGCTTCAACAGCCCCATTCATCTTTGGCCTGTATGGAGATTAATTATGATGGACAATCTTGAATTCTTCGCACAGTTCTGTCATCATTTTATTGTTCAGATTCGAGCCATTGTTGGTGATAATTCTACTCGGCACACCATACTGACATATAAGATTATTCTTGATGAAGCGTACAACCACCTCCTTAGTAACATTGGCATATGAAGCAGCTTCCACCCACTTGGTTAAGTAATAAATTTCTACCAAGATAAAACGATGTCCATTTGAAGCTTTGGGTTCTATCATCCAAATCATGTCAATACCCCACATAGAGAAAGGCCATGGGGAAGAGATCACATTGAGAAGTGTCAGAGGCACATGGACCTTATCTGCATAAACATGACATTTATGACACTTCTTTGCAAATTTATAACAATCAGATTCCATTGTCATCCAATAGTAACCTGCCCTTAGCATATTTTTAGCCATCGAATGTCCATTGGCATGAGTGCCAAATGAACCTTCATAAACCTCATGCATCAACATGTCTGCTTCGTGTCTATCCACGCATCTGAGCAAGACCATGTCATAATTTCTTTTATACAACAAATTTTCATTGAGGAAGAAACTGCCAACCAATCTTCTCAGTGTCTTTCTATCTTTCTTCGAAGTACCAATCGGGTATTCCTGAGTCTGAAGAAAATGCTTGATATCATGATACCAAGGTTTTTCATCTTCTACCTCCTCTGTTGTAAACACATGTGCGGGCCTATCCAGTCGCCGAACCATAATTCGAGGTATATAATTCCAAGTATTCACGTGGTACATAAAAGCCAGAGTTGCCAGAGCATCTTCCATCTGATTTTCATCTCTAGGAATGTGATGGAATTCAAATTTATTAAAGAAGGGTAATAATCTTCTAGCATAATCTTTGTAAGGAATCAAGCCGGGGTGACGAGTATCCCATTCTCCTTTAATCTGATTTATTACCAAAGCTGAATCACCATACACATCTAGATTTTTAATTCTGAGATCAATAGTTTCTTCGAGACCCATGATGCAAGCCTCATATTCTTTCATATTATTAGTACAATCAAACGTTAACCTTGCGGTAAAAGGAATGTGCGATCCATGTGGAGTGAAAATCACAGCACCAATTCCTTTACCATAAGCATTCGTAGCTCCATCAAATATCATACTCCAACAAGATTCAGGTTCAGGACCTTCTTAAGGCAATGGTTTATCACAATCTTTCACTTTCAGGAACATCACATCCTCATCGGGGAATTCATACTCTACAGACTGATAATCCTCCACTGGTTAGTGAGCAAGATAATCTGCCAACACACTGCTTTTAATAGCTTTTTAAGTGCGGTATTCGATATCATATTCAGATAGCAAAATCTGCCAGCGGGCAATTCTCCTAGTAAAAGCAGGCTTTTCAAAAATGTACTTGATTGGATCCATTTTGGAGATCAACCAAGTAGTTTGATTCAACATATACTACCGCAAACGCTTTTCTGCCCAGGCCAAAGCACAACATGTCTTTTCCATCATGGAATACCGCGACTCACAATCAGTGAACTTTTTACTGAGGTAATAAATGGCGAACTCTTTCTTCCCTGTTTCATCATGTTGTCCCAGAATACAACCCATGGAATTATCTAACACTGTCAGATACATAATCAACGGTCTTCCTTTGACATAAGGAAGCAATATAGGAGGTTCAAGCAGATATTCTTTAACACTTTCAAATTCCCTTTGGCAGTCATCCGTCCACACACAACCTTGATCTTTCTTTAACAACTTAAAGATCGGTTCACATGTTGCAGTCATGCGTGAAATGAATCTGGAAATATAATTCAAACGCCCGAGGAAACCTCTGACTTGCTTTTTAGCTTTTGGCGCTAGAATCTCTTGAATTTCTTTGACTTTATCAGGGTCAACTTCAATTCCTTTCTGGCTAACAATGAAACCCAACAACTTACCTGATCGAACACCGAAGGTGCATTTATTTGGATTCAAGCAGAGACGATACTTCCTCAAACACTGAAACAACTTCAACAAATCTTCTACATGCCCTTCTTCATTCTGGGATTTGACAATCATATCATCAACATATACTTCGATTTCCTTGTGCATCAGATCATGGAATAGGGTTGTCATAGCCCTCTGGTACGTTGCACCAGCGTTCTTCAACCCGAAGGGCATCACTCTATAACAGAATGTTCCCCAGGGTGTGATAAACGTTGTTTTTTTCGTGTCCTCCGGAGCCATTCTTATTTGATTATACCCAGAAAATCCGTCCATGAATGAGAATACTTTGAATTTTTCTGTGCTATCCACTAACATATCAATGTGTGGCAATGGAAAATCATCTTTTGGACTAGCTTTATTTAGATCTCTGTAATCTACGCACATGCGGACTTTTCCGTCTTTTTTTGGTACTGGGAAAATATTGGAAATCCACTGAGGATACATTGACGCCACAAGAAAACCAACATTAATTCGCTTTAGAACCTCCTATTTGATTTTCACTGCCATATCTAGGTGAGTTCTTCTCAACTTTTGTTTAATTGGTGGATACTCTGGCTTCAACCGCAAACGGTGCTCTACAATATATGTATCTAGACCAGGCATATCTTGGTAAGACCAAGCAAAAATATCCACATACTCTTTCAACAGCTCAATCAACCTACTCTTCACATCAGGATGCAGCAATGCTCCAATCTTGACTTCCTTTGGATCTTCTTCTGAACCCAAATTAATCACTTCCAATCGCTCTTTATATGGATGAATTGTATTTTCCTCATGCTCAAACAACCGTGAGACCTCTTCTGGAATCTCATCATAATCTTCTTCTTCAGCCTCATACACAGGACATTCAAAGTTGGGAGAGGGTGCAGGGTCATTATATTCAACGGGTTTTTTAATTAATCTGCACATATGATTTATGATTTCATTTAGAAACTGACATATATAACAAGTGATCATGCATATTGAATTTCAGTTATTATTTATTTTGAAATATTTTTTCTGATTACGATTTTCCAAGAAAAATGCAACAAATAAAAAACATAATTTTGGGAAACAAAGACAACTTTTATTATTGATTTTAAAAATCAAAGCCAACAGATAAGCCCATACAATATTAATACTTTCACCTTTGGCAGAGTGAAATCTTTTCAAAAAGATTAACACAAATAAATTACTTTGAAACATGTATGCAAGAAGGAACATCAATGGTGATCCAGTTCCATACCCTAACTCCGTGCATCACATAATTCGGCCTTTCTTGCTCTGCTTCATCTTCCACAATGGCATTGATCCTGGAAATAGTTGTATGAAGATAACCCCCACTATAGAAGATGTCTTGATACTTGCTTGCAGCAGACTTCGGCTTCATGCCCTTACCTTTGTCATTCTACAAAGAGAACCCCAAGCCAGCTCTGTTCTTGTTCACAGGTGGATCCACAATCCGTCCACACACTATGACCCTCACATACAACCTGCTGTGCATCCTTAAGTGAAACCATGGAATTCTCATTTCCTCTTATATTTTCAATGGATAAGGCTTGGAACTGGGTTCCAACAGTAGCTTCATCCACCTCCACAATGCTGAAAGAGGACAAATGAGATATCAATAATGCTTATTCCCCATTTATGATCACTACTTTCCATTCACGTACAAACTTCAGTTTCTGGTGTAAAGTTGAAGTGATAGCCCCTGCCTCATGAATCCATGGTCGTCCCAACAAACAACTATAAGCGGGAAGAATGTCCATGACCTGGAAAGTAATCTAAAATGAATGTGGTCCTATATGAATAGGCAAGTCCACTTCACCAATAACAGATTTCTTTGATCCGTCAAACACTTTCACAATGATGCCACTCGGGTGCATAGGTGTTCCTTGATATTTCAACTTCATAAGCGTGCTCCTCGGTATAACATTTAACACGGATCCATTATCAATCAGCACATTGGATAGTGAATCATTCTTGCAATTCATATAGATGTGGAGGGCCAAGTTGTGATTCCTTCCTTCATCTGGTAATTCATCATCGCATAAACTCAAGTTATTACATGACATAATGTTCCCTATTACACTGCTAAATTAGTTTATTGGCATATCGCTTTCCACAAAAGCTTGGTCCAATACCCTCATCAAGGATTCTCTGTGAGCAGAAGAGTTCATCAATAAAGCTGAGATAGATATTTTTGAAGGAGTCTGTAGTAGTTGATCTACAATTCTATATTCGCTCATCTTGATTATATTCAAAATATCATCCAATTCTTTCTCTAAAGAAGCCTCACTAGTCTCACTCGTAGCCTTCTTGGGTTCAACATTCTCAGCAATTTTCTTTCCATCACTAATATCTCTTCGAACAACTGGTGCAAACACATGACCGCTGCGGGTCACCCTGCTATTTTCAGCAATATTCCCAACACCAGGCATTGGATGGATGGGAACTTCCACTCCATCCTCTAAGATTGTAGCATTGTATTTGTAAGGCACAACCTTATCTGACTTGTAGGGGATAGGACCCGATAAACTAATCACCAATAGGATGACAACTGGCTTTCTATAATACTTAACTTCAAGATGGGCGGGTGCCCCAAAACAAGGTACAATGACGTTTACCCCTTCTTCAACATAATCAGTCATTATTGAGTCATTTCTGGAAAACAAATCCTCATCTAAGGAGAAATACTCATCTGCAGAGACATACTCTTCATCCGACTCTTTTGCCATCAAATAAACCTCAACCATATCAACTTCATGGTAATCATCCCTTTGACTTGTAACCTTGATGATTCCATTGTCTAACAATAACTGAACACCCTTCTTCACGATTGAACTTCCTCAGGAATCTCGACAGCAAACTCGACAAGATCCATATTGGTGTTCCACTTGGCCAGCCATATGGCAGAAGGTAGCATGCAATTGCACAAGGTATTCATTCATATACTCTACATCAAAAATTCTGAATTCTCCAGGACATCCAGAAACCATATTCACCTCATGTTCATACTCTGTCCTAGGCCTGATTATGTGGATTAGGCCCTCATCTTCATCTCTTGTAAATAAGCCTTTATCTTATCGCAACCCTATATACCTGTACTACAAATAGCACAACCGACATGGTCATGCATATAGTAGCTAAATTCATAAAGGTCAGCATGCATTTTCACCAAATCTCCTCTAACCAGATTAATATCAAAAATTCGGAAGTCGCCTGGACAACCGGCCACCATATTCACAGCATTTACTTCCCCATGCTTGGGTAGAGGATTGTCTTTCACATTAGGTCCCACGTCTTTGAAAGATAGAACACCAGACTTCACCAACTTTTACACCTCAGTCTTCAAAGGATAACAATTCTCAATTTTATGCCCTAGTGCTCCCTGATGAAAAGCACATGTTTGGTCTGTTTTGTAATACCAAGGCAATGGTGATGGTACGACGGGAGGTGGTCGGGTCTGAACCAGCTTCTTATGAATCAATGCCGATAGTAACTCTGTATAGCTCATAGGAATAGGTTCATAACTCTCCCTTCTCTGATTATACCCTTGATTCCCCTACTAGGATGGTATTTGATAAGCAACAGTAGTTAGAGTTGCACCCACAACTGGAGTAACTGAGTCGACCTGCTGATGATGATGATAATTCCTTCTAGGAGTATTAACCCTCCTCTCTTGCATAACAGCATTTGAATCCCCTTCCTTCTTCTTGGTAAACCCATAAGATGGTTTCTTCACACCTCCAGAACTTTCACTCTTCGTTAAGCGGCCCTCTCTTACAGCCTCTTCTAAGCGGATACCCATTCCTACCATTTTAGTAAAATAATTTGGCACACTTTCCACCATCCTTTCGTAGTAGAAAGCACCCAGCGTTTCCAAGAAAATCTTAGTCATCTCCTTCTCTTCCATGGGAGGAATCACTTGGGCGGCTACCTCACACCATCTTTGTGCATACTCTTTAAATGATTCCCTGTCTTTCTGAACCATGGCCCTGAGTTGATCACGGTCAGGCGCCATGTCCATGTTGTACTTGTACTGTTTGATGAATTCTTCTCCATAATTATTGAAAGTATGGATATTGGCGTTGTCAAAACTCATGTACCACTTTAGCGCAGCACCGGTTAAACTATCCTGAAAAAAGTGAATTAACAGACGCTGATCATCAGTATGGGTAGACATTCTCCTCACGTACATCACCAGATGAGCACGAGGGAAAGTTTTGCCCTTGTACTTCTCAAACTTCGGGACCTTAAACTTAGCAGGTATCTTAACATTCGGGATCAAGCATAGCTCATTCACATTTTGCCCAAATAGCTCTTTTCCCCTGAGGGCCTTCATTTCTCTTTGCATCTTGTCAAACTGCTCTTGAGAATCATCCATGCTGTCATAAAGACCCAAGTCTTCACTCGGTGGAGGGAAAGGACGACACACATCATAATTAATAAACGAAACCATATTCACCGACGGAGGCGCAGCAGGAGCAGCATGCACCACAGGAGGTGCCAGAGTAACAATAATATGAACAATCGGAGTATCTTGAGGACCAAGATTGAAACCTTCAGGTGTAAAATTCTCTGGCATTCCCCATGGATAACCTTAAGGCATACGATTTTGAATAGTAGCTGGAGTAGCAGATACGGGAACAGTCGGAGCTTCAGTAGTTGCCCTGGTTGGTTGAGGTTGAATACTCAATGGATGGTTTTGAGCAGCCACAAGAGCTTCCATCAGAGTAGTCAGATTGGCCATGCCGGCCTTCAAAGCAGAAACCTCCTCGCGCAGCTCGCGATTCTCTTATTCTAGGTTGTCCATCTTCTTTCTGAGATCAGCTCGAGTGTTGTAGTGGTGAGTCAGCTTGTTGAACAAAGTAAAGAAGTTTGGTAAGACACCTCGATATGTATAAAAAGTGCAAGAAATATGTACAATATGATGCATTATATACAATGCACGTGATTTTATTTAATATTTCAAAGGATTTAAAATTTGTGGACATATTGCAAATATCAAAGTAATAACACATTTGTAATACTGAAAATTTTTATTATAACAATTCCAAAATGGATCACAAGTTTCAATTATCCCAAGTACAAGATGAAATAAAAATCTAAAACCCTGAGAAGTAAAACTGATGGAGATCACTCTATACGCTGGCGCTTCCCTGTGAGCCTGGTAATCTGAGCCATCAACCTCTGGTTTTCTTCCGCATGTCTGATGGCAACCTCCTTCCCATCATCTGGATCAGGAAGTGAGTGATCAGCATATGATTGAGGCTTAGGAGAAAATAAATCCCCTTGCCTCTCCATAGTCTCTACCGCTTGACTCTCAAGGATCTCAATCAAGTCGTCTTTCTCCTTCAAGTCTGCTCTATAGGAAATCTCTAAAGTTTGGCACTTATTCTTCCAAGCATCCTTTTCTTGTCGCATCCTGACCAAAGCGAGTTGCAGCTCTTCTAGATCATCTAATAAGGGAGGAGTGGTCTTTACAAACAGATCAGGCATAGATGTTTCCCGAGAATATGGCATCTTCAATTGAATAACTCTCATTCGGACCCACTGAAGATATGGTTCCAAAGAAACATCACCCCTAGGTCGCAAATCCTTCATACTTTTCTCATGAATGTGACGCCAGGCCTTTGCAATCTGCTCCTAATCTTCCCTATGGTCTTCTCCATCCTTCATAAAGAAACTACTCAAATGAATACTATTTGATCTATCCCTCATCGGATAGCCAAGCTGTCAACGTGCAAGAACATGGTTACAGTTAATTCCTCCCTTTGTACCAAGAAGAGGTACATTAGGGAAACTACCATAAATGTCAATAATATTTATATCCTGGTAAGCTCGATGATACCAATCAATATCCGAGTGAGTAAGTGCCATGATCTTAGGAGCTCAACGGGGTTCTTTCTTGACATCCCGAAAAGCATCAGACTGAGGCATATGAGAGATGAACCACTGGTACAACAGAGGCATGCAACAGATGATCATCCCCCCATGAAAATAATTTCGAAGATGAATAGAGTAATAAGCATCACCCAACAAGGTAGGAACTGGGTTTCCAATCATGAAGATCCTGATAGCATTAATGTCAACAAACTTGTCTATATTAGGAAATAAGAACAACCCGTAAGCAAGTAGAACAAGGATGGCCTTGAAAGTGACTGTACTCTTCATCCTGAAAAAATAACGAGCTTTCTCCAATAAGAACTAAGCTGGTAATCCTCTAATCCCTCCTTTATTAGTCATATGGGCTTCCACCTCAGACTTCCCCAGATGAATCAAAGCAGCAATCTCATGTGTTTTTGGCTCACCCTCTAAACCAGTAAAAGGAACATGATCGATAATAAGTAAATCCAATAAATAAGAATACTCCTCCAGTATAGGCATCAACTGATAGTCGGGAAAAGTAAAGCAATGATACATCAGATCATAGAACTGGACCAAGGTCAAGAGAATACCCTCCTTCATCTTCAGCTTCATGAGAGGAATAATGGATCCATACTTCTTCTGAAAGTCTGCAGAACACTCGATCTCGGGAATTAGACTGATCAACTCATCTATCTTGGGATCCTTGAAACTGTACTTCCCGGTCTTTCTCTTTCAAGGATCCATGGTTAAAAGTGTAACGCCCATAATTTAATTAATTATTTAATTAAATTAATTTTGGAATATTTAAAAAGTTATGTTATAATTAATTGGATTTATTTTATTAAGTGGAGAAATAATATTAGAAATATAATATTATGTGGTGAAATAATATTAGAAGTGTAATATTATTTAAGGTGGGCTTATTTTGGGAGAGTAGAAGTAATAAGGGGGATTTATTGGTTTTAAGCCCAATAAGGAGATAATAGAATAATAGGGTTATTTTATTATTTGTTGTTAGAAGAGAATAGAAAGAAGGAGGCATTAGAAGAAATAAGGATTGAGAAGAACGTGCAAGTTGCGTGAGAACATGAATCCAATCGGAAATTGTAGAGCAACCTTCAATCCAAGATAAGGGTGGGGTTCTAACACTATAATTGAGTTTAAGATGATTGATATGTGGGTTAGATATGATTGCTGTCTTGTTTTGATATGAGAATATATGATTGTTGTGTGATGAGAATCGATGAATTTTTGGATGAATATTGATGTCTTTATGTTGTTTAAATGTTGTAAGATTATAGGGTGATTATAGGTGATGAATTGCTTTGAATAGATTAACTTTAGGGCTTTAATTGTGAGATCCCATAGTGAGATGCAGTAATGGAAACGTTGAATGTAGCAGTAATGAAAACGAAGAATTATGCATGAAAGAAGAACGTAGAATTAGGCGTGAAGAAAACCAGAAGTTGTTGTTTCAGAACAATGAATCAATTAGGGATGGCGTTAGGCGTACTGTTCCTAATTAGGTTGATAACAGAAAAAGGAATTAAAATAATAATGTTAAAGAAAGTAGCAGTTCTGACGTTAGAAGGATGCTGATAGAAGTTGCGTTAGATTAGTGCAAGATAGAAGTTCTGAAGTCAGGCGTAAGTTGTTAGAAGTTGCGTTGAATGATTGGAAAGTAGCAGTTCTGATTTTAGAAGTTACACTAGTCAGAATTTGTAATAGTCAGAAGATGTGGCTAATCAGAGGTGGTATTAATCAGAAGATGAGATGATCAGAAGTTGTAACTGGTCATAAGATGTAATGATAAGAGGTTGGGTGATCAGAAGATGAGATGATCAGAAGTTGTACCTGGTCAGAAGATGTAATGATAAGAGGTTGGGTGATAAGAAGATGAGATGATCAAAAGTTGTACCCGGTCAAAAGATGTAATGATAAGAGGTTGGGGGATCAGAAGATGAGATGATCATAAGTTATACCTGGTTAGAAGATGTAATGATCAGAGGTTGCATTAGTCAGAAGTTATAGTAATCAGAGGATTGTGTCGCCAGAGGTTGCGTCACTAGAAGTTGTGTACTTAGAAATAACTTTGGTTAGAGGATGCATGGTCAGAAGATGGATGGTCCTTACGCTGTTTTGTGCAGAACAATGAGCGTTAGATGTTAGGGGATACTGTTTGAGCTATAACAGTAGGAAGTGATGGTCTTGACGTTAGAGTTTCAGGATAACAGTTTTGATTTGTTGTGAAATAATATTAATTGCTGCTGTGTTATTAACAAGAATTTATTAATATTAACATGGTGTTTGATGATTTATAAATGAAGATGTTAGATGAATTATTTTGACTATTTAAGATAATATTTTGAGATGCTAATTTGAGATGTTTTGAGATGATAATTTGAGATGTTTTGAGATGATTAATTGAGATGTTTTGAGATTATTAATTGAGATGTTCTGAGATGATTATCTGAGATGTTTTGAGATGAATTGAGATGTTGTTAACTTGGGTGTCATCATTACATTCATGGTTGTGTCGCATACATTGCATTTCTGAGATAGAGCTTATGCTCGTTGAGATGGCCTGGATTGGAAAATTTTGAGATGAAGGCCATGCCTTGTTGATGCCTCTATTAATTGGAAGATTTTTGAGATGGGAGTTCTGCTCCAATGGTACCACATACATTTGCATAGTATTGAGTCGCATTAAATGATTTCATAAAGAAATGTATTTTTGATGAATGTATATTATTGTTGAGATTGTTGTTGATTATGAGATGAGAAGTGGTGATGTTGTTGATCTAATTTAATATATTAATTATCATGCACTTTATTATATTGTTAGATATCTCATCCCTTTTGTTTGAATGTTGCCCCTATGATGGTAACGTGCAGGTAATCGAGAGTGAAGGTTGTATACCTTCAATATTTCGAGTCGGTGTCATTGCTCTGATATGTAACACTCGGGGGGATGAACGCTTGCTGTTTTGATTGATGATTTTTAGTTGTTGAATTTAATTTGATTATCACTAAATATGAGATGTTTCGTAGTTGTTGTTTTGTTTAAAGATGTTATTGAAGAATTCTGTTGCGTAGTTGTTGAATTAATTAATGAAAGATGTCATGTTGATGGTTCATCCGATGCTTTGAAAAAGTTTTATATATCCGTGGTGAATGCGATGAATTTGATAGAAGAATTTGTGACGTCCCGATTCATTTGAATGATTGAAATTTTATAACTCTGATTTATTTTGCATAATTGCTTGGGGTAGAATTGGGGTGTTACAAAGTTGGTATCAGAGAAAAAGGTCGGTTCGACCTTGTCGTCGATTCTTAGTTGTCTAATAATCGAGTATTGTTATTTTGATGTTATAATCGTTGTTTATGTTGTAGTGAGAATTTGAGATGGCTGGAAGGAATGATGCTGCTCTTGCTGCTGCTTTAGAAGCAATGGCTCATGCGATGGAAAATCAGCCGAATGCTGACGGGAATGCTGGATCTCGTAGCTTGGCGACCTTCCAAAGAGAAAATCCACCTAAGTTCATGGGATAGTATGACCCTGACGGAGCATTGGAATGGTTGAAAGAGATTGAGAGAATCTTACGCGTGATGGATTGCACTCCAGTGCAGAAGGTTCATTATGGGACTCATATGCTAGCAGTTGAGGCTGATGACTGGTGGCTAGAGACTTGCCAGAAGTTAGAAGCTGCAGGTGAGAATGTCACTTGGGTTGTGTTTCATAGGGAGTTTTTAAGAAAGGACTTTCCTGAAGATGCCCGTGGAAAGAAGGAAATTGAGTTCCTTGAGCTGATGCAAGGGAATAAGTCTGTTGTTGAGTATGCTGCCAAGTTTGCTGAGTTGGCCAAGTTTTATCCGCATTATGCTAAGGAAAATGCTGAGTTTTCAAAGTGTATTAAGTTTGAGAATGGGTTGTGCCCGGAGATTAAGAAAGCAGTTGGATATCAGAAAATCCGTGTCTTTGCTGATTTGGTTGATAGCTGTAGGATTTATGAGGAGGATAGTAATGCTCATTACAAGATTATCAGTGAGAAGAGGGGCAAGCACCCACAAAATCATGGTAAGCCTTATGATGCCCCAGCTGGTAAGGGTAAACAAAGAGTTGCTCATGGTCAGAGGACTAGTGGGGGAGATGCTCCTACTGGTGTGGTTTGCTTTAAGTGTGGGAAACCTGGACCCAAGAGTAATGTGTGCACTACTGAAGTGAAGAGGTGTTTCCGTTGTGGAAAGAACGAACATGTTGTATCTGAGTGTGAGCACAAGAGTGTGGTTTGTTTCAATTGTAAAGAAGAAGGGCACATTGGTAGCCAGTGTCCGAAACCGAAGGGGGCTCAGTCAAGTGGTAAAGTGTTTGCTTTGGTTGAAGATCAGACAGCTGCTGAGGACAGACTTATCAGAGGTACATGTTTCATTAATAGTACTCCTTTAATTACTATTATTGATACTGGTGCTACGCATTGTTTTATTGCTGCTAATTATGTTGAAAGATTGGGTTTTGTGTTGTCTTCTTTGAATGGAGAAATGGTCGTCGATACTCCAGCCAAGGGGTCAGTGACTACTTCTTTTGTGTGTGCTAAGTGTCCCTTGTCGATCTTCGATAGAGACTTTGTTATTGACTTGGTTTGTTTACCGTTAAGAGGTTTAGATGTAATTCTGGGTATGAACTGGTTAGAGCATAACTGTGTTCATATTAACTGTTATGACAAGTCTGTGAAGTTTTCTACTCATGAGGAAGAAGAAGATGGTCTGTTGTCTGCTAGACAGTTGAGGAAGTTGATGCAAGAGGAAGCACAAATGTTTTCTTTGATGGCGTTGCTATCTATAGAGACTCAAGCTATAATTGAGGAATTTCAAGTGGTGTGTGAATTTCCTGAAGTTTTCCCTGATGAAATTCCTGATATACCGCCGGAGAGGGAAGTTGAATTTGCAATTGATCTTGTACCTGGTACCAGACTTGTGTCTATGGCACCATACAGGATGTCTGCGTCTGAGTTGTCAGAGTTGAAGAAGCAATTGGAAGAGTTACTTGAGAAGAGGTTCGTAAGACCAAGTGTATCGCCGTGGGGAGCTCCATTATTGTTAGTGAAGAAGGAAGATGGAAGTATGAGGCTTTGTGTTGATTATAGACAGTTGAATAAGGTGACGAATAAGAACAAGTATCCGCTTCCAAGAATAGATGACTTGATGGACCAATTGGTGGATGCTCGTGTGTTTAGTAAGATTGATTTGAGGTCGGGTTACCATCAGATTAAAGTGAAGGATGGAGATATTTAGAAGATGGCTTTCAGAATGCGTTATGGACATTACGAGTATTCGGTGATGCCTTTCGGTGTTACTAATGCGCCGAGAGTATTCATGGAATATATGAATCGTATCTTTCACACTTATTTGGATCGGTTCGTAGTGGTGTTCATTGATGATATTTTGATTTACTCTAAGTCAGAAGAAGAGTATGCTGAGCATTTAAGGGTAGTATTGCAAGTTTTGAAAGAGAAGAAGTTGTATGCAAAGCTATCCAAGTGTGAATTTTGGTTAAAAGAGGTTAGTTTTCTGGGTCATGTGATTTTAGGTAGTGGCATTGCGGTAGATCCATCGAAGGTTGATGCTGTGTTGTAATGGGAAACTCCAAAGTCAGCTACTGAGATTAGAAGCTTCTTGGGATTAGCTGGTTATTATAGAAGGTTTATCGAAGGGATTTCCAAGTTGTCACTTCCGTTGACTAAGTTGACTTGTAAAGGTAGAGCTTTGGTATGGGATGTTCAGTGCGAAGAAAGTTTTGTAGAATTGCAGAAGAGGTTGACGTCGGCTCCGATTTTGATGTTGCCGAATCTAGGAGAGCCTTTTGTGGTGTATTGTGATGCTTCTAAGATGGGTTTAGTAGGTGTGCTTATGTAGAATGGTAAGGTAGTTGCTTATGCATCGAGGCAGTTAAGGACTCATGAGAAGAACTATCCTACGCATGATTTAGAGCTTGCTGCAATTGTTTTTGTATTGAAGATTTGGAGGCATTATCTTTATGGTTCTAGATTTGAAGTGTTTAGTGACCATAAGAGCTTAAAGTATTTATTCAATCAGAAAGAGTTGAATATGAGGCAACGAAGATGGTTGGAATTGTTAAAGGATTATGATTTCGGTTTGAATTATCATCCAGGTAAGGAGAATGTGGTAGCTTATGCGTTGAGTCAAAAGACTTTACATATGTCAGCAATGATGATTAAATAGTTGGAATTGATTGAGCAGTTCAGAGATATGAGCTTAGTTTGTGAGGTTACTCCACATAGTGTTATGTTGGGTATGTTGAAGATTAATGATGAATTTTTAGATAGTATCAGAGAAGCTCAAAAGTTGGATGTGAAATTGATAGATTTGATGGTTGGGACTGATCAATTTGAGAATAATGATTTTAAGCTAGATGAGCAAGGTGTGTTTAGGTTTCGTAACCGGATTTGTATTCCTGATGATGCTGAGATGAAGAAGGTGATACTTGAAGAGAGTCATAGAAGTAAGCTGAGTATTCATCCAGGAGCTACAAAGATGTATCAAGATTTGAAAGGTTTATTTTGGTGGCCTGGGATGAAGAGTGATGTGGCTCGATTTATGTATGCATGTTTGACTTGTCAGAAGTCGAAAGTTGAACATCAGAAGCCTGCAGGATTGATGCAACCGTTGGAAGTTCCAGAATGGAAATGGGATAGCATTTCAATGGACTTTGTGACATGGTTTCCTAATACTTTAAGAGGACATAATTTGATTTGGGTGATTGTTAATAGGATTACAAAGTCGGCTCATTTTATTCCTATTAACATCAGTTATCCAGTGCCGAAGTTGGCTAAGATTTATATTAATGTGATTGTGAAGCTGCATGGTGTTCCTCTGTGTGTTGTGTCAGATAGAGATCCAAGATTTACTTCTGATTTTTGGAAGAGTTTGCAAGAAGCGTTAGGTTCTAAGTTGAGGTTGAGTTCAGCGTATCATCCTCAGACAGATGGTCAGACTGAACGAACGATTCAATCGTTGGAAGACTTGTTGAGGGCATGTGTTCTTGAGCAGGGAGGTTCGTGGGATACTTATCTTCCTTTGATAGAGTTCACGTACAATAATAGTTACCATTCTAGTATTGGGATGGCACCTTTTGAAGCGTTGTATGGTCGAAGATGTAGAACTCCGTTATGTTGGCATGAATCTGGTGAAAGTATAGTACTTGGACCTGAACTTGTTCGTGAGACTACTGAGAAGGTGAAGTTGATTCAAGAAAAGATGAAAGCTTCGCAAAGTAGACAGAAGAGTTATCACGACAAGCGAATGAAGGATTTAGAATTCTAAACTGGTGATCATGTGTTTTTGATAGTTACACTTGTGACTGGTGTTGGGCGAGCATTGAAGTCTAAGAAGCTCACTTCTCGTTTTATTGGACCGTATCAGATTTTAGAGAGAGTGGAGAATGTTGCTTATAGAGTGGCTTTACCTCCTAATCTTTCGAATTTGCATGATGTGTTTCATGTGTCGCAACTTCGGAAGTATATTTCAGATCCATCTCATGTGATTCATATGGATGATGTACAAGTACGGGATAATCTTACGGTGGAGACGATGCATGTACGGATCGCAGATTGTGAAATGAAGACTCTGAGGGGCAAAGAGATTGCCTTGGTTAAAGTGGTTTGGCTAGGAGCTACTGGTGAAAGCATGACTTGGGAATTGGAGAGCAAGATGCGAGACTCCTATCCTGAATTGTTTGATTGAGGTAAAATTTTCGAGGACGAAAATATTCTAAGTGGGGGAGAGTTGTAACGTCCGTAATTTAATTAATTATTTAATTAAATTATTTTTGTAATAATTAAGAAGTTGTGTTATAATTAATTGGATTTATTTTATTAAGTGGAGAAATAATATTAGAAATATAATATTATGTGGTGAAATAATATTAGAAGTGTAATATTATTTAAAGTGGGTTTATTTTGGGAGAGTAGAAGTAATAAGGGGGATTTATTGGTTTTAAGCCCAATAAGGAGATAATAGAATAATAGGGTTGTTTTATTATTTTTTGTTAGAAGAGAATAGAAAGAAGGAGGCATTAGAAGAAATAAGGATTGAGAAGAACGTGCAAGCTGCGTGAGAACGTCGGTAATGGCAAGAACGTGAATCCAATCGGAAATTGTAGAGCAACCTTAAATCCAAGGTAAGGGTGGGGTTCTAACTCTATAATTGGGTTTATGATGATTGATATGTGGGTTAGAGATGATTGCTGTCCTGTTTTGATATAATAATATATGATTGTTGTGTGATGAGAATCGATGAATTTTTGGATGAATATTGATGTCTTTATGTTGTTTAAATGCTGTAAGATTATAGGGTAATTATAGGTGATGAATTGTTTTGAATAGATTAAATTTAGGGCTTTAATCGTGAGATCCCATAGTGAGATTGAGTAATGGAAACGTCGAATGTAGCAGTAATGAAAACGTAGAATTATGCAGGAAAGAAGAACGTAGAATTAGGCGTGAAGAAAACCAGAAGTTGTTGTTTCAGAACAATGAATCAATTAGGGATGGCGTTAGGGTACTGTTCCTAATTAGGTCGATAACAGAAAAAGGAATTAAAATAATAACGTTAAGGAAAGTAGTAGTTCTAACGTTAGAAGGATGCTGATAGAAGTTGCGTTAGATTAGTGCAAGATAGAAGTTCTGAAGTCAGGCGTAAGTTGTTAGAAGTTGCGGTTGAATGATTGGAAAGTAGCAGTTCTGATGTTAGAAGTTACACTAGTTAGAATTTGTATTAGTCAGAACATGTGGCTAATCAGAGGTGGTATTAATCAGAAGATGAGATGATCAGAAGTTGTAACTGGTCAGAAGATGTAACGATAAGAGGTTGGGTGATCAGAAGATGAGATGATCAGAAGTTGTACCTGGTCAGAAGATGTAATGATAAGAGGTTGGGTGATCAGAAGATGAGATGATCAAAAGTTGTACCCGGTCAGAAGATGTAATGATAAGAGGTTGGGTGATCAGAAGATGAGATGATCAGAAGTTGTACCTGATTAGAAGATGTAATGATAAGAGGTTGCATTAGTCAGAAGTTATAGTAATCAGAGGATTGTGTCGCCAGAGGTTGCGTCACTAGAAGTTGTGTACTTAGAAATAGCTTTGGTTAGAGGATGCATGGTCAGAAGATGGGTGGTCCTTACGCTGTTTTGTGCAAAACAATGAGCGTTAGATGTTAGGGGTTGTTGTTTGAGCTATAATAGTAGGAAGTGATGGTCTTGACGTTAGAGTTTCAGGATAACAGTGTTGATTTGCTGTGAAATAATATTAATTGCTGCTGTGTTATTAACAAGAATTTATTAATATTAACATGGTGTTTGATGATTTATAAATGAAGATGTTAGATGAATTATTTTGACTATTTAAGATAATATTTTGAGATGCTAATTTGAGATGTTTTGAGATGATAATTTGAGATGTTTTGAGATGATTAATTGATATGCTTTGAGATGATTAATTGAGATGTTCTGAGATAATTATCTGAGATGTTTTGAGATGATTTGAGATGTTGTTAACTTGGGTTTCATCATTACATTCATGGTTGTGTCGCATACATTGCATTTCTGAGATGGAGCTTATGCTCGTTGAGATGGCCTGGATTGGCAAATTTTGAGATGAAGGCCATGCCTTGTTGATGCCTCTATTAATTGGCAGATTTTTGAGATGGGAGTTCTGCTCCAATGGTACCATATGCATTTGTATAGTATTGAGTCGCATTAAATGATTTCATAAAGAAATGTATTTTTGATGAATGTATATTATTGTTGAGATTGTTGTTGATTATGAGATGAGAAGTGGTGATGTTGTTGATCTAATTTAATATATTAATTATCATTCACTTTATTATATTGTTAGATATCTCACCCCTTCTGTTTGAATGTTGCCCCTATGTTGGTAACATGCGGGTAATCGAGAGTGAAGGTTGTATACCTTCAATAGTTTGAGTCGATGTCATTGCTCTGATATGTAACACTCGGGGGGATGAACGCTTGCTGTTTTGATTGATTATTTTTAGTTGTTGAATTTAATTTTATTATCATTAAATATGAGATGTTTCGTAGTTGGTGTTTTGTTTAAAGATGTTATTGAAGAATTCCGCTGCGTAGTTGTTGAATTAATTAATGAAAGATGTCATGTTGATGGTTCATCCGATGCTTTGAAAAAGTGTTATATATCCATGGTGAATGCAATGAATTTTTTAGAAGAATTTGTGACGTCCCGATTCATTTGTATGATTGAAATTTTATAACTCTGATTTATTTTGCATAATTGCTTGGGGTAGAATTGGGGTGTTACAAAAAGTACCTGAGATATTCACAAATGGTCAACTTTTAAATCCCTTGATATAACATTTCTCCAAAAGATGCTTATGAGTGCATGGATGCATGATGCTGCAATCAAACAGAAATTCACACATATAGGGTTCATAGGTTTAACTTCACGAGCAATAGGTCGAAGGTACTACCCATAAGGTATTGGTCTAAAAGTTATCACCTGCCGAAAAAGGTTCTAGAGGTTCCCATAGTCTACATCCTTCCTTTGGATATTACCAACTTCCCGATTAACTCGGTAATTAGTAGTATTCTCAAGAAAAACTTGTCCAAGCGTAGTATCGCGTGACAACTACTTCCGGATTACTCCGTTATAGCTTTTGCGCTACACCTAAAAGGCCAAGATGGGTTAGGTATTCTACGGTCAATTTCAGCAGGCTCCCAGGTCTAAAGCAGTACGTCTTCTCGATTACTCGGTAAACGACACTATAGTCAAAGCGGCCTCCACTGAGTGGGGGATCTTATGCCTCCTTTTTTGCGATTACTCCCTCAAAGTTAACATGACTATATCGTCCGTCCTATCTTAAAGTTTTCCCAAGTCCGGGTATAGGACTTATAAATAATCACCAAGCACCCTAAAAACCAGGAAAATCCAGACAAACATATATACAACATATAACACCAAAACAATAATAACACATATACAGATACAAACAAAGATAGGCTCAACCCACTTAGGGATGGACCAGCAAGAGGTCAATCTTTCCCCAGTGAAGTCGCTATTTTTTCTGTTAGCGGTAGAAATGTTCAAGACTAAGCCATTGGATTGACTAGACTTATACAAATCAAAATAAAAATTGCCACCGCGCTTTATTGTTTCCAAAGGAATGGGAAAAGAGCGAATAACCCAAAAAGAGGGGGAAAGATTAAAGGTAACAGGGTTGGTTATGAAAAGGAAAGGTATTAGCACCCTAAACATCTATGGTACTCCACAAGAACCTCTTTGAAAAATATGTATATTTTGGCTATGAAATATGTTGTATAAAATATATGGTGGATGTGAGAAAAGAAATATATTTATTATTTTTGCACCCGTCGCGGTTGCGAACCTTTAGTGCCTACATACCACCTTTTCGTGCAATAGGGGATCAGGGTACATGTAGTTCCTCTTTTAAAAATTTTAAAACACAAATGTGTTGGTCAATTTTATGAGATAAAACATCATCGTCATTGTCTGTGTGGAAAACATACCTACTACCCACAATAATGATAAATGAGAATTTGCATCATCTCAAAGTCGAGGATATGGCTTGGATTTTAAAATCAACAATGCCTCACACAACACCCAAGTGTAAAATATCTCTCTTTACTACATATTGTAGAAGTATAGTTCTTTGCATCACTACAAGGATTGGCAAGAGTTAAATCTTTTGAGAAAATTTTAAAGATAGAAGCCAAAGTGGAAAAATGGTTTGAAATGAGATTGATTGACTTTTAGTATTCTCACAAAAATGTCAAAGTATTGTTATGTTTATTGGAGTTTATTTATGAAAATATTTTAAAATGCATGGACCTAAGTCCAAGTTTATTATAAAAGTAATTCAAGTTTAAAAAAAGAAGAATTTTCAAAAGGGGGGAGAAGATTTGTGAAATTAAAGAAGATGGGAGGAGAAGAAGAGGCTATCCTAAAGCATAAGGTAAAAGCTAGGGATAAGAACCATCTAACCAACAAGAAGCCAATACTTGACATTATGAGCCAAAATAGAATTTCCATTCTTTGGATTGAAACCAAACAAGCAAATGTACTAGACCTCTTGAGAGAACCAAACTTCAAGTGTATTAAGTCTTCACAAAAATTGGGCAGAGTAACGGCTTTATACAGGTGAATTCCAGATTACAAACAAAGGGTGTAATCACAATAACCTGCACACAAAACAAATAAACAACCCAGTGTCTTAAGGTAAACCTCAAGAGCTCCAGACAAAATAATCAGATAATACCACAAGGTCTCCAAGCATAGGCCAAGGTTTCTAATCTTAAGTCCAAAAAGTATAATGCTCCATAATGCCAAGGGTAGTAACCAAATGTCCAAGTATCATTAAAGATTTTTTAGGGTTTATGTTGATTATTAGGTGTCTTTAAAAGAAAAGAAAAGCTCAAGTGAGCAAAATAAAAAATGACAAGAATATAAAGGGGCTCAAGTGAGAAAAGATGAAAAATAGCATAAAATGTAAATGCTAAAAGTAAATGGTGCATAAAGTAAAGAACATAAAATAAAAACACAAAATAAAATAAATTATTAGTGATTAATGGTTAGTTGGGTGATCATGTCGAAACTAGCATTTGGAACTCATTAGAGGATTGGTAGAACCAAAGCCTCTACACAACAAGTTACATTTGTTTTTTGTCAAATATATCATCCATTTGGAATCCTTATGAGTATCATTTAATGATCAACGATGTTTAAGTGATCTGCGGTGACCAAAGGTATTGTAGATCTATTAGAGGATTGATAGAACCAAAGCCTCCACATAATGAATCTCAAGGTTATTGGATCAAAGAGATCAAATTAACATACTTGGGCTTGCAAACATAAGTTTGGGCCAGAATGATCATTTATTCAAATCGGGACAAAATTTAGCGCTATGTTAAGCAATCGTAAGTTGACTTATATAGAAGTCGCACCTATTTTGAGGCCGGTCAATAGAAATCTATGCACCATTTATTTTGAGACATGATATAGAGATCATGCTCCAATAACATTTAGTGCAATAAGAAGGGGATGAGATGAAGATGGATGGGAGGGAATATACAAACCACTTTTGGATTAAATCTAATCAAACTATTATTAAAATCATTCATCCATTTTTGTGGAGTTAGACTCAACACCATGGATCTAATGATGTTAATAAAGTTCATGATAAAAAATTTAATTCAAGATCTGCCAGAAAATAATCACAAAATAATATTACATTTTAATATATACAAAAAGGTTTTAAAATAATGTTTAAAAATAGAAATAAAAGATAAAAATATCAACTATGTCCAAATTAATCAAGAAATAAAAGTAAGACCATAGAAAAATCAGAAATGAACTAAAATAATTTTATAAATTTTTTGGAAATTTTTTAAAGTCAAACTATTTTTAAAATTAAAAGGAAGGGGTAAAATAAACCAAAAATGATTTAAAAAAATAGCAAAGTCGTAAACAAAAATAAAATAAGGTCACCAATATTTGTCACAATATCATTGAATTATTCCATAATTTTTTCAGAATTTAAAAATGCATAAAAATATTTTTAAACATTTAAAACAACTCCAATAAAGTGTAAATTTATAAAAAAAATACCAAAACACAAAATTAAGTTGTGAAAAAATAAAAATCAGAAAGAGTATAATCAAAAATATTTTTCATAATTTTTTCAGATTTTTTGGACTAAAAATGAATTTTCTATGATTTTTTGAAGTTTAAAACAATTAAATATAAAAATTCAGAAAATAAAATAAAATTCAAAAATATGTGGACCATTGGATGAGAGTCAAAACGCGTTAGTAATCAAATCCAAGAGATCTGCCGCGCTGTGCATATCATGGTCATTAGTGAATAAAGCACTGAATCAATTATTAAATCAGAATTCAAAAATAACAAGTGGCGTGCCATCATTGGTTGGAAGATGACACGTTGGTCATCTTCAACCTCCAGCCAATGTGAATTACATGTCTCTCAAACTGTAAAATCAGAAGCTCGGACCTATGCCATTCGCTTCGCCTCTTTAAGACGAAGACAATCACACCCTCGCGCCAAATTTATATAAAACTGTAGCTCAAGCAATTTGGAAAGAAAGTTTTGAAAAGGGATTTGAAATTTCATGGTCAAAACGTGTTTCCAGTAAGAAGTAAGTGTTGTAACTAGAACCAGAGCAATGAGAGCATCACAATGATATCAAAGTTTTGAAGAATTGATAAAGGAATCTACCTATTAAAGTTGAGTTGCAGAGCTCTGAAACTGGACTTTTATGGAGCAATATAGGCCACAATTCTTGAATGTAATTATATGGTTATCTTCAGGGAAGATCAAGGAAGGTGAATTGATGAAAAATTGGATTGAAAAAGGCTTGAGAATGAATTTCGAAGTTGCTGAATTCTGAGTTAGGAAACAAGTGTGGCAGGGTGATTCTGGCTATCTAAGCTTGAGGAAATGAATGGGGTATGACCCTCTATTTATAGGGAATCAAATGGAATGTCCAAGCGTGTGAAATTATGAAGTTTGGAGGGAAATCATGTGAAGTTGCAAACAAGAAAAGTGTGACTTCCAATTTGATCAAAACTCATCCAAAACACGCATTTTGTTGTGCTAATCAATTCTGGAACTTCATTAAACATGTTTAGAGGCATAAACACGTGGAAAACTTGTGATTAAAAGCCAAAACAAAGACTTCAAATTCTGACTTATGGAAAAACTTCAGTTCCAAGTTACCAAGTTCAATCCAATGGCATTCTCAGCTCAAGGGGTCTTAAGGCATGATTCTTTATGCTTTAGAAAGATGAGGTTACAAGCTTTGTAATGGAAAAATAATGTAATCAAATGGATGCTTTAGCTGAAAGTTGTGTTGAGTCAAAGTTGGAGAAAAAGGGTTGACTTTCCATACTTAGAAATATTTCAAATTCTTCTTCAAAAGTGACCTATAATGTCTTGCATCCAAACATAGCCTTCTACTTGGAATTTTCTCTTGACCAAAAAAGGTGGCATGAAGTAGATCTCTTTAATTACATTTTGGAACTTGAACCATTCAAAATCTCCAAAAATTGAGAGTTATGAATTGTTGAAGTGGGCAAAAAATCATGAAATGACCTATAATTGTTTGTATACTTAAGGCAATTTCCATCCATTTTCTCACTTTTCACATAAAAGAAGGAATAAAGTTCACATCTTAAAGATCATTTTGGAAAAGTAATGGGCTCAAGGTGATAAAAATTGACCAAGTTATGATCATTTGAAGTCACACATGGAAAATTAGGGATTCATCTGGAGGACTTGAAATATTTCTTCTTCATGAAGTTTCTTCCACATGAAAAATCCTTAGAACTTTTGAAGTGATTTTTTGATAACTCTTTGAAGAGAAGGATGTCTTTGGAATCACTCAAAAATACTAAAAGATGAGCAAGATATGCTTCTTTGGAGTTCAAAACCCTAACTCCTAGATCAAGAAAATGCTTTGAGGAACTTTGACAATTTTGAACAAACTTCTTGTAACAAAACCAATTATTTGTAAATATAAGTTATTGAGGATGATAATGAGAACTCATAGCAACCATGACCACTTCCATATATTTATAATTGAGAGAAATATGCACTTGTGACCAATGGGAACAAGACCTTGTCCAACCATGACTATTTTTCAATCAACCCCTTGTACTTTTCGGATCAAATCTTAATAACTTGGAAATGTAGTGAACCAAAATAACCTTGAAATGCCATCCCTTCCAAAATGACTTCAATGGTTAGGTTTTAACTTCTTAAGCTTCATTGACTAGGTCATGGAAATAAACTCATGAACCCATGGATCAACTTGCTAAGCCCCATTGCCTTTACCTGCATTCTTGACAAGTAAGATAAACCAACATTGCATTTTATTAATTAAAAGGAAAGTAAAAAAATGAATGATTACACAAGAAAAACAAGTCAAGGTGCTTGGTGATTCCTCAAAGAGCAAAGCTAAAGATAGGAAGGAGAACTAAAATCCCTAATGTGATCTTGTTGTGATTGAATCAATATGGTATGGTGAAGGGATCTTAGGGGAAAATATTGGGGTACAACAGTTTGCTCAGTTGTGTGATTGTTTGGTGAAGTTTTTCTCCAAAACATCTTGTAAGAATTATAAGAGTTATTTAAGCCAACATTGGCCAAAGGGGGAGATTGTTGTTACTTTTGATTGGTTTCATTAGGCAAAACAACATGGGAAAATATGTAGTTTGTGTAGAGGAAACATGTGGGACAAGATGTTCCAGCATGTGTTCAACATCTAGCTTCAGGCTGCAGACCAAAGTTGTGAGTAAATTTGTGCGTGTTTTTGTTTTTCCTATAAGATCTTGTGTTTATGAGTTGTATGTTTTAACAATATGTTATTAGTAAGATTTTATAAAAGGATTTAATAAGATGAAATCAATTTAAATTAAGATTTAAATTAAATGAAGATGAACTCAAATATATTTTTCATCATAATCAAATTCGTTGCTATCAAATCTAATGCCTATTGAATAAAATTCCAATAGATGAATTATTATATAATGACTCATTATAACAACAAGGAGGACACAAGCTAGAGTTGAAGATCTTGAGTGTTAGGTTTTGTTCTTTGAGTCTTTGTATTTGTTTCTATTTGTGCACCTTTATTGAGCCCAATTTTCATATCAAATGTATAATGTTTTAATCTATGTGCTTGCAAACATGAAGATGGTGATCGTACTGATAGCCATCCTAAAGTTTTGATGACAAAAACACTAATGTTAATTGAAGTCAGTAAACTCGGTTGTAATGGTTCTCCAACTCTCTAATGATGGTGATAAAACTTAAGGACATCTCAAGACTTATCTAATAAGAGAATGTACACCTCATTTAAGTGCTTATATAATAAATATATCTGGAAAAGAATATTAAAGGCGTCAAAGTTGTGAAAAGAGAAAAGGTGTGAAAGCCCGCCTAGTTGTGTTTGTCTGAGTGAATAGAGTTTTGTAAAAGTAAGTAAGTAATTAACTCATAGGATACTAAGGAAACCCTTACACACACTTCAAAATACTTTTTTATATTGAAAATATTTTCTAAAGCCAAAACCAAGTGATTAAAATGCTAGCCAAACATTTTCTTAACCATCTAATTGATTGGATAGATGTGACAATCGATTGGAAAAATGTTTTGATCTATCAAATTGATTAGGGAACTCGTATAATCAACTTGAAAGACGATAATAAATTATAAAATTGACAAAGATAGCACGTTAATGACTTGTAACCACTCTATATCCAAATCTTCCTAATTGGGCCTCAAAACTGATTATATTTAAGTTTTCAATTCGATTATAGAGTTTTTCTAATATATTAGGTAATCAATTTGACCAATGGATTGTTTCCTTTCTTGGTGTTTCCAACTACTATATAAGGGAGGGTATTCCTCACTTTAAATCACACCACTTTCCATTGATTTCATATTTATTTGGAATTTATATTTCTTCCTCTCCTTGAAAATTTTCTTATTTTACTTTTGGTTGCCTAAGTGCTTTTGAGTGAACTTTATTTGTGAGGAAGATATTTTTGTAAGTGGTTGTGCTGATCATTTAAATTCTTAAATGTGTTATACATTTAAGAGATTTAGTTTTTGGTTATTGAGATCAACCTGTAGTAAAATTTATGTTATTGATTTATTAAGCTTTGTCGGATAAAGCTTTGCTTTGATTAAAATAATCGTTCTTGGAGATTTGTTAAAATATATTTAGGTTCTTGAATATTAGGGTTGTTATCACTGGTGCTGATGAATTACAATGAAAAAAGAAGGTTTTCTCTCTAGAATATTCTTAGTAGTGGCTGTGTAGAAGGCTACGGATAATGTAGAGTTCTTTTTACATCTTCAGACAACTCACCGCTAAAGTAATCAATAGGATTACATGGTTTTTTTCTGCACATGAAGGCTTGAAATAAAATTGGTGATATTGGAAGACTGGAAGTGTTAATCGATTGAATATTGTGCATAAGGGTTTGGAAGTTGGCCATATACATATCAAGATCCATAATCGAAGGTTTATTGTCTACAACATTATTGTGGATAAGTTGATTGTATAAACTCTTTGTATATTTGTCAAACTAATGTAATTATGCAGATACTTTCAAAAGTGAATGTATACTCACGCGAGGACGAAAGAGTTGAAGCACTATAAATCACCATGTTGTCTCTCTATCTCTTAATCTTTAAGTTGAACTTTGTAGAACATGCATGCTTAGGTTCATATTTTGGTAATATCAGTTTATTTTATAAGCTTAGGTATTGTTGGAATTTTAAAACCTATTGTTGGAATTTGTAGAACATCGTGCTTTTAGAATTCAACTTATTGATAAATTGTGTAACCATATATCATGACTTATTCAATTAATTCAATTGCATGTGTTTTGTTTCCTCATCTAGACATTATGATATTTGTAAAATGTTTCTACCTAATAATTGTCAAATGAGTATAAGTTCACATTTTTTCTCTACAAACTTCCATGCGCAAACTCTCAAAAACTTATGGTTATTCTTATTTGAAGAATCAGGTGATTTGTTTTAAAAGTCTATTCATCCCCCTCTAGACTGTTTTTAATTTCCATTTTCACACCAACAATTGGAATCAAGAGCTGGTCTTTTGATTAAGTCTAATTGACTCCAAAAGTTTTGTGAAATATGGAAAAAGATAACGATCCAAAGGGAGTGTACAATAGAGCGCTGGTTTTCAAAGGTGAAAATTATACTAATTAGAAATCAATTATAAACGTGCACTTATTATCAATTGACAAAATTATGTGGCGTGTCATCACCTAGGGACCTTTTATTCCTATGGATGATGATCATGTTGTAAACCATCCTATGGATTTGAAGGATGATGAAACCAAAAAGGCTTCATATGATTTGAAAGCGAGAAAAATAATTATATCAGCTTTAAGCACTAAAGTATTCTACTCGATTTCACATCATATGAGTGTTAAAGGTATGTGGGACGCTCTCCAAACTCTGTACGAGGCAACATAAGACGTCAAGGATTCTAAAATCAATATGTTTATAGAGGAGTTTAAATTGTTTCGTATGGAACCCAGAGAGTCTGTGGAATCCATCCAAACTCGATTCCTCCACTTAATCAACAAATTAAGTAATTCGGGTAAAACATATTCCAACAAATATTGTGCTAACAAAATATTAAGGTTAATGTGTAGGGAGTGGAAACCAAATGTTATCACTATCAAGGAAGCAAATGGTCTTATTACTTTGGATATTACAAAGCTATTTAGAAAGTTAGCCAATCATGAAAATAAGCTGAAACGATTCGTCGATAGCGAAGTAAGGTCGAAAATGAAAGAAAGGAAAATGACAAAAACATTATATTTCTTTGAAAACTTAATCATCTAAAGTTAGTAGATCAAAGGAAGAATGTGACAATTCTGACGAAGAAGCTCCTAAGAAAGAAAATATGGGTTTATTTGTCAAGCTCTACAATAGATATTTCTGAATGAACAAGCTCAAGCATACTGACAATTTTTTAATAAACTTTAGAAACATTCACCCACCTGAAAAAGAAGACAAGAAAAGGATGATAATGTTATGTGTTACCAGTGTGGTAAACCAGGTCATTAAAGAGCAACTTGCCCAAGTTTCACCAAACATCATAAAAAGAGATATAAGGAATTCTACAAGACAAAGGGAAAAAGTTCCAAAGTTCTAGAGCCTATATCGCATGGGAAGAAGAGGACGAGAGATCCTCCTTGGATTCTTGTTCAAGTTTAGATGATGAGTGTGCCAACCTATTTTTGATGGCACGTAAGAAAGGTAATCCGTCAAAGGTATATAATTGTTAATCCAAGAACAAATTTTCTTATAATGAATTGTCTAAAGAGTTTAATAGTATGTATGATGATTCTATAAATGCGTTTAAGAAGATTTATCTCCAAAAATAGATGATTTCAACTCTTGAACAAGAGATCAATAATCTTAATTATGCTTTATATTGTCTTAAAGACGCACACACATCTCTTGTTAATGAGCATTATAACGTTTCTGATAATTTAGCTGAAACGATGGAAAAATTGGAATGTGTTGAATGTCCAATTTTAACACTTACAATTTAAAATCTCAAAGGACAATTAACTCATGTTACTTCGTCGTCTTATTCTTGTTCTAGGAGAGGAATATTTGTTAAGAAAAACCCTCGTGTCACTAGGAGTAATAGAAGAGGAATTTCATCTAAAGTTATTTGTCATTATTATGGTGATAAGGTACACATTAGGAATTTCCAAGTTCTAAATGGTAAGATGGCATATGTTCCTAGCTGTATCTCAACTAACCCAACGAAACCACTAGTTTGGGACCTAAATTTACCTATTTGATTGTCTGCAGGAACATCTTGTTTCCATGAAAAGATTATGGTTTCTAGATAGTAGATGTTTAAGAAACATGACGGGAGATGCTTCTATGCTCATCAAGTTCAATGAGAAAGAAAACGGTCATGTCACCTAAGGAGACAACACAATAGGTTACATACTAGGAGAATGTATTGTGGGAAATCCCTCTATAATTATTATTGAAAATATTCTTTTAGTTAAAGGGCTTAAACACAACCTTCTTAGCGTTAGCCAATTATGCGACAAAGGGTACATTGTTACTTTTAACACTCTTAGTTGTTTAATTAAGCATAAGACAAATAATAACCTTATGTTTAAGGGTTATAGGATTGATAACATCTATATGCTTGACCTATATGATGTGTTGATGCATGGAACTAAGTGTTTAGTAGTAAAGCATGAAGATTATTAGTTATGGAAAATAAGCTTAAGTCATCTTCATTTTGACTTGTTGAAAAAAATAGCATCCAAGAATCTAGTTATTGGTCTTCCTAAGAAGAAACTTTTGAAAGAAAAATTATATGATGCTTACCAAATTGGAAAGCAAACAAGAATGTCGTTTAAATCGAAAAAGGTTATTTTGACATCAAAATCTCTCGAGCTTCTCCATATAGACTTGTCTGTCCCTTTATGGACAAGAAGTTTAGAAGGAAATTATTACATATTTGTAATTGTTGATGACTAATCTAGATTCACTTGAACGTTATTTTTAGCCCATAAGGATGAAACTTTTTAAACTTTCATTAATTTGGAAAACCTTGTCCAAAATGTTTTTGGTTTGAAAATCATCACTCTCCATAATGGCCAGGGTCGTAAATTCGTTAATTATCAATTTCAAAACTTTTGCACTGAGAATATGATTGCTCATAACTTCTCATGTCCTCAGACTCCATAACAAAATGGGGGTTGTAGAGCATAAAAATCGTGTTTTGGAAGAATTGGCAAGACTATGATAAGTGAGATGAGCTTACCTATGTACTTTTTGGAGGATGCGATTAACACCGCATGTCATGTCTTAAACATGGTGATCCTACGACCCATATTAGAGAAGACACCTTATGGGTTACTTAGAGGTAGAAAACCAAATATTTCATATTTTCCGTTTTCGGTTACAAATGCTTTATTTTAAATAACAGAAAAGACAACCTTGGTAAATTTGATGCTAAGCCTGATGAAGGGATATTCTTATGGTACTCGTCTATGAGTAATGCTTATAGAGTTTGTAATTGTAGAATTGCTTCTATAGAGGAATCTATTCATATTGCATTTGATGTGACCTCCCAAAAGTCGGGAAAAGGTATTGGTTTTGATGTTTTAGGTGTGATAAGAGAATGATTGATCAACGATGAAAGTCCCAAAGAGGATCCTCTATCCAAAGAAGATAAGGACATTATCGATGATAAAGAGGAAAGCTTACATGATTATGAAAAACACGAGACCTCAAACAAGTTGCCTCAAGATTTTACAATCACAAAGGGTCAGCCATTAGATCAAATTCTTTTAGACATCAAAAGGGGAGTAAGTACTAGATATCAGGTTAACAATTTTTGTAAGTACTCTGCTTTGATTTCCTAAATTGAACCTAAATTGATATTTGATGCTTTACTTTATGAGGGATGGTTACTTGCTATGCCAAATATTGTTAATTATGCAATCCGAGGAAAGCACCTTTATAAGTCAAACCAAATATTGCTTAGAACTTTTGAAGAAGTTCGACATGAAAGACTCAAGGATTATCTCTACACTCATGGCATCGAACATGCTTATAAAGGTGTAATCAGATTCTTACTCTATTTAACTCCGAGTAGACCAGATATCATGTTTAGCATGTGTATGTGTGCTAGATATCAAGCATCACCTAAGGAATCACATTTTAAGACCATAAAATTTATTTTGAGGTATCTTAATGGAACTTCACAACATGGTCTTTGGTGTCTTAAAGGAAGAGTGCATGTAGCTTAGTAGGCTATTCTAATTTCTATTTCATGGTGTGTAAGTCGGATAGGAAAAGTACTAGTGGTACCTGTCACTTTTGGAAGTTGCTTAGTTTCTTGGCATAGTAAAAAGCGACATATTATTTCTCTTTCTACTACATAAGATGAATATGTAGTCGATGGTAGTTGTTATGCACAAGTCATATGGATAAAGTAACAATCACTAGTCAATGATTTAAAACTTGGTTGCATTCCTATTAAGTATGATAGTACTAGTGCAACTAGTCTTACTAAGAATCTGATACTTCATTCGCAAACTAAACACATTGAGATCAGACACCATTTTCTTAGAGATCATATTTAAAAGGGGGACATTGTTTTTGAATACGCTGACACTAAAAGTAAGCTTATAGACATTTTTACAAAACCATTGTCTTTAGAACATTTTCACAAAATTCGTAGGGATTTGGGAATCCTAGATTCCTCATGTTTCAAATAGAATAAGTTTTATGTGTTGTTTCATTTTATATTTTTTTTTCACTAACACTATTTGGTAGAAAATTTTACTTTGTGGACTACATTCGCATGTCTCAAAACTTTATCATTGTGTGTATTTGCTATATGTATTCATTTATGTTCTTGTTATCTTTTATTTATATTGCATTGCTTCAATGTGTCGTTGATTATTCTTTGCATTTAAAACTTTTAAATGCATAGTGTTAATTTTGTGCATTTAAGATTTTGTATAATTGATCATGCATTATTTATAACCTAATGCATTTCCTTTTTTCTACTTTTGATCACTATCTTGTGTTGTTGAAAATAGTTGTTACATGCCTATTTTGTATTTTGTTGCATGTAGCATGTTTATCTTCATATTTGTATTTGATCTTAATTGTTGTATATTCTTCTTAGCTTTTTTAAGCTCATTTATTCCCTTGGAATTACTTTTTGGAGGTTGTTTGTTGTTTGTGAAATAGACTTGTAACTCTAGTATTTATTTTTGATGTTGTCAAAGGTGGGGAGAGTTTTAATGAGTATATGATTGGTTTTATGTGATTTATATTATGATTTGTGTGCAATATTTCAGAAGGAGTACAAGCATTTTTTTTGCTTTAAGCTCATGTAAACTCAATTGCAAGTGAAAGATTGCCAAGCATAAAAAAGGGGAAGATTGTAGTTGCATATCCCTAGGGGGAGTTTTAATTTCACATCATTATCTTATGAAGGGGATAAATCTCGATACTATTATGTTTTATTGCTTGTCATATCACTTTCGTCTTTTTTTTTGTAGAGTCTCCCTTATAGATTGCACATACATGTTTCAATAACTTTTAGCATGCATACAACTTTGGTTATGTTTAAATTTGCTCAAAATATTGCCAGTCAAGTCTATGAGTTTGTGGAATAAAAGCTATGTGTGCTCGTTTCAAATCACGTGCAAAGAAATGATTTAAAAACATGAAAAATCAGATTTTAATGTATTTGATTTGAATCAATAATTTACACATGAAATTGATTTGAATCAAATCAAACATAAGTGACCAAAATATTTCTAAAACCATTTAATTTGAATCAGGGCCTTCACATGATTTTAATCAAAGCTTTTTCTGTCACCTCTGTCCAAATTGATTGAATCATATTTTGCACATGATTTGAATCATGCAACTTTTGTGGATTTTCAAAATTCCCTGGAGAATTTGATTCGAATACATATTTACACATGATTCAAATCATGAGGATTGTGATTCTAATCACACGCTGCACTTGATTTGAATCAACTACAAATGGGTTAAAAATTCTGAATTTCTTTTATTCCATTCACTTGTTCATTTGACTCATTACATGCATTGAACTTGATTCGAATCTACCCAACATTTTTCAGTCTTTTGTATGCTTCATCTTAAGCACCTATATAAGCATTTAGTCAACCTTTTCATGTAAGAAACTCATAATCACTGTGAAAGTTTTTCGTAACTATTTTGTGAATTTCTTTGAAAATAACCACCTCTTTTGAAACTCTTGCATCAAAATATTTCATCTTCAACCTTATTCAATTTCTAAGATCTTGATCATGAGTGAATTTTAAGTGATTGGCGGGTACGTTATTTTGAAACTAATCGTTCTTGGAGATTTGTTCAAATATTTTCAAGTTCTTGTAAAATTGAAGTTGTTGTCACTGGTGCTGACCAATTCCAGTGAAAAAAAGAAGGACTTATCTCCATAATTTCCTAGTAGTGATTGTGTGGAAGCTAAGGATAAGGCAAAGTTATTTTTACATCTTCAGACAATTCACCGCTCAAGGAATCGGTAGGATCAAGGGGTTGATTGCTACATAGAAAGGCTTGGAGAAGAATTGGATATATTGGAATATTGAAAGCGTAAATCGAGTGAAGATTACGCATAAGGGTTAGGTAGTTGGCCATATATATATATATATATATATATATATATATATATATATATATATATATATATATATATATATATATCAACATCCAGAATTGAAGTTTTACTGTCTTCAACATTATTGTGGATAAGTTGATTGTATAAACTCTTTGTATATTTTTCAAACTAATGGAATTATGCATGTACTTTCAAAAGTGCGTGTAGACTCACGTGAGGACGAAATATTTGAAGCACCATAAACTACTGTGTTATTTCACTATCTATTACTCTTTAACTTTAATTTCATCGAACATACATGCTTAGATTTATATTTTAGTAATATTGGTTTTTTTTATAAGCTTATATTTTGTCGGAATTTCAAAACCTATTAAGGGCTTTATTGGTGATTAAAATATGAGAATCATCGTTCTTTTAGAACTTGACTTATTGATAATATGTGTAACCATATCTCCTGAATTATTCAATTCAATTGAATATGTTGTGTTTCCTCTTCTAGACATTACGATATTTTTAAAGTGATTTGGTCGCTACCTAATAATTTTCAATGGAGTATAATTTCACATTTTCGCTTTATAAACTTCCACATGCAAATTTAGAAAAACTTATGGTTATTCTTATTTGAAGAATCAGGTGATTTTTTTTAAAAGTCTACTCACGCCCAACAATCGACTAATCATATCAGGAGGAAAATGACTTCAAGCTATTCACTAAACAAACCCCCATTCTTTAATGGAAAAGGGTATAGTTTGTGGAAAGAGAAAATGAATTTTTTTATTAGAATGGATGGATCGTGGTATTTGACAAGATGTGAATGAATGTCCATTTGTTCCTATACACATAGTTAATGGTGTTATAGAAAATAAACCTAAAAATAATTGGACTAAAGATAGTAAAGAAAATGTGCAACGCACTTTGAAAGCGAAAGTTATCATCACCACCACTCTCGGTCTTAATGAGTTTTTATGAGTTTCTCACTATGAAACTATAACACAAATGTGGGACACCCTCTAAATAACCCATGAATGTACTATTGAGGTGAAAAGGACAGGGTTGAGCATATTAGTCCATGAGTATGAACTCTTTTAAATGAAACCTGAAGAGAGAATTAATCAGATGCAAACACAATTTACCCATATCATGAGTCATATAAGAACTTTGGGAAAAAAATTCAAATGAAGAATTTGATCTAAATATTCTTATATGCCTAAACCGTATTTGGCAACCTAAAGTCATTGTGATTTGTGAATCTAAGAACTTAGCGACCACGGACACACACACACACTCTTTTGTAAATTGCAGGAACATGAGATGGATCTGAAGAGACTTGTCGATGATGAAGAAGATAACAAAAAGAATATGAAAATTATTGTGCTTAAAGCTACCAACATCAAAGATGAGGAATTAGAAGATGAAGACTGTCAAAGTGAGATTGATAAATTCATGAGGCTCATGTTTCAAAAATTCAAGGAGCCCCTAATGCACGAAAAACAAACTTCAAGACTCCAGAAAAAAGTGAAAAAGTTCATCATATGTTCCTACATATCATTAATTCAAAGAGAAAGGGCATATATGACCAAACTGCCCCCAAAACTTGAGAAGAAACCAAAATCAAAGAAAGTTCAAGAAATCCAAAAAGAGATCATACATATCCTAGGATAACAATGATATGAAATCTTCAGATAAAGAAGAAGCAAACTTCTATCTCACGAAAAATCATCAAGATGATGAGGTAACCTCTCACTTTTCCTTCAAGATTTATTTCACATTTGTAAGAAACTAACAAAATAAATGAGTAAATTAGAACAAATAATCTCTACCTCCAAATACACTATCTCTTCCCTTAAATTTAAAAATAAAAACTTATTGGAAGAAATGGAATTTCTTAGAGAGAGATAATATGACCTAATTCAAAACTCTTCCTTGTCTCATAAAGCCTTAGATGGATCTATTAAGTGTGATCAATATGACATTTAAAAAAATAAAATTTATGATCTTCAAAATGCACTTGATAAATTTCACTAAAGGGACAGACAACTTAAATCTTTTGTTAGGAAACCAAATTGTGTCTTGCAATAAGCCTGGTCTTTGTTATGAAACTAAGAACAATAGTAAAAGCTTTAGAAATATTTTCAATTACCAAGAAACATCTAAATCCAAAACCCTAAAATGTAATTATTGTAATAAAACGACCATATTTCCATGTTCTGTTTTATCAAAAAGAGTCATGAGAACAAAGAAGGACATCCTTCATCATACTTTTATAAAGAACATTGTGAACATAAAAATAGAAATATGTCTGATCATAAATCCACTAACATCAAAGGACCTAAAATGAGATGGGTACCAAAGGTAGAAAAGTTAAATTGTGATGCAGATGATGATAATGACATTTGCTCTTTAAGTAAAGAAATATATATGTTATATTGTTCTTCTCCTACAAGGGAAGAAATTCATTTTCCTAATAACAACGAGACATAATCATTGGATCTTTGAGTCTATGTAGAATTAGAGGTTGTTACTTTTGTAGGTATTCCTTAGATAATATCATTGAAATATGGTAATCAAGGGAAAAAATTTCAAAAGTCCAAATGAAGAACTTCAACTTAAAGAAGTCAACTTAAGAGAATCAATGTCTAACTAGAGAATGGATGACCTTTAAGTACCATCTCATTAAAAAATTTGATGGAGATATTTCTAAAGTAAATACACCTCAACACTCCCTTAGTATATACGTCTCTGATATCAAAAGATATGAAAGCTTCTTGAAATATCCATGGTGTAAAAAAAGAAGTGGGTTCCTGATGACGTTTGTCCAAATTCTCTTTATGTTAATGATATCCCTCAATAGATGTGATCAAGTTTTTGAAATTGATTGGATCATTCAATGACTGCGATCAAGGAACCTATTAAAAGTTTAAGATGATAAATGAATTTATCAGTCCTAATGGTTGAACCAAATCTTGTATCATATGATTTATAGAGAAGAAAAATCGATGGTGGCTTTTCATATCCTCGATAGGGGAAATGTCTCAATTTACCTTGAGATTTTGAGGCAGTACACTTAATAGAGATTGAAAAAAATCATAAAACTCTGATTGATTCTCTAGACCAAACACAACATGTCTAGCCAATATTAATCAAAGGCCTACGGAGGATAAAAAAGTTATCCAAAAGATTTCCTAAGATGAAATTGTTATCCATTAAAAATAATTTGAGAAAGAAAGAATATCCAAACCAAGTGATATTCTAAAGCCATAACCAAGTGGTAAAAATTATATCCAAACTTTTTTCTTAACCATCTAATCGATTGGATAAATGTGCTAATCAAATGGAAAAAAAATTATCTATCAAATATATTAGGGAACTTGTATAATCGATTAGAAATAGGATAATTGATTACACAATCAAAAAAAAAAGCAAGTTAATGACTTGTAACGGCTCTATATCCAAACCTTCTTAATTGGGCCCTACACACAATATTGTCTAATCGATTAGAGAATTTTTCTAATCAATTAGATAATCAATTCAGCCCATGGGTCATTTCCTTTCTTGAAGTTTCCAACTACTATATAAGGGAGGGTCTTCCCCATTTCAAATCACACCACTCTCCATAAATTTCATATTTATTTGGAGTTTATCTTTATTCCACTCCTTGAATATTTTCCTATGTCCCTTCTGATTGCCTAAGTGCTTTTGAGTGAAACTTTATTTGTGAGGAAGATATCTTTGTAAGTGGTCGTGCTGGTCGTTTAAATTATTAAAGGTGTGATACCTTTAAATATTGAGTTTTTGGTTATTCAGATCAACCTATGGTAAAATCTATTATCGGTTTATTATGCTTTGCCGAAAAAAGTTTGTTTTAGTTAAAGGGATCAGTTGTAAATATCTAATTAGTTCGATAGCATAACTTGAGGTAAAAGTTGTCTATAGGTCGGGGATAACCCTGTTAAAATCTCAAGATTATATTTTATTAAGGTTTGTGGATATAACCTTTAAAACCTCAAAATCTATAATGAAAATCTCAATAAGACTTCTTGGGGATAGGACTAGGCCAATGTTCGGTCATAAATCTCTAGTGCAATCTTTCTAACATTATCCTTTTACTTTATGTAATTTACTTTTAATATTTTATTTCTACTCCAATTTTGCTCACCTAAAAACATACTAATACGATCTTAATTGAGAAAGGTTAAAATTAATCTCGAATTTTGAATACCATAATTCACCCCCTATTATGCTTGAAGCCACTTGTCCAACATAAAGGTTGATTGTTATGTTAGAGTTGTTATTCAACAAACATTGTTCTTAGTTTTGCATTGATCACTAAAGTTATTGCTTCAGAGAGAGTGATTGGGGTTCTCATGTTTAGGAGGAGTCCTTAATAAAAAGACACTGGTAATATTAGGAAGATGGGCATTGAACAAGGGTTTTTCATCTAAGGCAATTTGTATTAATACTATTGAGAGTGGATTCCCTTTATTGGGTTGGAAGCCCCAGAGACGTAGATGACATTACACCAAACCGAGTTACCAATTCTTTGTCTTAGACATCATGTCAATTCTGGTATAAGATGTTGAGTCAATTGTCTTAGACGTTGTGTCCAACACCTTTCATGTGAAGAACAAAATTCCAGTATATATATATATATATATATATATATATATATATATATATATATATATATATATATATATATATATATATATATATATATATATATATATATATATATATATATATATATATATATATATATGTGTGTGTGTGTGTGTGTGTGTGTGTGTGTGTGTGTGTGTGTATGTTCTGGACTGGCCCGACAACTTGAATGGGCCCAGTCCAAGACATCTCCTTTGGCACGACCCACACGACCGTGACCCGTATTACCTGTTACCTATCGAGCATGTCGGGCATTTGCCCTCTCGAACTAGCACTGGCCCAGGATGACTAACAAGCATCCTCTCAACTTGCCTGACATCAACGACGTGCAGGCCACCAGGAACCGACCAGAGAGATTCCCGTAACTAACCCCCTCCTCAAGACCAACGACTAGTTACAAGCATACATTCCCGGTTTGACCAAGTCCTGGCAATTACCTGATTTCACAGACCCGCATATCTAGGCGTGAAATCAGGAACTAATGACCATGCGCCAGAAGAATTATATAAACCCTCACACTTGTGAGGGCCAAGTATCCAATATTCACTATTCACTACCTAATACTTTGCTTGTACCTCCTAGTTCCCACTCTTACTTGATCATCGGAGTACCTTGCAGGTACAACCCCCTTTTTTCCTCGACATCACAGCCTGACTGAAGATCATCTTCCGGCCACTTCTCAGGTTCTGATCAATTGGTAAGATCAGTGGTGTGGTTTGTGAGAAACTACTCTCCCCATCTTTATTTCCCCGAAACATAAGATCAAAGCAACTTTTTCAAGATTCTTCTCACTAATCATGGCCGACCATGATGATTTTCACATGACTTGAAAGACCATTCTTTCCCCTGCTCGCAAAACTGACAGAAGTCAGCAACATCCTCACCTCGAAGAAAACATGGGCTTCCGGGACGAACAGACCGCGTCTCCGGATTCCACTGACGCCTGACGCAGCAACAACTAGTTCTTGGACAAGGGCCACTCCAAGAATCTTGCTGAGGAACTTTCAGAAGTCATGCAACTAGTTCTTATCCCTCTCAACTCTAACCCAACCATGGCAGCACTACTCGCTGCTATCAATCAGACCAACACCCTCATCCTACAACAAAATCAAATGATAGGGGTCAGAAAGAACATGCAATCAAGATCTCCTCCTCGGAGAACCAGACGAAAAACTCCCCCAGTGTTTCACCACCCTGGCGTGGACCACCACCCAGAAAGGAGAGGCGCGATATTTCTTTCTTCAATAAACGCAACTGTATACCTTCTGCCAAAGATCAAGACTCCCCTTCATTTAATAAGAGGAAAGATAACAGGCAAATCGACCACGCCAGATTTCCTTCTCCCGAGCCAAAGCAGAAACGAAGGAGCCCCTCCCCCCTGACGAGGCCGCGACGATCGACGGGGAAGAAACTATCGCTCTCCTTCTCCATCTCCCGTTGGTAGTAAGGATGATGAGCCCCGTGGACCACTATCGAGGGAGATCACTGAAGCTCAACTTCTTGTCAGCCTAGAGAAGCCGCCCACATTGGGAACCTACGACAAAACCATAGACCCTGACAAGTACATCGAGAACATCGACGCTCTCTTCGAATACCGAGGGGTCAGGGGAGCCATCAAATGTAGACTCTTTCCAACCATTCTCAGGAAGGGGGTGATGTCGTGGTACAAGAGCCTCCCCGATGAATCCATCACCTCGTGGAAACAACTCGAGAGGATATTTTCGAGGAATTTCACCGCCTCCTGTCGACACCCGAAATCGGAGGCTTTGCTCGAAGCAGACATACAGGGCAGAGGCGAGTCTCTGCGAGCATATATTGAACGCTTCAATAAGGAAGCAGTCTAAGTCCCGACGACGGACAATATGTAGAAGCACCTCCTTGAGTGCAGGCTCCGTTACCGCAGTGACTTTACCAAAGCTGTAGGCATAGAGACACCGGCCACGCTCGACTCCTTCCTCCTCAAGGCGCAGACGTACATATAGTACAAGGAGAAGGAAGTGGCCAACAACGCTAGAGAATCCAGGAACATAGAGAGTGCCAAGACCTCAAAGAGTGACGAGCCCTCAACATCCCGTTAGGGAGAGAAGAAATGGGAGGACAAGACTCGTGATTCCAAAGACTACAAGGGGTCAGCCGGTCGTTTCCACGACTACACCCCTATGACAACATCCAGGGAGCATATTCTTTTTAAATGCACTAACTCTGAATTCAGGAAAGCCGGGGTGCGCTTCCCGCGACAAACACTGTCCAAGCCGGGAATCGACAAGAGCAAGTATTGCATGTTCCACAAGAGTCACGGTCACAACACGGAGGATTACATTAATCTCAAGGATGCAATCGAAATACTGATCAGAGACGGGCATCTCAAGCAGTATAAAAAGAAGGAGGATGCCCGTGATGAAGCACCAGAAACTAAAAATGTCGAGGAAGGGAAGAAATCCCCTGACCTCGACCCCATTCCAATCGCCATGAGCATCTCACGGCTGGAAGACTTATATTATCCAGACATGGAGAATGTCCCCTTGTACTTCTCCTCCCACAGTCCTTGGGAATCCTTCCCTGCAACCAAGGTCATCTCCGACGGAGGGTTCAACAAGCACACAGTTGGATCGGTGAAGAGGAGATTCAACCAACTCATTGAGGCCAACTTAGATATGGATTCCATGATCGATAAATTCTGAGGAGGCTCTCATCCCCTCGCCTTCTATAGGGAAGATTTGTCGAATGGGGCCCCGAATTTGAGCATCCCACTACTCATGAGAGCTTGGATGGCTAATTTTAACGTGCGTCACATTCTGGTCGACCAAGGCAGTTCAATGGAAATTATGTACGCCCAGTTTTTCAACACCTTACAGTTGAACGAGATCCACCTAACCCCCTACGTGGGATCTGATCTCCAGGGTTTCAATGGAGCTGGCACGAAACCTTGGGGATATGTAGAGTGGATCGTCACATTCGGGAGATAGGTAAAGGCCTGAGCCATCAAGACCCAATTCTTGGTGGTAGATTGTCTGTCTCTCTATCAGTGCATCTTCGGGAGACCCACTCTCATCGAAATCATCGCGGTCCCTTCTACCGTCCATCTCAAGATGAAGTATTACACCATCGAAGCCTTGGTCGCCACCCTCCACGGGGAAATTCAAGTTGCCAAAAGGTGCTTTGAAGCTTCTGCCAAAGGCCTCAGTTCCATCAGTTCCCAACCTCGAACAACCACTAGAACCACTCTACCCTCCAGTTCCGAGGAAGTTAAGTCATTGTCGAGGGTTGACACCATTGACCTCGACAGTCACTTCTCCATGGAAGACCGCGTCGAGAAAATAAGGAAAAGGAAGGAGCCTATGGTCAAAGATGAAGGGTCGGCCTCCTCTATTGATCGCAATGAACTATTGAGTTATACACAGCCCATCCTAGACGAAGACTTCGATCTAGTTCCCCTCGGAGAAGACCCCACAAGAGGAGAAAAGATCGGAGCAGACCTCCCCGGCCTAGAAAAAAGACAACTCAAAGATTGTCTAAGGGAAAATGCTTATATGTTCGCCTGGAGTGCGGCCGAAATGCACGGTTTTGATCTAGAGGTCACATTCCATCATTTGACCATTGATCCTACCATCAAAGCGGTTGCGCAGTGCAGAAGAAAGCAGTCGACCGAGAAATCAAAGGTTGTAGAATTAGTTGTAAAAGACCTCCTAGAGGCACATTTTATTTTTGAAGCCCAATACACAACTTGGCTCTCAAATATAGTCCTTGTTAAAAAATCTAATGGAAAATGGCGCATGTGTATTGACTATACTGATCTCAATCGGGCTTTCTCGAAAGATGCTTATCCCCTCCCCAATATTGACAAACTAGTCGACAACTCGGCCGGTTTAAAATTACTATGATTCATGGACGCATACTCTTGTTATAACCAGATCCCCATGGAGAAAATGGACAAATAATACACCACTTTCATGACTGAGTCAGGCAACTATTACTACAACATAATGCCCTTCGCCCTAAAAAACGCGGGCGCTACTTACCAGTGCATGATGAACAAAGTTTTTCGCAATGAGATAGGTGACATGCTCGAAGTCTATATGAATGACATGATCGTCAAGTCCACCGAAGCAAGACCATTCCGCCTGTTGTACCCCAAAATTTACCCTCTCATTTTATCAATATTTCCTCTCACAAGACTCTTTGGACTCAAGACCAAATTAGGGTTTTGCTCTGCTCAAGACATCTCATTGCACTAATGACCTAAATTAGGGTTTGAGTTTGCACAGGTATTTTTGGAATTTCAATGCTCAAAGTGACTTTCATACTTCATGTTGGACTTATAAGATTTCCTCTACCAAGTTTCAAGCCTTGAATCAAATTTTTGCCCATTCAATTGGACAATTGACCTAGAAATCAGTTGTATTGGGGAAAAAGTCAAATATGGCCAATTTACATTCAAACCTCATAATTTTTTGATCCACATCAACATTATAGACTCATATGAACCATTTGATCATGTTTGGACCACAACTCTTCAAGCAATTTGATCAGATCACCAAAAGGGCAAAATGGTCATTTTTAGGGTTTTGACTGAGAAAGGGCAATTTCTGACTTTTAACCTAGCCAATGGCAAATTGGGTTCAAGCATGGATTCAAGGACTCAATGGCATCATCTTGACCTAATCACAAGGTTCAAAAGATCTCAAATGCATTGAATTGACAGATGAATTTTTCAGTCAACTGATCAAAATTTGACTGTACACTGAAAAGTCAAACTTTGACTTTTTGGTCAAAATCAAGTGCCAAAGGTCATTTTTCATCAAAATGAGTCAAAACATGAAACTTGTTCATCAAGAAACCTAATTTTGCAAATTAGGGTTTAAGATTGAAAAAATTTCATAACTTAGAATTTTTCTAAGTTATGAAATTTTCTTATTTTTTTCCAACTTTGCCCAACATTTTCACCATGATGAAATTGGATTCAAACAAAACTTCCAACATGAAAGTTGTATTACTCCACAAAATATACAACTTTTAATCACAAAGTTTTCCCAAAAGAAGCTTGGATCTCAAGTTATGATTTTTGGAACAAGGGTCCATGAAACTTTTAACTTAGTAAAATTTTGCCCTAGTTTAGGCAGAATTTTGACCTATCTTCATGGCCATTTTTCACATAGTTCCACTTGGAATATCAAAATGCATTTCAAATATGGATTGTATAGCATGTTAGAAGCTTTCCAAAATGTCAAGTAACTCTCCAAAATCATTTATGGTTAGGGAGAATCGAAGGTTTGAATTTGGCAAAAACTCACTTTGATCCATGGCATGTTTCATGTTGACACAAGTTGCAATTTCCATCCAGCATTGTTTATACTTGTTTACAGGTATCTAAACCCTTCCACACTTAATAATTAAATGCAAATTCAATGGATTGAAGCTTTGTTATTATCATTAGAGGTTTACACAAGGGATTAATCCAAAAATAGCAAAAAGGCAACATTGCCATTTTTGTCAAAACTTGCTTTATGTCAAATTGCATCCCTTGAGCCTTGAACCAAATCTTGGACAGCAAACAAAATCCAAAAACTTGGGGCCAAGCTCACCAAATGTATGCAGGATTAGAGCTAGCCTGTACAGGCCTGCCCTTGGTCACTTCTCACCTTTTGCTTCAAAACCAAGAAATGTGCAAAAGTCTACACAACTTGAACATCTGATATAACCAACTCTTGTAAGCATTTGAAACAAGTTTTGCACATTGCCTTGAGCCAGAAACATGAGCCATCCATCCCTCAAACACTCTTGAACATCAAAACACCAAAAACTTGCAAAATAGGGCACACTCTGCAGTTTCACTTCCATCTCACAAACCACTCTTGCGTTTTGTCCCAAACCACTTCCAACACACTCCATACAACCTATCTGAACCATCCCAACCATTGGCCATTGACTGTAACATCATTTGCAAGCTTCACCATTTCTGATTTCAGCTTGTGTAGGTTGACTTCTACAGGCTTATTCAAGCAAGCTCAAGGCAAACAAAGCATTGGGGAAGGTCAGAGGAAGTTCAATCAAGCTCACAAAAATCTCAGGCCTCACTGAAAACCCCTGCATTTCCATACTCGTGTTCAACTGAAACAGGTATTTTCCAACTTCCTATATCTCTATTTAGGAATCATTAGGCTTAGGTTTGTAAATAAAAAATATAGTACTCATAGTCCTTAAGCTGTACATATGCGTAGATTTCATTTAAGTTAAGTGTGCTGAGAGAATTTGATTGATGAACTTCCTGAAAAAGTTAGGTTAGAAATTAGGGCCAGAGAAATTCTCTCTGGTCTTTGAGAGTTAGATAAAGTTTTTTATATGGTTAGAATCGTGGTTTAATGCTCTATAAGTTTCATGTTTTGAGTTTTTGATTTCATGCAAAGAATAGAGAGAACAAAGTTGGAGTTACAGGGCACGCGTTTTTGTTTAAAGGTTGAAGATGAAGATCAGTTTGGGCTGGGCTTGGCCTTGGCTTGCTTTTGACACCCACATTTCAGTTATTTGCACCCCTGACCCATTTCATTATATTTTTATATTTTTATATTTCTTTTTCATTTCTGATTTTTTTTCTTCTAAACATAAAAAATTACCAAAAACATTTTCATAAATTTTATATTTTATTATTTTTATTATTATTTTTTGACATAAAAATAATTATTAAATAGTACATACTTTTATTTTCTTTAATAAAAAACTTGAAAATAATATATAAAAAAATATTATATTTTTATCTTTATTATTTATATATTTAAAAAACATTTTTCCTCACATACTTTTATTTTTTGGCATTTTGTACATATTTTTTTATTTTAATTTTATTATTCATAAATAATTTAATCAATATATGTGTTTTCTTAAAACAAAATTAGGGTTTATTACCCTTTCCAAAAAATAACCATTACTATTTTTAATATTTTATACATTAAATAGTTTATTTTTACACACATAAAAATAAACAAAAACATTTTTTGCATATTTATAATATATATATATATATATATATATATATATATATATATATATATATATATATATATATATATATGTTTTAATTTCTTGCAAAATAATTCCCTATCCATAATTGTATCCCCCTCCCCATATCAATGTTGTAATAGTCGTAGATTTATTTTACGCACTTTATGCTTTCAAATATGCCATGATAGAGATTAGGATTTGTATGCAATATCCAAAATCAAAAAACAAATAGTTAGACCTAATACAAGACATAAATGCATGAAAATGATAACACAATGCACACAAGCACCCCTAGGGTTTCATCCACTTGTTGCCTTTAAAATGGCCATGGTATGCATGTTGTGTATCTTGGCAAAACAAAAACAAAACAAAAGATCATAGTCCCTCGATGACGCTATCTTGGTTGCCTATAAAAAATTATCTAGTCCCTCAAAAATTTGCTAAGATACTTTGCACAATTGCTATCATGGTCAATACGATGACCCGCGCTTGTCCCGTTTAACATCCAAATACAAGGATGTTTACCAAATGCAATGGTAAAACAATAATGTAAAAGGGTTAAAATGTAGGAAAGACTCTTGAGTAGATATGGTAGACAACTCTTAGTTACTTGATCAAAACTTGCTGAAACATCCTTTCTATTTTCAAACACACCTCCCAACACAATTTCAAAACATTTCCCAAAATAAACTTTCAAACATTCAAACATTGAAACATCTTTTCAAAAGACAATACACCTTTGTATACATTCAAACAAGAATCATTACAAAGGTTGCCACAACAATGGCCTCTTTTTAAAACATTTTCAAAACCACACACAAAGAACCATTTCAAACAATTGAAAAGCAAAAGTAAGTGATCTAAACAAGTAACTAAGAGCCCATGGAAAACCATGGATGAAAAGGGTGCTTGCACCTTCCCTTTTCATAATCTACCCCGAACCCAAGAAAACATCTCAAAGGTCTTTCCTGTGCTTTTTGACCTTTCCTTTGGATAAAATGAAAAGTCGGTGACGACTCTTGCTAAACCGAAACATTTGCAAACACAAATGCAAAACATCAAGTTAGTTCTCCCACTGTATCACAGAACTGGCGACTCTGCTGGGGAATATTAGAAAAAGTGGGGTTACCTTAGGGTTTAGATCACCTTTACATGCTTACCTTGTTTGCTTTGATTGCTTTACACTTGGTTCTATTGTTTGGGTTTGAAATCCTCTACCCGGATTTGGGAAACATTCATAGGTAAATAGCAATACATTGTGGAAATTGTGCGGGGTATACCGACATGGTTGAAGCAATAGCTATAATAGTGTGACATATTTGTGGGTACCGGTAGCTTTTGAGTCAATCAAAGAGAATACGGGGCCGCTGAGTGATGTCATGAAGCACTAATGGACTTTTAGAACCTTTACTTGACCATCTTGGCCTTTTTAGGGGTAGTGAGATGATCGGCTTTGGTGCAGTCCGAAGTTGGTAGATACTCGATACTACACTCTTTGAGTGTTGTTTTCTAGGAATATTTCGGTCGCCAGTAAAGTGGCTAAACTGAAACAATGAACACAGAAAATAACCCAGTGATGTTGAGCTCCTTAGAACCCGGTTACTATTTATAAGAGAGGTTGAGCCAACTAACTTCAAGAGGGTACTTACCTATGAAACCCCATGCAAGCCTGAAACTAGGAACTTGTGTGATTTGCTTGTACATATACCTGTGCATACATCATGAACATCATTAAGAATCATATGCATCCACTAACCATTTCAAGGGTTTGGATCTTCATCTTTGTTCCTGTTTTGTAGGTTATGGAATCACTCCGCAGAAAAACAATCCAAATCAACCTTGTGAGAATCCCTTCTCAACTCAAGAAGCTTGCTTCCAAGATTCAAGAAAATTCTCCCTTCACTGAAATACATGGTAGAATCCTCAACTTCGTCAACTCCAACATTGAAGAAGACATGGTGAAGGTTCTCTTCTAGTTCTTTGACCCCCTGCACCACTGCTTCACATTTCCTGATTACCAACTAGTGCCTACTTTGGAGGAATTTTCTCAACTCCTGAGGATTCCTATTCTCCATCAACTACCCTACAACGGTACGGAAAGAGAGCCAAAGCCTGAAGATGTTGCTCAAGCTTTACACTTGCAACCATCTGACATCAAAGGTCATGGGGAAACCATAAGTGGTGTCAAGGGTTTCTTGGCAAAGTTTCTGTTTGAGAAGGCACAAGACTGCTGGAATTCTCTAGATCTGCAAGCTTTTGAGGAGATTGTAGCACTTCTCATCTATGGGTTGGTCTTGTTCCCAAACCCTGATAAGCTTATATATGTGAATACTGTCAAGATTTTCATATCTCGGAATCATGTGCCTACATTTCTTAGGGATATCCTCCACTCATTTCACACACGAACAATGTGGAAAAGAGGTGTTCTCATGTGTTGTACTCCACTTCTAGCAAGGTGGTTTATTTCTCACCTTCCCCAATCAGTCTTGAAGAATGAACAAGGATTGAGGTGGTCACAAGGATTGATGACTATTACACATTCTAATGTTCATTGGTGTTCTCAGTCCAGAGAGAATGTCATCATCATTGATTGTTGTGGGGAATTCCCTAATGTCCCACTACTTAGCATTAGGGGAGGCATTACCTACAACCCCTGCTTGGCTCTGAGACAATTTTGGTATACCCGAAGGGATGGCCCTCATGACATGTTGATTCCAGACTTGGTTTTTGATTTCGACAACGACGCTCAAGGACTTTGACAAAGGTTTATCCGAGCTTGGAGGATGCCCAACAAAGTGGAAAGCAAGACACTGGGGAACAAGAATTCCATCCCCCTTGAGTCTTACCTCAAGTGGGTACGAACCCGCGCCCAGAGTCTTATAATGCCTTACCCCTACATTCTGCCTATGATCAAAGAGCTTGTTATGGAAGGAGAGGTTCCATACACCCTCCTACATCCTGACATGCCAACATCATTGGAAGATTTTCAAAAGAGTTGGACACAGCTCAAGGAAGAATGAAACACTTTTGAAGTCAGCTTCTACGCCAGTGAGAAGAAGGTATTAGAACTTACTCGTCGACTCCATGAAGAGAAGACTCTCAACACCTACATAGCACCGAAGAGGATGCGCAACGTGTTTTTCCATTAGAATTTTGTATTATTTTGCCCATGGGGCATTTATGTACTAACAAATTCTTCTTATTAATATGATGTGTGTTCTTTTTGTTTGCAACAAATTTGAATTTCTGAATCCTTGAATGCGTTACATGAATACATATCATTCATCATATGCATAAGCAGGTCTTCACACCAGGTTTCCTTATCTCTCTACTGTTTATTTCAGCAAGATGGATATAGAGCAGACGGTCAAAGACCTACAAGCACAAAATTCACAGTTCCAACAACTCCTCATGACCTTGGCAAAGGGTTAGGAGGATCTTAAAGCACTGCTGGAAAAAGAGAAGGAGAAAAAGAAAAAGAAAAGAGTTGGCGTGGCTACTATGGGAAGAAGATTTGAGAACCAAGCTAAAAGGGTCCTGGATTTCCCCTCGACATCTGATGAAGGGGTTGGCATAGGAAAGGGAGCTGCAGTGCCCTCCGAGTCTGAGGCTGAAGAGGAAGAAGAAGAAGAGGATGGAGATTACTCTGAGCAGCAGTACCCTCCTGCAGACGACAAGTACAAGAATCTGGAAGAGCGGCTGGAAGCTATGGAGGTACAAAGAGTGCCTGGGCTGGATTTCGAGGAGCTAGGGTTGGTTGCTGGGATTGTGATTCCCCCTAAATTCAAGGTGCCTACATTTGCTAAATATGATGGTTTGTCTTGTCCGAAGATGAACCTACGGTCTTACGTCAGAAAGATCCAACCTCATTCTTCTGATAAGGATCTGTGGGTCCACTTTTTTCAAGATAGCTTGTCGGGTACGCAATTGGATTGGTTCTACCAGCTTGAGAGATCTGACATGCACAACTAGGAGGATTTGGCTGCTGCCTTCTACAGACAATATTAATATAATGCAGACTTAGCACCTACTCGTACTCAATTACAAAGTATGGGTATGGTCTCTAATGAAGGCTTTAAGGAGTATGCCCATAAGTGGAGGGACTTGGATGGAAGGGTGTAGCCACCATTGTCTGAGAGAGAGCTTGTGGATATGTTTTTAGGGACCCTGTCAGGACCATTATTTAATCACTTGATCGGGAGCTCATCTGCAAGGTTCACCGAGTTAATTCTAACTGGTGAAAGAGTCGAAGCTGGCATTAAGAGCGGTAAAATTCAAAAGGATGCGTCTGCTTCCGCTGCTATCAAGAAGACTTTTCCAGCTAAGAAAGAAGTCTCAGTTGTTTACTCCCAGAGAAGTCAAGGAAGAGTCGAGCGCCAGCCAACGGTGGGGGCTATGATGATTCAGAATTCCACAGCTGATCAACCTCGAAGCAGTCAACCCAGAACCAACCAAGCAAGGGTGGAAAGGCCTACATGGCAATTCACCCGGATCAATATGACACCTGCTCAGGTTCTCCCTCATCTGTTGAAGTTAAACCTTACAAACTTAAAAGAGGCACTGAAGAACCCAAATACCTCTTCTCCCTACTACCATTCAAATGCAAAGTGTTCCTATCATTCAGACAGTGTGGGGAACGACACCAATAATTGTTGGGCCCTCAAAAATAAGATCCAGGATTTAATAGATGCCAAGGAGGTGGAGTTTGACGCCCCTGAAAAACCTAATGTGATATCCGATCCAATGCCAAAACATGGTCAGAATGTCCATGCTATTGTAGAAGATCTTTATGTTACTGTTGTTGATGACTTAATGACTCCATTGCCAATGATCAAGATGAATCTGTTGAAGGCCGGGATTTTCCCGGGCTGTGAAAAAAATTGCTACCTTTGTTCGTCCTTACAATCCGATTGTCCGCTGTTGAAGTTAGGCATCCAACGCCTAATGGATAATCAAGAAATCCTCTTTAAGAAAACTCATGTTACTCCTGTTACTCCTGTTACTCCAATCAACAATGTTGTTATAATCACCATTTCCGACAACCTTTCCAAGGTCTCTAAAATACCTGTTAAAATTACACCCGATCCAAAGTTTGTACCTCTAAAGATAACAATGTCGGGGCCTATCCCATACAAGTCCATCAAGACAATATCGTGAAATTATGGAGGAAAGATCTTCTACCACAATGTTAGGAAGATTGAATCAGTTGAAGAAAGTTCTGATGAAGAGACTCCTGACGTAGGAAATATTGCGGGGACAAGTAAGATCACCCACAGCAGAAGAATCTTCTCTCCAGAGATTTCTCCTCCAAGGGCAATCTTCGGACCCTCAAATGCTCCTAAGGTTACTCCTGTGTCAGTCAACACATTTGTACGAACTCCAATGATTGAAGAAATTATTACTCTCAAAGTTGTACCCTATGCTATTACTACTGATAAAGGTAAGGGGATCCAAGAAGCGCCCGTCAAGACGAGGGCTCAGCCTTTGGTAATCCCCGAGACCACTCAAAATGAAATGGAGGAGATTTTAAAATAATTAAGAAAAGCGACTATGATGTCGTAGAACAACTGGGGAAAACCCCTTCAAAAATCTCTATGCTGGCCTTGTTGCTCTGTTCCGAAGCTGATGTCAAAGCCCTGATCAAATTCTTGAAGACGGCCCATGTGCCTCAGGAAACCTCTGCGGACCAGTTCCCGGAGTGTGTAGCCAGCCTAACCGCCGACAATGGTCTTGGCTTCTCCGATGCCAATCTAACATCTAAGGGGAGAAAGCATAATGACGCGCTGCACGTCTCGGTGGAATGTAGAGGGACTACTCTTGCTCGGGTTCTAGTTGATATCGGGTCGTCTTTAAATGTCCTACCAAAGAAAGCATTGGACAGATTGGACTTTGAAGGTTTGACCCTAAAGCCCAGCAATATCATTGTTAGAGCCTTTGGAGGTTCTAAGAGGATTGTCCACGGAGAAGTGGACATCCCAATTAAAGTGGGTACTGAAACTTTCCACTCCATATTTTATGTCATGGATATGCGTCCCTTCTACTCTTGCTTGTTAGGAAGACCCTGGATTCATCATGCTGGATCCGTTACATCTACTCTGCATCAGAAGCTTAAGTACCTTGTCCAGGGGGGAATTGTGATAGTTCGTGGCGAGGAGGAGTATATGATAAGCCATTTGAATTCATTCCACTATGTTGAATTAGATGGTAAATTCATCGAGACCCCCTTTCAGCACTTTGAAGAGGTTTCCCCTGAAGTTGCAGTAGCCAAGACAATGACTTATGTACCCATCATTACCAAACCTGTATCCCAGATGTCATCCCTTAAAGATGTGAAGGCTGTGATCGAGGAAGGAGGAAGCATAGTATGGGGTCAATTTCCAGATTTTCCTTACAAGACAGATAAGTTCGGCTTGGGTTTCACTGTTGCTAGTCAAAAGGCTGTGCGTCGCTCCCGGGCTGGAGGACCACCATTGAAGATCACTCATCATGGAGTTCATGCCTTACAGGATGATGAAGAAGAGAGCAATTTTGAAGACTGGATCTTTCTAACTATTGAAGGAGGACTGAACAACTGGGAGGCGAAAGACTTCGTTCCCATTACTTTCATCAATCAGTAATTTATCTTTTGAACATTTTATGTTGGTCTGTAATAATTTTTAAACAATTCGTACACTTTTTGCCTTATGCCTTACCTGGGGCATATAGGTCCATTTGTAAGGGCGTGATTTTTCATCTTCATATGCCATTTTTAATGAATCATGGACGTTTTCATATATAAACTTTTGTGTTCATTGCCTTTCTTTTTACATTTTATTTTTAAAGGTGGCTATCCCTTACACACACCCACACTCACAAAATCCAGGTACCCAACCACTCCGGATTCCATGAGTAACAATTCTGCTATGGCCTTCAGTGACTCTGAAGATCTGGTCAATCATGCCAAATACGAAGGTGATAAAGACTGTGAAGTGCCTGGAGAGTTGGCTAGACTTTTGCAACAGGAAGAAAGGGCTATTCTAACTCACGAGGAGTTGTTAGAGACTATCAACTTTGGATCAGAGGAAGACAAAAGAAGTTAAAGTGGGTTCCAACCTAGAGCCAAATGTCAAGGAGCGTTTAGTTCAGCTGTTGAATGAATATGTCTAGATCTTCGCCTGGTCCTACGAAGACATGCCGGGACTGGATACAGATATTATGGTTCACCGTCTCCCTATGTAACACCCCTTCTAAATAACCCGCGAATATATTAATTAAATCAGAGTAACATGGAAACAGGGATGTCACAATTCAAGATAAATATAAAACCTCAAATTTACAGTTGTCATGCTTTACTGAAGGAATTATTAAAATAAATATTCGAATCAACATCATGTTCTACACAGCGGAAATATCTCAAAACCGGAATAACTTCACTTCATAAGTATTCCCAACATAAATTAAACAATAGAGTATAAAATAAAACTCGTCATTCAAACGTTTCCCCCAGTGTTACAACCTATCAGAGCACGACACTGACACGCGAACTTAAAATAACATAGCTCTAGAGCCATCCTCACCAACTCCTGAGCTGCTAACTTTAATCTGAAATCATTAAAGTAAGGGTGAGATTTCTCATAATTAACATGCATTATAAGTTTCTCAATCAAAATTATATCACAAGCATATTATTTCACCCATTTTAGCATAAATTCATATTCAACACACAGTTTCAATCATACAAGTCATTATGCACAAATCAATAATCAATCAAAGAATTGTAACACTGGAAGACATCCTAACATGTTACAATCACATGCAAACAAAAATGCAGACACTATGCATGTGGTACCAATTACGTGACCAAGTCACCCATCACTGATCTATCATAAATCGGATACAGCAACCATCGATTCGTCCATCACACTCGGACATGAATCCAGCCGAAGCAATCATCGATTCGTCCATAACACTTGGATACGAATCCAGCCTAACCAACCATCATCTCTCGGGTATCGGTTAACGGCAATACAAGTCAAATTCCACACAATGGGAATTAACTTCACCAAAACAATGCATATGCATGCACATCACTAGCATGCAACATCAAATCAACGGAATATGATCACAACATAATTCCAAATAATGCCAAAATCAGTATATCACATGATCACATCTCAATCATAATGGATAGTAGGCACAACACATAAGCATCAGTTCTCATTCACCAAATCAGAATAATTCACAAACAACTCTACATCATTCTCAAAATACCAAAGTTTACAAAAATCGGGAATTCGACTCCTTTAAAAATAATTTTCATAAAATAATATTTTTCTTATTTTATAAAATAGATTATTTAATTTAAGAAATAAAGTCCAAAACGGCACTCAAAACGGACTTACGGTTTGAAAGTTATGAATTTTCAAAGTTTAGTATTTTTCAAAAAGTTACAGCAGAACCCGGTTCCTACACATACAGGAACCGGTTCCTGCGAAGTTCAGAAAACACCCATTCTGGAAAATGTACTGGAACCTGGTTCCTACCTATACAGGAACCGGTTCCTGCGTTGAAAAAGTCAGTTTCTTCACAAATTTACACTGGGAACCCGGTTCCTCCCCACTGGGAACCGGTTCCTGCGACCTGAAAAGTCAAAAACTGCTATTTTGACAGCACTTATTCATTCCAAATCCCATCCAATTCATACCCATACGAATCCAACTCACAGAAATGTCAAAACAAGTTATAGTGCATGAATCCAATGAGATTACAACATACCATAACATCATACAATTTCCTCATAACATCAAATTGAATCAAAACATAAAATTAATGGGATTGGGGTTTTAATTTCATAAATCCTAAATTGGGACTCCTAACATGCTTAATCAATCCTATTGATCCAAAAATCTATAAGGCATATTAAATAATTGAAATCACCCCTTACCTCGCGATGATCCTTCGAATTCACGGCGTTTGGCTTTTTCCTCTCTTCTCTTCTCTTCTCCAATTTCACTACACTGAGTTTTTCCCAAAACCTTCTTTTCCTTTTTCCTTTTTATCCTTCTTTTTCTTTTCCTTTTATTATTTTCCAAATAATAATAATAATTTAGTAGAGCTTTTTACTTCACACACCTCTAATTCAACCTTACACCCCCCGGTCTTCCTTTTTAATTTCATAATTAATTCATCCATTTAATCCAAAATATTATTAATTAAGCCTTTAATTAATTTAATAATTAAATTCCTAATTATTTAACACATGAATTAATTTGGGGTGTCACAACTCTCCCCAACTAAAAGAGTTTTCGTCCTCGAAAACATACCTTAAACGAACAGTTCGGGATACGAGTCCTTCATCTGGCTCTCCAGTTCCCAAGTGACATTTCCATCTGCTGGTCCTCCCCAAGCCACTCTTACCAACGCGATCTCCTTGCCTCGCAACTGTTTCAACTTCCGATCCTCAATTCTCGCAGGTACCGCTTCCACGGTCAAATTCTCGCGTACCTGTATATCGTCTACCCGAATCTCATGAGACGGATCAACAATGTACTTCCTTAGCTGAGATACATGAAAAACATCATGCAAATTTGCAAGTGACGGCGGCAAAGCAATCTGATAAGCAACTTTCCCAACTCTCTTGGTAATCTGAAACGGACCAATAAAACATGGAGTCAACTTCTTTGACTTCAAAGCTCGACCAATACCAGTCATCGGAGTAACTCGCATAAAAACATGTTCTCCTTCGCTAAACTCAAGATCTTTCCTCCTCTTATCATGATAACTTTTCTGACGACTCTGAGAAGTCCTCATCTTCTCCTGAATCATCTTAATCTTTCCCGAAGTCTGTTGGACAATTTCCGGTCCAATCACATCACTCTCTCCAGATTCATACCAACACAACGGTGTCCGACACCTCCTACCATACAATGCCTCAAACGGAGCCATACCAATGCTCGAATGAAAACTATTGTTGTAGGTAAACTCAATCAATGGTAGATAATTATCCCAAGCTCCACCTTTCTCCAACACACAAGCTCTTAACAAATCTTCCAACGACTGAATCGTTCTCTCCGTCTGACCATCTGTCTGTGGATGATAAGCGGAACTCAAACGCAACTTAGTACCTAAAGCTTCTTGCAATCCCGTCCAGAATTTAGATGCAAACCTCGGATCTCGATCCGACACAATACTAGAAGGAATACCGTGCAAACTCACAATCTTTTCAACATACAATTCTGCCAACCTTTCCATCGGATAATCCATTCTTATCAGAATTAATTGAGCAGATTTCATCAACCGATCAACAATAACCCAGATAGAATCACAATTCTTCGATGTCCTTGGCAAACCAGACACAAAATCCATAGAGATTCCATCCCATTTCCATTCCGGAACAAACAACGGTTCCATCAATCCTGACGGTTTCTGATGCTCAATCTTCGACTTCTGACAAACCAAACAAGCATACACAAACTCAGCAATTTCGTTTTTCATTCCCGGCCACCAAATCAACTTCTTCAAATCATGGTACATTTTAGTAGCACCAGGATGAATACTCAATCCACTACGATGTCCTTCTTCCAAAATACTCTTCCTAATCTCTGCAACATCCGGAACACACACCCTATTACCAAATCTCATAATACCATTCTCATCAATCCGGAACTCTCCTCCTTGACCTTGGTTGATCAATGTCAATTTATCAACTAACCCAACATCGGACTTCTGTCCATTCCGAATTTCATCCAGAATACCACTAGTCAGTTTCAACATACCCAATTTCACACTATTCGGAGTAGTTTCACATACCAAACATAAATCTCTGAACTGCTCAATCAAATCTAACTCACGGACCATTAACATCGACATATGCAAGGACTTCCTACTCAAGGCATCCGCAACAACGTTTGCCTTACCAGGATGGTAATTCAAACCGAAATCATAATCCTTTAGAAATTCTAACCATCTCCTCTGACTCATATTCAACTCTTTCTAATCAAAGAGATACCTCAGACTTTTGTGACCACTGAACACCTCAAATCGAGAACCATATAAATAATGCCTCCACAACTTTAAAACAAACACAACAGCTGCCAACTCCAAATCATGAGTCGGATAATTCCTTTCATGTACTTTCAATTGTCTCGAAGCATAAGCCACCACCTGCTTATCTTGCATCAACACACCACCTAATCCCATTAATGATGCGTCACAATACATAACAAAAGACTTAGTCGGATTTGGCAAAATCAAGATCAGAGCACTTGTCAACCTCCTCTTCAGCTCTTGAAATCCTTTCTCACATTCAACATCCCAAACAAACATCTGACCCTTTCTAGTCAACTTAGTCAACGGTAACGCTAATTTGGAAAATCCTTCTATAAACTTCCTGTAATAACCTGCAAGACCCAGAAAACTACGGATCTCAGAAGCATTCTTCGGCGCTTCCCACTGAGATACTGCTTCTACCTTCGTAGGATCCACAACAATTCCATTCTTGGAAATTACATGGCCAAGAAAACTTACTTCACTTAAACAGAATTCACACTTGGACAACTTCGCATAAAGCTTCTTCTCTTTCAACAATTCCAACACAACTCTGAGATGTTCTGCATGCTCTTCATCGCTCTTCGAATAAATTAGAATATCATCAATGAACACCACCACGAACTTATCAAGATACGGATGAAATATACTGTTCATATACTCCATGAAAACACCAGGTGCATTAGTAACTCCAAACGGCATAACAGAATACTCGTAATGTCCATACCTTGTTCTAAATGCAGTTTTCTGAATATCGTCCGACTTCACACGAATCTGATGATATCCAGATCTCAGATCAATCTTACTAAATACGCAAGCTCCTACTAGTTGATCCATCAAATCATCGATCCTCAGCAAAGGATACCGATTCTTGATTGTAACTTTATTCAGCTGTTTGTAATCAACACATAATCGCATTGAACCTTCTTTCTTCTTAACCAACAACACCAGAGCACCCCACGGCGAAACACTCAGACGAATAAATTTCTTCTCAAGTAAATCCTCCAACTGTTTCTTTAACTCCGCTAATTCAGATGCCGACATACGGTAAGGCGCCATCGACACCGGACTAGTTCCAAGAATCAAATCTATAATAAATTCTACCTCCCTCTCAGGTGGCAATTCACTAACGTCTTCCGGAAACACCTCTGGAAATTCATTCACCACTGGCAATCCATCACTCTTTGCTTTTCCCTCCGCTTCTATTGCAGGATACAACATAAATACCACAGCACCATCTTTCACAGCTAGGTTCATCTGTTTAACCGACATAGTCACATCTTCGACACCAACGTCTTCAGGAAAAATAACCGTCTTTGCAAAACAGTTGATATGAACCTGGTTGATTTCCAACCAGTTCATTCCAAGGATGATATCAAGTTGCTCTAACGGTAGGCACACCAAATCCATACCGAAACCCCTACCAAAAATCACAATAGGACAATTCCTACAAACATATGAAGTAGTCACTGAACCCGACACAGGAGTATCAATAACCATACTTCCATCCATATTAGAAATTTCCAAATTCAATCTTTTAGCACAATCCAAAGCAATAAAAGAATGCGTAGCTCCAGTATCAATAATCGCAATCAAAGGTATGTTATTAATAAAACATGTACCTTTAATTAACCGATCATCTGGCTTAGTCTCTGACCCAGACAATGCAAACACTTTACCACCAGCTTGCTTCTTCTTGGGTTTTGTACACTGAGGACGAGTATGACCTTCTTCACTACAGTTGTAATAAGTTATCTTTCTGGCTCTACACTCAGCAACTACATGACCAAATTTCCCGCAGTTGTTGCACTTCTTTGCATCATTCTTGCACTCATTAGCTCTATGCCCCCTTTCACCACATCTGTAACACTTAATGGAACAACCAGAGTCTCCCCCACTAGGCTTTCTCCAACCACCAGATTTCTGATTATTTCTATCATAAGGCTTACCACGATCCATCTGTTTCTTGCCCTTACGATCAACATATCCCTGAGCATTCGACTTAGTGGTAGCAAGATCCTCCTCTAAAATCCTACTACAGTCAACCAGATCAGAAAATCTTCTGATACGCTGATACCGAATACCCTGCTTAATCTCATCACGAAGACCATTCTCAAACTTGATACATTTGGAAAATTCTCCATCTGCATCGTTAGTATAATGATCATAATACTTCGCTAACTCAGTAAACTTCGAAGCATACTCACTGACAGTCTTGTTACCCTGCTTGAGTTCCAGAAACTCAATCTCCTTCTTGCCTCTGATGTCCTCAGGAAAGTACCTCTTCAGAAAAGCCCTCTTGAACACAGACCAAGTCAATGCAATACCATCTTCTTCCATTTCAGTTCTGGTAGCAACCCACCAGTCATCAGCTTCCTCTGCTAACATGTGAGTTCCGTATCTCACCTTCAGCACAGTCAATTACTATGAAGATCCTCTCGATCTCCTTCAACCACTTCTGAGCACCTTCGGGATCATGTGCACCCTTGAACAACGGAGGATTATTCCTCTGAAAATTCCCCAATTGTCGGTCAGCACCAATCACAGCTTCTGGTTCCCTCCGAGTACTCCAGCCAACATTCCCAATGCTTCAGCAAGAGCATCGTCGTTTCTTCCGTTACCTCTTCCGGCCATTGTTCTGTAACATTACAAAACAACCTCATCAGCACACAAGTATCGACAGTGTCATCTTACACTAGTCGCATACAAAAGGGATAACGACACAAGACAAGACCGACTATGCTTTGATACCACTGTTGTAACACCCCTTCTAAATAACCCGCGAATATATTAATTAAATCAGAGTAACATGGAAACAAGGATGTCACAATTCAAGATAAATATAAAACCTCAAATTTACAGTTGTCATGCTTTACTGAAGGAATTATTAAAATAAATATTCGAATCAACATCATGTTCTACACAGCGGAAATATCTCAAAACCGGAATAACTTCACTTCATAAGTATTCCCAACATAAATTAAACAATAGAGTATAAAATAAAACTCGTCATTCAAACGTTTCCCCCAGTGTTACAACCTATCAGAGCACGACACTGACACGCGGACTTAAAATAACATAGCTCTAGAGCCATCCTCACCAACTCCTGAGTTGCTAACTTTAATCTGAAATCATTAAAGTAAGGGTGAGATTTCTCATAATTAACATGCATTATAAGTTTCTCAATCAACATTATATCACAAGCATATTATTTCACCCATTTTAGCATAAATTCAGATTCAACACACAGTTTCAATCATACAAGTCATTATGCACAAATCAATAATCAATCAAAGAATTGTAACACTGGAAGACATCCTAACATGTTACAATCCCATGCAAAGACAAATGCAGACATTATGCATGTGGTACCAATTACGTGACCAAGTCACCCGTCACTGATCCATCATAAATCGGATACAGCAACCATCGATTCGTCCATCACACTCGGACATGAATCCAGTCGAAGCAATCATCGATTCGTCCATAACACTCGGATACGAATCCAGCCTAACCACCCATCATCTCTCGGGTATCGGTTAACGGCAATACAAGTCAAATTCCACACAATGGGAATTAACTTCACCAAAACAATGCATATGCATGCACATCACTAGCATGCAACATCAAATCAACGGAATATGATCACAACATAATTCCAAATAATGCCAAAATCAGTATATCACATGATCACATCTCAATCATAATGGATAGAAGGCACAACACATAAGCATCAGTTCTCATTCACCAAATCAGAATAATTCACAAACAACTCTACATCATTCTCAAAATACCAAAGTTTACAAAAATCGGGAATTCGACTCCTTTAAAAATAATTTTCATAAAATAATATTTTTCTTATTTTATAAAATAGAGTATTTAATTTAAGAAATAACTTCCAAAACGGCACTCAAAACGGACTTACGGTTTGAAAGTTATGAATTTTCAAAGTTTAGTATTTTTCAAAAAGTTACAGCAGAACCCGGTTCCTACACATACATGAACCGGTTCCTGCGAAGTTCAGAAAACACCCATTCTGGAAAATGTACTGGAACCCGGTTCCTACCTATACAGGAACCGGTTCCTGCATTGAAAAAGTCAGTTTCTTCATAAATTTACACTGGGAACCCGGTTCCTCCCCACTGGTAACCGGTTCCTGCGACCTGAAAAGTCAAAAACTGCTATTTTGACAGCACTTATTCATTCCAAATCCCATCCAATTCATACCCATACGAATCTAACTCACAGAAATGTCAAAACAAGTTATAGTGCATGAATCCAATGAGATTACAACACACCATAACATCATACAATTTCCTCATAACATCAAATTGAATCAAAACATAAAATTTATGGGATTGGGGTTTGAATTTCATAAATCCTAAATTGGGACTCCTAACATGCATAATCAATCCTATTGATCCAAAAATCTATAAGTCATATTAAATAATCGAAATCACCCCTTACCTCGCGATGATCCTTCGAATTCACGGCGTTTGGCTTTTTCCTCTCTTCTCTTCTCTTCTCCAATTTCACGTACACTGAGTTTTTCCCAAAACCTTCTTTTCCTTTTTCCTTTTTATCCTTCTTTTTCTTTTCCTTTTATTATTTGCCAAATAATAATAATAAATTAGTAATTATTTTAGTAGAGCTTTTTACTTCACACACCTCTAATTCAACCTTACACCCCCCGGTCTTCCTTTTTAATTTCATAATTAATTCATCCATTTAATCCAAAATATTATTAATTAAGCCTTTAATTAATTTAATAATTAAATTCCTAATTATTTAACACATGAATTAATTTGGGGTGTCACACCCTACAAGAGAAGATTGTCCACCAATCAAACAGAAAGTCCGCCGAATGAGGCTCGACATGTCCGAAAAGATCAAAGTTGAGGTGATGAAGCAGTTCAATGTTGGCTTTCTTGCTGTTACATTGTGCCCGTGCCTAAGAAGGACGGAAAGGTCAGAATTTGCATGGATTACAGAGACTTAAACAGGGATAGCCCTAAATATGACTTTCCACTACCGCACATTGACATCTTGGTTGACAATACAGTGCAACATAAGGTATTCTCTTTCATGGATGGATTTTCAGGGTACAACCAGATAAAAATGGCCCCTAAAGACATGGAGAAGACGACTTTTGTTACGCAGTGGGTTACCTTCTACTATAAAGTGATGCCATTCGGACTGAAGAATGTCGGGGAAACCTATCAGTGCGCCATGGTAGCTTTGTTTCATGACATGATACATCATGATATTGAAGTCTACGTAGACGATATGATTGCCTGTTCACAGACAGAAGAAGAACACCTCGACCATCTGCAAAAGCTGTTTGTCAGATTGAAAGAGTACAAGCTCAAACTGAAACCTAACAAGTGCACTTTTGGAGTCAGGCCCGGTAAACTCTTGGGATTCATCGTCAGTAACAAAGGCATCGAGGTTGATCCTGCCAAAGTCAAAGCTATACAAGAAATGCATGCCCCTCGCACTGAGAAGGAGGTCAGAGGTTTCTTGGGACGCCTAAACTACATTGCAAGGTTTATTTCTCACCTAACGTCTACCTGTGAACCAATCTTCAAGCTGTTGAAGAAAGACCAGGTGGTTAAATGGAATGATGACTGTCAAATTGCTTTCGATAAAATCAAGGAGTATTTGCTGGAACCTCCTATATTGATGCCACCCGTCGAAGGAAGGCCTTTAATCATGTATCTGACTGTCTTGGAGAATTCAATGGGGTGCGTACTGGGCCAACATGACGAGTCTGGCCGAAAAGAGCACGCCATTTATTACCTTAGCAAAAAGTTTACCGACTGTGATACCCGATACTCATTGCTCGAGAAAACTTGTTGTGCTTTGGTATGGGCTGCTCGCCGGCTAAGGCAGTATATGTTTACACATACCACTTTATTGATCTCTAAAATGGATCCGATCAAGTACATCTTCGAGAAACCTGCTCTATCAGGAAGAATCGTTAGATGGCATATGATCCTCACTGAATACGATATACAATACACAACCCAAAAAGCCATAAAGGGGAGTGTGCTAGTTGATCATTTGGCCCATCAAGCTGTCGAAGATTACCAATCCATGAGGTTCGACTTTCCCGACGAGGATATCATGACTTTGAGCAACATTGAAGAAAACAGACCGTATGACAGACCTGAACAAGGATCCTGATGGACTTTGTACTTTGATGGTGCCTCCAACGCACTTGGAAATGGTATCGGCGCGGTACTTATCTCTCCAGAAGGTTGCCATACACCTTTCACCGCTAGACTCTGTTTCAGCTGTACCAACAACATGGCCGAGTATGAAGCTTGTATCTTTGGTCTCAGGGCTGCTATTGACTTAGGAATCAAATCTTTGATTGTATTTGGGGACTCAGCTTTGGTTATTAGTCAAATCAAAGGAGAGTGGGACACTAAAAACCCTAACCTCATCCCTTACAAAGAACATGTCCTGACATTGTTACCACACTTCGAGAAGATCACCTTCGAGCACTTCCCGCGAGAAGAGAATCAGCTAGCAGATGTGCTAGCTACAATGTCATCCATGTTTAAATTTAACTGGGATAATGAGGCTCCTCAAATCACCATTGAACAAATGGACGAACCTGCACATTGTCACGAGATTAATACCGAAGAAGTAGTGGACCGACCTTGGTTTCATGACGTCAAAAGGTATCTCAAAGCACAAGAATACCCTGAAGGAGCTTCAGTCAACGACAAAAAGTTCTTAAGGAGGTTCGCGGCCAAGTTCTTTCTGAGCAATGGTATCCTATACAAGCGCAATCTTGATTGTGTCCTGCTCCATTGTGTGGACAAGGTTGAAGCTGAGCAGATCATGGTTGAACTACATAATGGAACTTTTGGCACCCACTCGAGCGGTCATACGATGGCTAAGAATATTCTAAGGGCAGGCTATTACTGGTCTACCATGGAAGCTGATTGTCATCAACATTCCCGTACTTGTCACAAATTCCAAATCTATGCAGACAAGGTACATATACCTCCAGTTCCTCTCAATCTCTTAACAGCTCCTTGGCCATTCGCGATGTGGGGAATCGACATGATTGGGGAGATCAAGCCTACAGCATCCAATGGACACTGTTTCATCCTGGTGGCCGTTGATTACTTTACCAAGTGGGTCGAAGCAGCTTCCTTTGCCTCCGTTACAAAGAATGTGGTTACCCGTTTCATCAAACAGAACCTCATTTACCGGTATGGTATCCCCGACAGGATCATCACTGACAACGGTACAAATTTGAACAATACTATGACCACCGCTCTGTGCGAGTAGTTCAAGATTCAACATCACAATTCATCTCCCTATCGGCCTAAGATGAACGGTGCTGTCGAAGCTGCGAACAAAAATATCAAGAAGATCATTCAAAAGATGACAGTCACCTACAAGGACTGGCATGAGATGTTACCGTTTGCTCTGCATGGGTACCGTACCATGGCGTGTACTTCAACTGGGGCAACACCCTATTCTTTGGTGTACGGCATGGAATCTATTTTACCTATCGAGGTTCAGATTCCCTCCTTGAGAATCATGAAAGATGATGGTTTGAGTGAAGACGATTGGATTCAGACCCGGCTTGATCAACTTAACTTGATTGACAAGAAGCGACTTACTGTTGTTTTCCATGGTTAGGCATATCAGAAACGTATGATCAGAGCCTTCAACAAAAAAACAGAAGACAAGTATATCAAGTTGGAGACCTTGTAATCAAGCAGATCATTTTGCCGCAAAGTGATCCCAGGGGAAATTGGACTCCTACTTACGAAGGACCATTTGTGATCAAAAACATCTTTTCTAGTGGGGAAATGATCCTGACCACCATGGACGGCGACGACCTTCCGCACCCAACGAACGCAGACATAGTCAAAAGATACTACGCATAAACGATCCGGCAAGTTGAAAACCCGAAAGGGCGACTTGGGAAAAAATGGGCATCCCGGTGAATCGAAAACCCGAAAGGGCGGTTCAAGCAAAAATTAGGGATAAACAAAAAAATCTGTACACCCGGCAAGTTGAAAACCCGAAAGGGCGACTCGGGCAAAAAAAGGGTTTCCCGGTGGATCGAAAACCCGAAAGGGCGATCCAGGCAAAAGTTAGGGAATTAAAGCGTATGACTATGTCTCGTCGGATCACTTTAAGGATAATCTCTTCACGGACAAGCTCCAAGCTTCTGATCAATCCAATCATCTACGGACGAAGCAACGAATGGACAAGAGACTCAGAGTTATGAAGGCTATAGCAGAATGGGAACCCCATGGAATTGTTACACATAGCCATCTTTCTTTGTATAAATTTTTCTCAATTTTATGACAATATTATCTTACTAGGATGTCTGTCTCCTTTGTAAAAAATAATTACACAAAGTTAATACAAAGATAATTCAAAGTGCAGAAAATTGTTTGCCTTTTCTTTCTTTTTACGCTTGTGTTTTATTTGAAAACATCCAATGATTTATTAAATGAGCATACGCATTTGAATATAATCACTGCTTACAAATAAAACGAAATGAGAAAGAATAATTACTGACAGATTGAAAGTATGGGAAAACGTCTTTAGGCTATTCCAGGAGAAATCCTTAGCAGAGCTATAGCCTTGAAATACATATCCCCAGTGGAGCAAAACTTTGAACTGCAGACCCTCAGTGAAGATGAAACTTTCTTCCCCAACGAGGTCCAAAACTCCAACCCTCAAACCCCGGTGGAAGGCCATCTAGTTTCCTCCATTTCCCCAGAAAGTTATCTTAAAACCGGAAGATTCCCCTGCAAGTTACCTTAGAGTCTGACAACTAACCAGACAACAGCTTCGGATAATTCCTTAGTAAAATGGCGTACAACCCAAGATCTTGAAAAATCTCAAACAGAATAAACTTTCTCCCCACAGAGCTATTTCCCAGTAGATTGAAGATTCTCAATCCCCAGCCGCAGTCATCAAGTTTCTCGGGACTCCCCAAGCAGGTTTTTCAAGCAGCACTCGACATTATTCTTACAACGGAATGTCTATCATGTTCCAACTTCAAAGGACTTGAAGGATCCATATGTCCCCAGGGAAGTCGGGAGGGGTTCTCACATCCCCACAAGTTGCCAAAGATTTTCTATCCCCAACAGTGGTCCAAGGATTTCTCATTCTCAGCAATCAAAGGTTGTGGAATTCCCGACATCGGTCCAGGATTTATTTTCCCCGGCAGCAGTCAAAGATTTCATTATCTCCAACTATCAAGGATTTATTTTCCTTAGCAAGACAGCTAATCAGCTTACATGCGCATCCATTACATTCATATATCATAAATATTGATAAAACACATTTTATTGCATCATACATGTAATGCAACATAACTTTGTGTTTTAGCTAACATTTTATCCTTTTCAGGATAAGATTAAAAGCTATCTTTAACAACTATGCAAAGATTTCAGATACAGTACGGATACACTCCAAGACATATAAGTCATTCTGCTACTCATTCGGATCTCTTGTTCAGATACAGTATGGATACACCCCAGACGCCGAGGTCATTCTACTACTCATTCAGACTTCAGCAATCAGATACAGACTAGATATGCTCCAGACACGGAAGCCATTCTATTTCTCATTCAGATTCAATTATCAACCTCAGGTTCAGATGCACTCCAGACACAGAAGTCATTCTGTCATTTGTCCAGATCCCAGTTACAGTACGGAAACACTCCAGACACGGAAGTCATTCTGCTACTCATACAGATCTCAACTTCAGATACAGTCCAGATACGCACCAGACACGGTTTCCATTCTGTCACTCATTCAGAATTTATCCCCATCCCAGAGATGCTCCATACACGGATGTTTTTCTGTCGCCCATTCAGAATTCAGATACAATACAAATACACTCCAGACACGGCAGTCATTCTAATATTCATTCAAGAATCAAATACGGTTACAGCTTGGATACTCTCTAGACATGAACGCCATTCCTTTGCTCATACAAATCCAATCTCCAGATACAACTCAGATATGTTCCAGATACAGATACCATTCTGGTGTTCATTCTCCTGATTTTCAACAAACAGTCTTGGATGGCATCTTTAAGCCCATCTCCATCAATATTCTACCATCTCCAAATGGCATCTTTAAGCCCATTCCCTCATTTACATTTTGACGAGTGCAAATTTACGGGCACTCTAGTGTCCAATCCACTTTTACCTTCGAGTCACGAAAGGCAAACTCGCCAATCTAACTCTTCAGGTTCAAGAAGATTGAACAGGGGCATATGTTGTACCCCAAAATTTACCCTCTCATTTTATCAAGATTTCCCCTCACAAGACTCTTTGGACTCAAGACCAAATTAGGGTTTTGTTCTGCTCAAGACATCTCATTGCACTAATGACCTAAATTAGGGTTTGAGTTTGCACAGGTATTTTTGGACTTTCAATGCTCAAAGTGACTTTCATACTTCATGTTGGACTTATAATATTTCCTCTACCATGTTTCAAGCCTTGAATCAAATTTTTGCCCAGTCAATTGGACAGTTGACCTAGAAATCAGTTGTATTGGGGAAAAAGTCAATTGTGGCCAATTCACAGTCAAACCTCATTATTTTTTTATCCACATCAACATTATAGACTCATATGAAACATTTTATCAAGTTTGGACCACAACTCCTCAAGAAATTTGATCAGATCATCAAAAGGGCAAAATGGTCATTTTTAGGATTTTGATTGAGAAAGGGCAATTTCTGACTTTTAACCTAGCCAATGGCAAATTTGTTTCAAGCATGGATTTAAGGACTCAATGGCATCACCTTGACCTAATCACAAGGTTCAAAATATCTCAAATGCATTGGATTTACAGATGAATTTTTCAGTCAAGTGATCAAAATTTGACTGTACACTAAAAAGTCAAACTTTGACTTTTTGGTCAAAATCAAGTGCCAAAGGTCATTTTTCATTAAAATGAGTCAAAAAATGAAACTTGTTCATCAAGAAACCTAATTTTGCAAATTAGGGTTTAAGATTGAAAAAATTTCATAACTTAGAATTTCTCTAAGTTATGAAATTTTCTTATTTTTTCCCAACTTTGCCCAACATTTTCACCATGATGCAATTGGATTCAAACAAAACTTCCAACATAAAAGTTGTAGTCCTCCACAAAATCTACAAATTTTTTTATAAAGTTTTCCCAAAAGAATCTTGGATCTCAAGTTATGATTTTTGGAACAAGGGTCCATGAAACTTTTAACTTAGTGAAATTTTGCCATAGTTTAGGTAGGATTTTGACCTATCTTCATGGTCATTTTTCACATAGTTCCACTTGTAATATAAAAATACATTTCAAAGATGGATTGTAGAGAATGTTACAAGATTTCCAAAATGTCAAATAACTCTCCAAAGTCATTTATGGTTAGGGAGAATCGAAGGTTTGAATTTGGAAAAAACTCACTTTGATCCATGGCATGTTTCATGTTGACACAAGTTGCAAATTCCATCCAACATTGTTTATACTTGTTTACAGGTATCTAAACCCTTCCACACTCAATAATTAAATGCAAATTCAATGGATTGAAGCTTTGTTCCGATCATTATAGGTTTACACAAGGGATTAATCCAAAAAATAGAAAAAATACAATATTGCCATTTTTGTCAAAACTTGCTTTATGTCAAATTGCATCCCTTGAGCCTTGAACCAAATCTTGGACAGCAAACAAAATCCACAAACTTGGGGCCAAGCTCACCAAACGTATGCAGGATTAGAGCTAGCATGTACAGGTCTACCCTTGGTCACTTCTCACCTTTTTCTTCAAAACCAAGAAATATGCAAAAGTCTATACAACTTGAACATCTGATATAACCAACTCCGGTAAGCATTTGAAACAAGTTCTGCACATTTCCTTGAGACAGAAACACGAGCCATCCATCCCTCAAACACTCTTGAACATCAAAACACCAAAAACTTGCAAATCAGGGCAGTCTCTGCAGTTTCACTTCCATCTCACAAACCACTCGTGCGTTTTGTCCCAAACCACTTCCAACACACTCCATACAACCTATCTGAACCATCCCAACCATTGGCCATTGACAGTAAATCCATTTGAAAGCTTCACCATTTCTGATTTCAGCTTGTGCAGGTTGACTTCTACAGGCTTATTCAAGCAAGATCAGGGCAAACAAAGCATTGGGGAAGGTCAGAGGAAGTTCAGGCAAGCTCACAAACATCTCAGGCCTCACTGAAAACCCCTGCATTGCCATACTCGTGTTCAACTGAAATAGGTATTTTCCAACTTCCTATCTCTCTATTTAGGAATCATTAGGCTTAGGTTTGTGAATAAAAAATGTAGTACTCATAGCCCTTAAGTTGTATATATGCATAGATTTCATTTAAGTTAAGTGTGCTGAGAGAATTTGATTGATGAACTTCCTGAAAAAGTTAGGTTAGAAATTAGGGCCAGATAAATTCTCTCTGGTCTTTGAGAGTTAGATTAAGTTTTTTATATGGTTAGAATCGTGGTTTAATGCTCTATAAGTTTCATGTTTTGAGTTTTCGATTTCATGCAAAGAATAGAGAGAACAGAGTTGGAGTTACAGGGCGTGCGTTTTTGTTCAAAGGTTGAAGATGAAGATCAGTTTGGGTTGGGCTTGGCCTTGGCTTGCTTTTGACACCCCTATTTCTGTTATTTGCACCCCCTGGCCCATTTCATTATATTTTTATATTTTTCTATTTTTTTTTCATTTCTCATTTTATTATTTTTTTTCTAAACATAAAAAATTACCAAATACATTTTCATAAATTTTATATTTTATTATTTTTATTATTTTTTTGGACATAAAAATAATTATTAAACAGTACATACTTTTATTTTCTTTAATAAAAAACTTGAAAATAATATATAAAAAAATATTATATTTTTATCTTTATTATTTATATATTTAAATAACTTTTTTCCTCACATACTTTTATTTTTTGACATTTTGTACATATTTTTTTATTTTTATTTTATTTTATTATTCATAAATAATATAATTAATATATATGTTTTCTTAAAACAAAATTAGGGTTTATTACCCTTTCCAAAAATAACCATTACTATTTTTAATATTTTATACATTAAATAGTTTATTTTTACACACATAAAAATAAACAAAAACATTTTTTGCATATATATATATATATATATATATATATATATATATATATATATATATATATATATATATATATATATATATATATATATATATATATATATATATATATATATATATATATATATATATATATATATATATATATATATATATTTAATTGCTTATTTAAATATTATTTATTTATCATTTAAGCAAAGAAATTCAATTTGGTTGTAATAACTTAGGGTTTTAATTTCTTGAAAAATAATTCCCTATCCAAAATTGTATCCCCCTCCCCATATCAATGTTGTAATAGTCGTAGATTTATTTTATGCACTTTATGCTTTCAAATATGTCATGATAGAGATTAGGGTTTGTATGGAATATCCAAAATCAAAAAAACAAATAGTTAAACCTAATACAAGACATAAATGCATGAAAATGATAACACAATACACACAAGCACCCATAGGGTTTCATCCACTTGTTGCCTTTAAAATGGCCATGGTATGCATGTTGAGTATCTTGGAAAAACCAAAACAAAACAAAAGATCATAGTCCCTCAATGACGCTATTTTGGTTTCCTATACAAAATGATCTAGTCCCTCAAAAATTTGCTAAGATACTTAGCACAATTGCTATCTTGGTCAATACGATGACCCGCGCCTGTCCCGTTTAACATCCAAATACAAGGTTATTTACCAAATGCAATGGTAAAACAACAATGTAAAAGGGTTAAAATGTAGGATAGACTCTTGAGTAGATAGAGTAGACAACTCTTAGTTACTTGATCAAAACTTGCAAAAACATCCTTGCCATTTTCAAACACACCTCCCAACACAATTTCAAAACATTTTCCAAAACAAACTTTCAAACATTCAAACATTGAAACATCTTTTCAAAAGACAATACACCTTTGTATATATTCAAACAAGAATCATTACAAAGGTTTCCAAAACAATGGCCTCTTTTCAAAACATTTTCAAAACCACACACAAAGCACCATTTCAAACAATTGAAAAGCAAAAGCAAGTGATCTAAACAAGTAACTAAGAGCCCATGGAAAACCATGGATGAAAAGGGTGATTGCACCTTCCCTTTTCATGATCTACCCCCCGAACCCAAGAAAACATCTCAAAGGTCTTTCCTGTGCTTTTTGACATTTCCTTTGGATAAAATAAAAAGTCGGTGGCGACTCTTGCTAAACTGAAACATTTTCGAACACAAACGCAAAACATCAAGTCAGTTCTCCCAACGTATCACACCGCCCATTTGAAAAAAGTGTTCGAGCAGGCTCGAAAACTCCTTATACGATTTAACCCAGAAAAATGTACCTTTAGCGTACAGGCAGGAAAGTTCCTCGGATTCTATCTAACAGAACGAGGAATTGAGGCAAACCCCGACAAATGTCTGGCATTTTTTGAATTTTCGACGCCCACCTCAAAGAAGTCCATCCAGATCTTGAATGACATGTTCACTTCTCTCTCTCGATTCGTGGCAAAGTTCATCCAACACGCGCTTCCCTTATTCAATCTCATGCGCAAGGTAGCCACCTTTGAGTGGATTCTCGAATGCGATCAAGCCCTCGTTCATTTGAAACGAGTGCTATCACAGTCGCCCATCCTATCTTGTCCCGATAAAGACGAGGTCCTCTACCTCTATCTGATCGCCACCTTCGAGGCAATAAGCGCGACACTGATAAGGGAAACTCCAGAAGGATAAAGGTCAATTTACTTCACAAGTAAGGCCCTGTAGGGCCCGGAAGCAAGATATTAGCAAATCAAAAAAGTAGCTCTAGTCCTCGTCAATGCAGCAAGGAGACTCAGAGTTTACTTCCTGGCCCACACCATAGTGGTCCAGTCAAATCAACCAATAAAACAACTGTTCGAAAGACCAGACATGGCCTCTAGAATGTTGAAGTGGTCCTTGGAGATCTCTGAATTTGATATCCAATATGAGAGCAGGAAAGCCCTTAAGGCTCAAGCCTTGGCCTACTTCATAGCTGAAATGACCTCGCCCACAGACCCGGACGGATCGCGTCATTGGATGATCTTCATCGACGGTGCCTCCAGTTTGACCAGAAGGGACCCTAATAGAAGTCTCTATTGCCCTATCTTTTCCAACCTCCAAAAATCAGGTCGAATACGAGGCGTTCCTTGCGAGTTTACGACTGGCCAAAGATATAGGAGCCGAAGAAGTGAAAATCTTCACCGACTCTCAGTTGGTTGCCTCTCAAGTCCGAGGCAATTATCAGGTTAAAAATGACCAACTCGCCGAATATTAGGCCCTGGTCTAGGAGACGAAAAAGAAGTTTAAATCTGTGGACGTACATCACGTTCCCCGCGAGCATAATGCCCATGCAGATTGTTGCACCCCGAAATTTTCCCTTCCATTTTTACTCAAAACATGTTCCTATAGGTCCTCAATTGCTCAAGGTTGACCAAGAATTGACCAGACAAATTCTCCTCCTAAGCAATGAACCTCTAGCTAGGTGTAGTGGTAGAAATGTTTAAGACTAATCCATTGGATTGACTAGACTTATACATATCAAAATAAAAATCTCCACCGCGCTTTATTGTTTCCAAAGGAATGGGAAAAGAGCGAGTAACCCAAAAGAGGGGGAAAAGATTCAAGGTAAGGGGTTGGTTATACAAAGGGAAGGTATTAGCACCTTAAACATCTATGGTACTCCGCAGGAACCTCTTTGAAAAATATGTATATTTTGGCTATAAAATATTGTACGAAAAATAGATGGTGGAGATGGAAAAGAAATATATTTTTTATGATTTTTGCACCCGCCGCGGTTGCGAACCTTTAGTGTCTACGTACAACCTTTCACGCAATAGGGAATTAGGGTACACGTAGTTCCTCTTTTAGAATTTTAAAACACAAGTGTGTTGGTTAATTTTATGAGATAAGACATCATCGTCATTGTCCGTGTGGAAAACATACTTACTACCCACAATCATGAGAAAGGAGAATTTGCATCATCTCAAAGTGGAGGATTTGGCTTGGATTTTAAAATCAACAATGCCTCACTCAACACCCAAGTGGAAAATATCTCTCTTTACTATATATTATAGAAGTATAGTTGTTTGTATCACTAGAAGGATTGACAAGAGTCCAACCTTTTGAGAAAGGTTTTAAAATAAAAATAAACCAAAGGGGCAACATGGTTTTAAATGAGATTGATTGACTTTTAGTCTTCTCACAAAAAATGTCAAGGTATTATTAAGTTAATTGAAGTTTATTTATGAAAAAATGTTTTGAAAATGCATGGATCTAAGTCCAAGTTTATTATGAAAGTAGTTCAAATTTAGAAACAAGAAGGGTTTTCAAAAGGAGGGAGAAGATTTTTGAAATTATAGAAGATGGGAAGAGAAGAAGAGACTATCCTAAAGCATAAAGTAAAAGTTAGGGATAAGAACCATCTAACCAACAAGAAGCCAATACTTGACATTATGAGTCAAGATATAATTCCCATTCTTTGGATTAAAACCAAACAAGCAAAGATACTAGACCTCTTGAGAACCAAACTTCAAGTGTATTAAGTCTTCAAAAAAAACTGGGCAGAGTAACGCTGTATACGGGTGAATTCCAGATTACAAACAAAGAATCTAATCACAATAACCTGCACACAAAACAAACAACCCAATGTCATGAGGTAAACCTTAAGAGATCCAAACAAAATATCAATTAAGGTCATAAGGTCTCCAACATCGACCAAGGTTTCTAATCCTAAGTCCAAGAAGTCCAATGCTCCATAATGTCAAAGATACTAACCAAATAGTCCAAGTATCATTAAATCCTTTTTTAGGGTTCAAGTTGATTATTAGGTGTCTTGAAAAAGAAAAGAAAGGCTTAAGTGAGCAAAACAAAGATAACAAGGATATAAATGCTCAAGTGAGCAAAATACAAATAACATGAAATATAATGCTTAAAGTAAATGGTGCATAAAATATAAAAGCATAAAGTGAAACAAATTAATAATTAGTGGTTAGTTGGATAACCATCTTGAAACTTGCATTTGGAACACATTAGAGGATGGTAGAACCAAGGCCTCCACACAACAAGTTGCATTTGCTTTTTGTCAAGTATATCATCCATTTGGAATCCGCACAAGTACCATTTAATGATCAACGATGTTTAAGTGATCCGCGTTGACCAAAAGTGTTGTAGATCCATTAGAGGATTGGTAGAACCAAAGCCTCCACACAATGAATCTCAAAGTTATTGGATCAAAGGGATCAAATTAACATACTTGGGCTTGCAAACATAGATTTGGGGCACGAATGATCATTTATTCGAATCGGGACAAAATTTAGCGCTATGTTAAGCAATCGTAAGTGGACTTATGTAGAAGTCGTACCTATTTTGAGGTCGGTCAATAGCAATCTATGCACCATTTGTTTTGAGACATGATATAGAGATCATTTCCAATAACACTTAGTGCAATAAGAAAGGGATGAGATGAAGAGGGGTGGGAAAGAATACTAACCACATTTGAATTAAATTTTAATTAAACTATTATTAAAATCATTCATCCATTTTTATGGAGTTAGACTGAACACCATGAATCCAATGATGTTAACAAAGTTCATAATCAAAAATTTAACCCAAGATCATCCAGAAAATAATCACAAAATAACATTGCATTTAATATATACATTAAAAAAGTTTAAAATGTTTTAAAATAGAAATAAAAGAGAAAAATATCAACTATGTTCAAATTAATAAAAAAATAAAAACTAAGACCATAGAAAAATCAGAAAAGGACTCAAATATTTTTATAAAATTTTTGGTAATTTTTTAAAGTCAGAAACTATTTTTAAAATTAAAAGAAATGAGTAAAATAAACCAAAAATGATAAAAAAAATAACAAAGTCAGAAATAAATAAATTAAAAAAATAAAAATAAAATGAGGTCACCAATATTTCTCACAATATCATTGGATCATTCCATAATTTTTTTCAGAATTTAAAAATACATAAAAGTATTTTTAAACATTTAAAACAATTCAAATAAAGTGAGAATTTATAAAAAATATCAAATCACAATAAAATTGTGAAAAAATAAAAATCAGAAAGAGAAGAACCAAAAATATTTGTCATAATTTTTTCAAATTTTTTGGACTAAAAATGAATTTTCTATGATTTTTTGAAGTTTAAAACAATTAAATATAAAAAACAGAAAATAAAATAAAAACCAAAAAGATGTGGACCAATGGATGAAAGTTAGCGTTAGTAATCAAATCCAAGGGATCTGGCGCGCTGTGCATATTATGGTCATTAGTGAATAAAACACTTGATCACTTATTAAATCAGAAATTCAAAAAAAAACAAGTGGCGCGCCTTCTTTGGTTGGAAGATGACACGTTGGTCATCTTCAACCTCCAGCCAACGTGAATTAGGTCTTTCAAACTATAAAATCAGAAGCTCATACCTATGCTGTTTGTTTCGTCTCTTCAAGACGAAGACAACCACACCTTCGCGACAAATTTATATAAACTGTAGCTCAAGCAATTTAGAAGGAAAGTTTTGAAAAGGGATTTGAAATTTCATGGACAAAATGTGTTTTCAGATAAAAGTAAGTGTTGCAACTAGAACCAGGGCAATGAGAGCATCACAATGATATCAAAGTTTTGAAGAATTGATGGAGAAATCTACCTATTGAAGTTGAGTTGCAGAGCTCTGAAACTGGACTTTTATGGAGCAATATAGGGCACAATTCTTGAAGGTAATTGTATGGTTAGCTTCAGGGAAGATCAAGGAAGGTGAATTGATAGAAATATTGGATTGAAAAAGGCTTGAATACTGATTATGAAGTTACAGAAAATTGAGTTATGGAGAAAGTTTGTCAGGGTGATTCTGGCTATTCAAGCTTGAGAAAATGAATGGGATAGTTCATGTATTTATAGGAGAAGCAAATGGGATCAAAAGGAAGAGTGAATGATGCATTTTGGAGGGAATTCGTGTGAACCTGATGCACGAGTGAAGTGTGATCTTATTTTCACCAAAACTCAACCAATCTTTGCGTTTTGAGGTGCTAAACCCTTCTGGCAAGTTTGTTAATCATGTTTAAATCAAAAAGTGCATAAATATTGTGATTATAGGCTACATTATGGATTTCAAAATTCTAACTTGGTGAGAAATTCAGTTCCAAGTTACCAATTTCAAAACAATGGCATTTTCAACTCAAGGGGTCTTAAGGCACGATTCTTAATGCTTTAGATAGATGAGGTTACAAGCTTTGCAATGGAAAAATAATGGAGTAAAATGGATGCTTGAGCTGAAAGTTGCATTGAGTCAAAGTTGGGGAAAAAGGTTGACTTTCCATACTTAGAAATATTTCAAATTTTTCTTCAAAAGTGACCTATAATGTCTTGCATCTAAACATGGCCTTCCACTTGGAGTTTGCTATTTGACCAAAAGTGATGGCATGAAATAGACCTCTTGAATGATAGTATGAAACTTGAACCATTCAAAATCTCCAAAAACTGAGAGAGTTATGAATTATTGAAGTTGGCAAAAAATCATGAATTGACCTATAATATTTTGCATCCTTAGGGCAACTTTAATCCATTTTCTCACTTTTCACATAAAATAAAGAATACATTTCACATCCCCAAGATCATTATGGAAAAATAGTGGGCTCAAGGTGATAAAAATTGACCAAGTTATGATCATTTGAAGTCGCGCTTGAGAAATTGGGGGTTCATCTGGAGGACTTGTAATCTTTCTTCATCATCAAGTTTCTTCTACATGAAAAATACTTGAAACTTTTGAAGTGATTTGTTAATAACCCTTTGAAGAGAAGGATGTTTTTTGAATCACTCAAAAATACCAAAATATGAGCAAGATATACTTCTTTGACGTTCAAAACCCTAGCTCCTAGATCAAGAAAATGCTTTGAGGAACTTTGACAATTTTGAACAACCTTCTTGTACCAACACTCTTGAATTGTAAATAGAAGTTGTTGAGGATGATAATGAGAACTCATAGCCACCTAAACCACTTCCATATCTTGAGAATTTAGAGAAATATGCACTTGTGATCAATGGGAACAAGACTTTGTCCAACCATGACAACTTCTTCCATCAATCCCTTTTTCTTTTGAATCAATTTGATAACTTTGAAAAGTGATGAAACAAAATAAGCCTTTCCATATCATTTCTTCCAAAAAAACTTCAATGGTGAGGTTTGAATTTCTAAAGCTTTATTGACTAGGGAATGGAAATAAACTCATGAACTCATGGATCAACTTGCTAAGCCACATTGCCATTACCTACATTATTAACAAGTAAGACAAACCAACATTGTATTTTATTAATTAAGAGGAAAATCAAGACAAAACATTCATGATCATTAAAGAAAACAAGTCAAATTTCTTGGTGATTCCTCAAAGAACAAAGCTAAAGATAGGGAGGAGAACCAAAAGCCCTAATGTGATCTTGTTGTGATTGAATCAACATGGTATGATGAAGGAATCTTAGGGGGGAAATTGGGGTACAACAGCTGCCCTTATTTAAGTTTCTTCTATCCGGAGATACGAAGGTTAAAAATATTTGTGTCGACGCAATCGAAGATACTTAAATATAAAAAAAAAACCCCTATTTTTGGCCCTAAGATGCCATGCAATGCTTATAAATATGAATGCACATGAACAACTTCAAAGGGATGCAAAAAACCAGTGGGGATGTAACAAAATAAAGAAACAAAAGAGAAACCCGACCAGGAAAATAAATCACTGGTGGATCAAAAGACCCGACTTATAGAGGATGATAAAAAGTCAAAGGATACACCAACTTTTACTGAAGGTGAAACTACCAACGTTCACTGAGGGTAGAAAGAGGAAAGAAATAACAACACCAACGTTTACTAGCGGTGATCTACCAACGTTCACTAAAGGTAAAAGGAAAAGAAATAACAAAATCGACGTTTATTGACGGTGACCTACCAACTTTCACTGAAGGTAGAAAGAGAATATATCATAGCATCGCCGTTCACTGACGATGAACTACCAATATTCACTGAGGGTAGCAAAAAGATAACAATCATCGAAGTTCACTGCCAATGACCTACCAACTTTCACTGAAGGTAGAAAGAGAATATATCATAGCATCGCCGTTCATTGATGATGAACTACCAACGTTCATTAAGGGTAGCAAAAAGATAACAATCATCAATGTTCACTGCCGATGACCTACCAACTTTCACTGAAGGTAGAAAGAGAAAATATATCAAAGCATCGCCGTTCATTGACGATGAAATACCAACATTCACTGAGGGTAGAAAAAAGATAACAATCATCGACGTTCACTGCCGATGACCTACCAACTTTCACTGAAGGTAGAAAGAGAAAATATATCAAATCATCTTCGTTCACTGATGATAAACTACCAACGTTCACTGAGGGTAGCAAAAAGATAACAATCATCGATGTTCATTACCGATGACCTACCAACTTTCACTGAAGGTAGAAAGAGAAAATATATCAAAGCATCGTCGTTCACTGATGATGAACTACCAACATTCACTGAAGGTAGCAAAAAGATACCAATCATTGATGTTCACTATCGATGACCTACCAACTTTCACTGAAGGTAGAAAGAGAAAATATATCAAAGCATCGCCATTCACTAACGATGACCTACCAACATTCAATGAAGGTAGAAAAAAGATATAACAAGTTTCTCCAGAATTCTGGTGTTTCACCTAGAACGGGTCTCAACTTCCTCCTTAATCAAAGCATTCTGCCTAGAAAGGGTAATGTATAAGCTGTCTCAAATAAAGAGACTACCACTTACAAAGATTTCTTGACGAACTGTCTCTATAATATTGAACGAATGGCCATCCACAGGAGTAATTTTGACAACGAACTGCAAACTATCCACTCATAGAGAAGGTAGCAAAAAAAAGTACGTCGACATTTACGGGGAAGTATAAGTTTCTCAAATAAAGAGACCTGTTATTTGCTGTTATAGGAAGGATTGTAAGAATGACTTTTGGGGAAAGCAATATGACTTCCTGGAGAATGAATCATAACTTCTTGGGGAAATGCCAATATACTCCTACTGAGGAGATAAAGTCTTCTCGTGCAAAATAAATGCATATTCTCAAACCAAAACTCGAAGCTTACAGAAATCCAAAGTAATAATATTGCTAAGGATCAAGGATTCAAAATAGAAATTAACTGGAATAAAATGGTCTACCAAAATACATTCTTTGAGAAATAAACTCAAGAGGGAAACCCAAATCATCCAGACAAGGAGATGTACAGGAAGGCTAAAGCAAAAATCTTCCACGAGGGATAACTTAGTGGGGAAATTGAAAGAATATACACTTTCTGCTTATGGATGTCACTCTATTGGGGAGAGGATAACACAACTCTGCAAAATAGGGCAATATGTCAACAGAAAATTAACGAATGTGAATGAGCAATGATTTGCTAAATTTAATTATGTATGATGTATGTATGAATGTATGAGTGTTATCATGTATATGCTGACAAAACAAACATAAAATATTGGGGATAAACAAACAAAACCAACTCGAGCACCCACAACACTCGGCCAAATCACATCCAAGACGATCATCCCAAAATAAAAATAAGCACCAACTGAGGAAGCAAAGTCCTACTGCATGGCTTAAATTTATTGGGGAGAATCATAATATAGCGACAAAACAGTACAGATATAGGGATATAACATCCTTCTCTAAGCTTCACCAGAGAGTAGCACTCAGAATTCAACGGGGAAATAAATATTTTCAAATGTAGCACTTCTACAGGAGATTTGCAAAACTGGTTTCGAATAAGGCAAATGGAAACCAAATCGTCAAAACACCCATTGGGGAATTCAGGCCCACTTTAAAGGAGAAAACACATACAAACTTTTCTACAGGAGATAATGCTTCATCATCGAGACATCAATTGGGGACTTCATGCTGACTTCATTGAGGAGGTCAACACCACATCATCAAGGGGAAACTAATATACGTTCTTCACTGGAGAAACTGGAGATACGTGTTCTTCGAGAGTAATTATTGTACCAACTTCTCTGGGGAGAAAGGACTTCTATCAAATAAGTGAAACCTTCACTGGAGAAATCTTGGATTGAGTCTTCATATCATGCAAACTCATAAAAGAAGAAACATTAACCAAGACTTGATTGGGGACACTGAAGTCACAAACCCAATACAGTAAAAACATCTTGAGAAAACCTTCCCGGGCGAAATAAAACTTCTCAAAGCTACTGGAGTTCACCCGTTCCTGGGATCACCACTTTTATTTTCCTCTTGAATCACAAAATCTAAAGTAAAAGTAAATTGTAAATTCTTTTTGAATAACAATTTTGTTATTTAACCTTTTCACTTTGAAAATTATTATCAATAATAAATGGAGTCTTTGCAAGCTAAATAAAATGAGAAATACAAAGAATTGGGTAAAAGCTCAAATTTCATTGATAGAATGGTAGTCTGCGAATGGAGAGACTACATGGATGATTACAAAGTTCGGAAAATGGTAATATATAATGGAAATGATACATTGAGATACAATGACCACTATCCCCTCTAACAACTTTTGAAATCCTGAGCAGCAGCTTCTGTTGAAGTATGGTAAGGATCCAAGAAGATTGTTACTTTAATGATCAAGTCTTGTCTGATGTAGTTACTTGCCAAGAAAATCCCTAACTTTTGCCTAAGCTCCCTTTGCGGGTTTTAAACTTAGCGAGAAATTTATTCTGTTTATGTCTCTAATTTTTGCCTAGATCGCCCTTTCGGGGTTTCGGTATACCGAGACGCTCTTTTTTTCCTAAGCCGCCCTTTCGGGTTTTCAACTTAGTGAGTTGTTCTTTTATTTCTTTAGACGAAGTACTTCTTAACTACATCAGCATTCATGGGACGTGGGAACTCCTCGCCATCCATAGTTTCAAGAATTAATGCGCCACCAAAGAAGGCTTTCTTGAAAACATACGGGCCTTCAAAATTGGGAGTCCACTTGCCCCTAGAATCAGCGTTAAAATACAAGATCTTCCTTAGCACGAGGTCGCCTTCTCTAAATTCACGAGGCTTGACCTTCTTATCAAAAGTTTTCTTCATTCTCTTCTGGTATAATTGCCCATGACACAAAGTCGTCATTCTCTTCTCTTCGATCAAATTCAATTGGTCAAACCTGTTCTAGACCCATTCAGCCTTTGACAACTTGGTTTCCATTATCACACGCAAAGAGGGAATCTCATCCTCGATTGGGAGTATCGCTTCCATTCCATACACAAGGGAGAACAAGGTTGCTCCTTTTAAATTGCGGACAGATGTCCGATATCCATGCAAAGCAAAAGAGAGCATTTTATGCCAATCTTTATAAGTAACAACCATCTTCTGGATGATCTTCTTGATATTCTTATTAGAAGCTTCAACAGCCCCATTCATCTTTGGCTTGTTCGGAGATGAGTTGTGATGCACGATCTTGAATTCCTCACAAAGTTTTATCATCATCTTGTTGTTCAGATTTGAGCCATTACCGGTGATAATTCTGCTCGGCACACCATACCGACATATAAGATTATTCTTAATGAAGCGCACAACCACCTTCTTGGTAACGTTAGCATAAGAAGCAGCTTCCACCCATTTTGTGAAGTAATCAATTGCTACCAAGATGAAATGGTGTCCATTCGAAGCTTTGGGTTCTATCATCCCAATCATGTTAATACCCCACATAGAGAAAGGCCATGGGGGAAGAGATCACATTGAGAAGTGTTGGAGGCACATGAACCTTGTCCGCATAAATCTGGCATTTATGACACTTCTTTGCAAATTTGTAACAGTCAGATTCCATTGTCAGCCAATAGTAACCTTCCCTTATAATCTTTTTAGCCATCGAATGTCCATTGGCGTGAGTGCCAAATGAGCCTTCATGAACTTCATGCATCAACATGTCTGCTTCATGTCTATCCACGTATCTGAGCAGGACCATGTCATAATTTCTCTTGTACAACACATTTTCACTGAGGAAGAAACTGCCAGCCAATCTTCTCAATGTCTTTTTATCTTTATTCGATGCACCAATCGGGTATTCCTGATTTTGAAGAAAATGCTTGATATCATGATACCAAGGTTTCTCATCCGCTACCTCCTCTGTTGTAAACACATGAGCGGACCTATGTAGTCGCTGAACTATAATTCGAGGTATATCATTCCAAGTATTTACTTGATACATAGAAGCCAGAGTTGCCAGATCATCCGCCATTTGATTTTCATATCTAGGAATGTGATGGAATTCAACTTTATTAAAGTAGGGTAACAATCTTCTAGCATAATCTTTGTAAGGGATCAAGCCAGGGTGATGAGTATCCCACTCTCCTTTAATCTGATTTATTACCAAAGTTGAATTTCCATACACATTTAGAATTTTAATTCTGATATCAATAGCTTCCTCGAGACCCATAATGTAAGCCTCATATTCTACCATATTATTAGTACAATCAAATGTCAACCTTGCAGTGAAAGGAATGTGTGATCCATGTGGAGTGACAATCACAACACCAATTCCTTTACCATAAGCATTCATAGCTCCATCAAATATCATACTCCAACGAGATTCAGGATCAAAACCTTCCTCAGGAAATGGTTCATCATAATCTTTCACTTTCAGAAACATCACATCCTCATCGGGGAAATCATACTGCACAAACTGATAATCATCGACTGGTTGGTGAGTAAGATAATATGCCAACACTCTGCTTTTAATAGCTTTTTGAGTGCGGTATTCGATATCATATTTAGATAATAGCATCTTCCAGCGGGCAATTCTCCCAGTAAGAGTAGGATTTTCAAAATTGTACTTGATTGGATCCATTTTGGAGATCAACCAAGTAGTATGATTCAACATATATTGCTGCAAATGTTTTGCTTCCCAGGCCAGAGCACAACATGTCTTTTCCAGCATGGAATACCGCGACTCACAATCAGTAAACTTTTTACTGAGATAATAAATGGTATGCTCTTTCTTCCCTGTTTCATCTTATTATCCCAGAATACAGCCCATGGAATTATCTAACACTATCAGATACATAATCAACGGTCTTCCTTCAACAGGAGGGAGAAAGATAGGAGGTTCAAGCAGATATTCTTTAATACTTTCAAATTCCCTTTGGCAGTCATCTGCCCACACGCAACCTTGATCTTTCTTTAATAACTTAAGGATCGGTTCACACGTTGCAGTCATATGAGAAATGAATTTGGAAATATAATCCAAACGCTCAAGGAACCCTCTGACTTACTTTTCAGTTCTCGGCACTGGAATCTCTTGAATTGCTTTGACTTTATCAGGGTCAACTTCAATTCCTTTCTGGCTAACAATGAAACCCAACAATTTCCCTGATCAAACACCGAAGGTACATTTATTTGGATTCAAGTGGAGAGGATACTTCCTCAAACGCTGAAACAACTTCAACAAATCTTCTACATTCCCTTCTTCAGTCTGGGATTTAGCAATCATATCATCGACATATACCTCAATTTTTGTGTGCATCAGGTCATGGAATAGGGTTGTCATAGCCCTCTAGTACGTTGTACCAGTGTTCTTCAACCCGAAGGGCATCACTCTGTAATAGAATGTTCCCTAGGGTGTGGTAAACGTTGTTTTTTCCATGTCCTCAAGAGCCATTCTTATTTGATTATACCCGGAAAATACGTCCATGAACGAGAAAAATTTGAATTTTGATGTGCTATCCACTAACATATCAATGTGTGGCAATGGAAAATCATCTTTTGGACTAGCTTTATTTAGATCTTTGTAATCTACGCACATGCGATCTTTTCCGTCTTTCTTCGGTACTAGGACAATATTGGCAATCCATTGAGGGTACACTGATGTCACAAGAAAACCAGCATTAATTTGCTTTACAGCTTCTTCTTTGATCTTCGCAGCCATATCTGGGTGAGTTCTTCTCAACTTTTGTTTGATTGGAGGGCACTCTGGCTTCAGTAACAAGTGGTGTTCTATAATATCTGTATCTAGAATAGGCATATCTTGGTAGGACCAAGCAAAAATGTTCGCATACTCTTTCAACAACTCAATCAACCTGCTCTTCACATTAGGATGCAGTAATGCTCCAATCTTGACTTCCTTCGGATCATCTTCTGAACCCAAATTGATTACTTCCAATGGCTCTTTATATGGATGAATAGCATTTTCCCCGCGCTCAAGAAACCGTGAGACCTCTTCCAGAATCTCATCATAGTCTTCTTCTTCGGCCCCATACACAGGACATTCAAAGTTGGAAGAGGGAGCAGGGTCATTGTATTCAACAGGTTTTTTAATTAATCTGCACATATGATTTATGATTGTTTTTAGAAACTTACACATATAACAAGTGATCATGCAGATTGAACTTCAGTTATTATTTATTTTGAAAGGTTTTCTTCTGATTACCATTTTCCAAGAAAAAGCAAAAAATAAAAACACAATTTGGGAAACAAAGACAACTTTTATTATTGATTTTAAAAGTCACGGCAAACAAATAAGCCCATACAATATTAATACTTTCATCTTGGGCAGAGTGAAAGCTTTTCAAAAATATTAACAAAACAAATTACTTTGAAACATGTATGAAAGAGGGAACGTCAATGGTGATCCAGTTCTGAACCCTAACTCCGTGCGTCACATAATTCGGCATTTCTGGCTCTGCTTCATCTTCCACAATGGAATTAATCCCGGAGATAGTTGGATGAAGATAACCCCCGCTACGGAAGATGTCTTGATACTTGCCTGCAGCAGACTTCGGCTTCATGCTCTTACCTTTATCATTCTTCACAGAGAACCCCAAGCCATCTCTATTCTTGTTTACAGGTGGAACCACAATCTGTCCCCATACTTCACTATGACCATTACGCACAACCTGTTGTGCATCCTTAAGTGAAACTATAGAATTCTCATTACCCCTTATTTTGTCAATGGATAAAGCTTGGAACTGGGTTCCAACAGCAGCTTCATCCTCCTCCACAATGTTGAAAGAGGACAAATGAGATATCAATAGTGTCTGTTCTCCATTTATAATCACCACTTTTCCTTCACGTACAAAATTCAGCTTTTGGTGAAAAGCCGAAGTGACAGCCCTTGCCTCATGTATCCACAGTCGTCCCAGCAATAGGAAAGTCCACTTCACCAATAACAGATTTCCTTAATCCATCAAACACTTTCATAATAATGCCACTTGGGCACATGGCCATCCCTTGATATTTCAACTTCATAAGTGTACTCCTTGGTATAACGTTCAAAGCGGATCCATTATCAATCAGCACATTGGATAGTGAATCATTCTTGCAGTTCATAGAGATGTGGAGGGCCAAGTTATGATTCCTTTCTTCATCTGGAAATTCATCGTCGCAGAAACTCAAGTTATTACATGACGTAATGTTCCCCACTACGCTGCTGAATTGGTCTACAGGCATGTCACTCTCCACAAAAGCTTGGTCCAATACCCTCATCAAAGATTCTTTGTGAGCAGAGGAGTTCAGTAGTAAAGCCAAGATAGATAATTTTGAAGGAGTCTGCAGTAGCTGATTTACAATTCTGTAGTCGCTCTTCTTAATTTTTTTTTAAATATCATCCACATCCTTTTCTAGCGTAGCTCCACTAGATTCACCCACTGCCTTCTTGGGTTCAACATTTTCAACAATTTTCTTTCTTGTACTAATATTTCCTCGAACAACTGGTGCAAATATACGACCGATGCGGGTCACTCTGCTAGTCTCAACAATATTTCCAACATCAGGCATTAGCTGGATGGGAACTTCCAAACCATCATCTAAGATTGTAGCATTATATTTGTAGGGTGCATCCTTATCTGACTTGTAGGGGACAGGACCCGGCAAACTAATCACCAATGAAGTAATAGATGGCTTGCTATGATACTCAACTTCAAAATGGGCATGTGCACCAAAACAAGGCACAATAACGTTTACCCCTTCTTCAACATAATCAGTCATTATGGAGTCATCTCTGGAAAACAAATCCTCATCTGAAGAGAAATACTCATCTACAGAGGCATACTCATCATCCGACTCTTCTTCAGCCAAACAAACCTCAATCACATCAACTTCATGGTAATAATTCCTTTTACCTATAACCTTGATGGTTCCATTATCCAACAACAACTGAACACCTTTTCTCACAATTGAACATCCTTGGGAGTTCTGGTAGCAAATTCGGAAAGATCCATACTGATGTTCCACCTGACCAGCCATGTGGCAGAAAGTAGCATGCAATTGTACAAGATCCTCATTCATATATCCCACATCAAAGATTATGAACTCTCCAGGACATCCAGAAACCATGTTTACCTCCTCTTCATACTCTTCCCTAGGCCTGATTATATGGATGAGGCCCTCACCCATCATCTCCTATAAATCAACCTTTATCTTGTCACAACCCTTATATCCATACTACAAATAGCACAACCGGCATGGTCATGCGTATAGTAGCTAAATTCACAGAGGTTTGCATACATTTTCACCAAATCTCCTCTAACCAGATTAATATCAAAAATCTGGATGTCGTATGGACAACCGGCCACCATGTTCACAGCATTTTCTCCTCCATGCTTGGGTAGAGGATTATCTTTCACATTAGGGCCCACATCTTTGAAAGATAGAATACCGGACTTCACCAATTTCTACACCTTAGTCTTCAAAGGATAGCAATTCTCAACATTATGCCCTGGTGCTCCCTGATGAAAAGCACATGTTTGGTCTGCCTTGTAATACCAAGGCAAGGGTGATGGTACAACGGGAGGTGGTCGGGTCTGAACCAACTTCTTTTGAATTAAAGTTGTTAGTAACTCTGTATAACTCATGGGTATAGGGTCATAACTCTCTCTTCTCTGATTATACCCTTGATTCCCCTGCTGGGATGATCTCTGATAAGCAACGGTGGTGGGAGCTACCCCCATAACTGGGGTAACTGAGGCGACTTGCTAATGACGCTGATAACTTCTTCTAGGAGGATTAACTCTCCTCTCTTGTATAACCGAATTTGTATCTCCTTCCTTCTTTTTGGTAAACCTATAGGATGGCTTCTTCGTATTTCCATAACTTTCACCCTTCGTTAGAAGGCCTTCTCTTACAGCCTCTTCTAAGCGGATACCCATGCCTACCATTTCAATAAAGTCACTTGGCGCACTCGCTACTATACTCTCATAGTAGAAAGCACCCAGAGTCTTCAAGAAAATCTTAGTCATATCCTTCTCTTCCATGGGAGGAATCACTTGGGCGGCTACCTCACGCTATCTCTGTGCATATTCTTTGAATGATTCCCTGTCTTTCTGAACCATGGCCCTGAGTTGATCACGGTCAGGCGCCATGTCTACGTTGTATTTGTATTGTCTGATAAATGCTTCTACAAAGTCATTGAAAGTATGGATATTGACGCTATTCCAAACTCATATACCACTTTAGCGCAACACCGGTCAAACTATCCTGAAAAAAGTGAATCAGCAGACACTGATCATCAGTATGGGTAAACATTCTCCTTACATACATCACCAGATAAGCACGAGGGCAAGTGTTTCCCTTGTACTTCTCGAATTTCGGGACCTTAAACTTTGCAGGTATCTTAACATTCGGGACCAAGCATAAATCATTCACATTCTACTCGAACAATTCCTTTGCCCTGAGGGCCTTCATCTCCCTCTACATCTTGTCAAAATGTTCTTGAAAATCATTCATTCTATCATAGAGACCAAATTCTTCACTTGGTGTAGGAAAAGGACGAAACATATCATCATTAGCAAATGGAATCATATTCACCGAAGGAGGTGCAGCATGAGCGACATGCACCATAGGAGGTGCAGGAGTAACAGTAGTCTGAACAACTGGAGGTTCTTGAGGACCAAGATTGAAACTTTCAAGCGCAAAGTTCTCTGGATTTCCCCATGGATAACCTTAAGGCACACGCTTCTGAATAACAGCTGGAGTAGCAGACACAAGAACAGTCGGAGCTTCGGTAGTAGCCCTTGTTGGTTGAGTTTGAACACTCGGTGGCTGATTCTGAGCAGCCACCAAATATTCCATCAGAGTAGTAAGATTGGCCATGTCGGAGTTCAAAGCAGAAACCTCCTCGCGCAGCTCGTAATTCTCTTGTTCTAAGTTGTCCATCTTCCTTCTGAAATTAGCTCAAGTGTTGTAGTGGTGAGACAACTTGCTGAACAAAGTAAAGAAGCTTGGTAAGACACCTGGATATGAATAATAAATGCAAGAAATATATGCAATATGATGCATGATATGCAATGCACATGATTTATTTTGTTTTTAATATTTCAAGGGACTTAAAGATTTATAACACATTGCGAATATCAAAGTAATAACACATACTGAAAATTTTTATTATAATAACTTCAAAATGGATTACAAGTTTCAATAACCCCAAGTACAAGATGAAAATAAAGTCTAAAAACCTAAGAAGAAAAGCTGATGGATATCACTCTATACGCTGGCGCTTCCCTGTAAGCCTGGAAATCTGAGCCTTCAACCTCTAGTTTTCTTCAGCATATCTGGTGGCAACCTCCTTCCAATCACCTGAATTAGGAAGTGAGAAACTATCAACTGACTGAGGCTTAGGAGAAAATAAATCCTCTTGCCTCTCCATCATCTCTACACCCTAAATTTCAAGGATCTCAATCAAGTCGTCTTTCTCCTTCAAGTTTGCTCTATAGGAAATCTCTAAAGTTTGACACTGATTCTTCCAAGCATCATTTTCTTGTTGCATCGTGACTAAAGCAAGTTGTATCTCTTATGTATCATCCAATAAGGGAGGAGTGGTCTTCGCAAACAAATCAGGCATAGGTGTTTCCCAGGAATACGGCATCTTCAACTAAATAACTCTCGTTTGGACCCACTGAAGATATGGCTCCAAAGAAACAACCCCTCTTAGTCGCAAATATTTCCTACTCTTCTTATGAATGTGACGCCAGGCCTTCACAATCTGCTCCATACCTTCCTTATGGTCTTCTCCCTCCTTCAGAAAGAAACTACTCAAATGAATACTATTTGGCTTATCCCTCATCAGATAACCAAGTTATCGTCGTGTAAGAATGGGGTTATAGTTAATTCCTCCCTTTGTACCAAGAAGAGGTACATTGGGGAAACTACCAAAATTGTCAAAAATCTCTACATCCTAGTAAGCTCGATGATACCAATCAATATCTGAGTGAGCAAGTGCCATGATCTTAGGAGCCCAATGGGGTTCCTTCACAACATCCCAAAAAGCATTCGACTGACGCATATGAGAGATGAACCACTGGTACAAAAGAGGCGTACAACAGATAATCACCCCCATGATAAGAATTCTGAAGATGAATAGAGTAATTAGCATCTCCTAACAATGTAGGAACTGGGTTTCCAATCATGAAGATCCTGATAGCATTAACGTCAACAAACTTATCCATATTAGGAAATAAGAACAACCCGTAAGCAAGTAGAGTAAAGATGGCCTCAAAAGCGATTGTACTCTTCATCCTGGAAAAGTAACGAGCTTTCTCCAATAAAAACTGAGCTGGTAACCCTCTAATCCCTCCTTTAGTAGTCATAGGGGCTTCAACCTTAGACTTCCCCAGATTAATCAAATAAGCAATCTCATGTGATTTTAGCTCACCCTCTAAATCAGTGAAAGGAACACGATTGGTAATAGGTAAATCCAACGGATAAAAATACTCTTCCAATGTAGGCATCAACTGATAGTCAGGGAAAGTAAAGCAATGATACATCGGATCATAGAACTGGACCAAGGTCAAGATAATACCCTCCTTCATCCTAAGTGTGGCGGTAGAAATGTGCAAGACTAAGCCTTTGGATTGATTAGAATTTATACAAATAAAAATAAAAAATTGCCACCGCGCTTTATTGTTTCCAAAGGAATGGGAAAAGAGCGAATAACCCAAAAAGAGGGTGAAAGATTCAAGGTAAGGGGGTTGGTTATGCAAAGGGAAGGTATTAGCACCCTAAACATCTAAGGTACTCCGCATGAACCTCTTTGAAAAATCTGTATATTTCGGCTATAAAAATGTGTTGTATATAAAATGGATGGTGGAGGTGAGAAAAGAAATATTTTTATGATTTTTGCACCCGCCGCGGTTGCGAACCTTTAGTGCCTACGTACCACCTTTCATGCAATAGAGGATCAGGGTACACGTAGTTCCTCTTTTAAAAATTTGAAACACAAGTGTGTTGGTTGATTTTATGAGATAAGACATCATCGCAATTGTCCGTGTGAAAAAACATACTTACTACCCACAATCATGAGAAAGGAGAATTTGCATCATCTCAAAGTGGAGGATATGGCTTGGATTTTAAAATCAACAATGCCTCACTCAACACCCAAGTGGAAAATATCTCACTTCACTACATATTGTAGAAGTATAGTTGTTTGCATCACTACAAGGATTGACAAGAGTCTAATCTTTTGAGAAAAGTTTAAAGATAAAAGCCAAAGTGGCAAAATGGTTTGAAATGAGATTGATTGACTTTTAGTCTTCTCACACAAAAAAAGGTCAAGGTATTATTAAATTGATTGAAATTTATTTATGAAAATGTTTCGAAGATGCATGGACCTAAGTCCAAGTTTATTATGAAAATGTTTCAAGTTTCAAAACAAGAAGAGTTTTTTTTTAAGGAGGGAGAAGATTTTTGAAATTAAAGAAGATGGGAGGAGAAGAAGAGGCTATCCTAAAGCATAAGGTAAAAGCTAGGGATAAGAACCATCTAACTAACAAGAAGCCAATACTTGACATTATGAGTCAATATAGAATTCCCATTCTTCGGATTGAAACCAAGCAAGCAAAGATACTAGACCTCTTGAGAGAACCAAACTTCAAGTGTTTTAAGTCTTCGCAAAAATTGGGCAGAGTAACGGCTGTATACGGGTGAATTCCAGATTACAAACAAAGATCGTAATCTCAATAACCTGCACACAAAACAAACAAACAACCCAATGTCTTGAGGTAAACCTCAAGAACTCCAGACAAAATATCAAATAAAGTCACAAAGTCTCTAAGATAGGCCAAGGTCTCTAATCCTAAGTCCAAGAAGTCCATCACTCCATAATGCAAAGGATAGTAACCATGTAGTCCAAGTATCATTAATGATTTTTATGGTTCATGTTGATTATTAGGTGTCTTTAAAAAGAAATAAAAGCTCAAGTGAGAAAAATAAAAATGACATAAAAGTAAATGCTCAAGTGAGAAAAGATGAAAATAGCATGAAATGTAAAATGCTAAAAGTAAATGGTACATAAAGCATGGAAATAAAAGCATAAAGTAAAGTTAATTGTTAGTAATTAGTGGTTAGTTGGATAACCATCTTGAAACTTGCATTTGGAACTCATTAGAGGATTGGTAGAACCAAAGCCTCCACACAACAAGTTGCATTTGCTTTTTGTCAAGTATATCATCCATTTTGGAATTCTCACAAGGCAACATGTAATGATCAACGATGTTTAAGTGATCCGCGTTGACCAAAGGTGTTGTAGATCCATTAGAGGATTGGTAGAACCAAAGCCTCCACATAATGAATCTCAAGGTTATTGGATCAAAGAGATCAAATTAACATACTTGGGCTTGCAATCATAAGTTTGGGCCACGAATGATCATTTAATCGAATTGGGACAAAATTTAGCGCTATTTTAAGCAATCGTAAGTGGACTTATGTAGAAGTCACACCTATTTTGAGGCCGGTCAATAGCAATCTATGTACTTCATGTTTGGATAAATGATATAGAGATCACCGTCCCTTAACATGTATCACAATTAAAAAAGAAAGGGATAAGATGAAGAGGGAGGGGAATGATAAGCTAATTTGGATCACCATTTCAAAATTCTTTCATCTTTAAATTCAAACACTCCTCTAGATGGATTAAAGCACTAAACATATCATTAATCCAAAGCACCAAAAATGAATTAAAGAATTCACTCTTAGGTAGATTTGAATTTATGAACATTTATCCAACTTCATCTACATCACAAAGTCCATTGAGTTTAAAGACAAATTAGACATTTAAAATTGCAATCCAAACCAACAATCAAAAGGAGTGAGTAGAAAAAGCATTTTGGATCAAAGCTACCCCAAAACAAGGCAAAAAGGGGCATTTTGTCCCTGTGTAAATCGATTGCACTATTGTGTAAATCGATTTACACAGTAAAATTTTCTAAAAATTGTGCAAAATTGCTTATGTGCAATCGATTGCACTACAGTGCAAATCGATTGCACACAGTTACAGTAGCAAAAACAACATTTTATAAGGGCAATTTCTTGTTCAAACTTTCCATCAAACACCTTATGATCATGGATCCACTTGAGCACAAAAATTCCATCAAATTATGATAAAATAACACCATTGAAATCACAAAATAATGCTCAAAGAATCAATCCCAAAGATCACCAAGAGATCACATTGTGAAAGATGAATTATCCAACTTATCAAAGGTAGATCTAGAGAATTATCAAAACAACTTCAAGAATTTGCTTCAATTCAACCACAAGAATCAATTGAACAAGCTTGGATGTAGAGAATTGATGGAGAAAAAGTGTTTGGATGAAGGTTTAGCTGAAAGATTAGTAAGCTTCAATGTAAAGCTTACTAACTTTTTGAAAATGGAGCTTTGAGTGAATTTGGTAGATGGAGAGAATTGAGAGATTTTTTAGCAAGGTGGATTTGGCTATCAAAAGCTTAAAATTTGAATGAAATGAGAGCTCTATTTATAGAGTTTTAGGATTGGGATTAGTGGTAATTTGGTAATTGATTCTTGGAGCCAAAATTTGAATTAATGATAACTCTTTCAAAAATTAGAGACAAAATTTGAATTAATGATAATTCTTTCAAATATTAGAGCCAAAATTTGAATTAATGATAATTTTTTTTAAAAAATGAAAGATTGGCACTAAAATTTGAATTAATGATACATCTTTCAAAAGTGAAGGAAAATTGAAGCCAAAATTTGACAAGTTTAAAATGCTGATTTTTTTTAAATTTTCATGTTGTGCAATCGATTGCACTACAGTGCAAATCGATTGCACAGTGTATTTTTTTCAAAAATGGCACAAAATACACTATGTGCAATCGATTGCACTTTAAGAGAAATCGATTGCATCAGTGAAAAAAATGAAAAATTTTAATTCTTTTTCTTTGCAAATAGAGATTTTAGGAAAATAATACCAGAAATCCTTATTTGTCAGATGCTTCGACTTGGTACCTACAAAACAAAAATGTACAAAGAAAAAGACAAATATTTTTTTGTATTTTGATTAGAAGTTAGTCATTAACACATATACAAAATACACAACCAAGGTGCTTGGATATTCCTCAAGAGAAAACTTAAAGATAGGGAAAAAAAGTGGAAGAACCAACCCTAATGTGATCTTGTTATGATCGAGTTGATATGATATGATAGAGGAATCTTGGGGGGAAAAATTGGGGTACAACAGCTGCTCTTATTTAAGTGTCTTCTATCCGGAGATACGAAGGTTACAAATCTTCGTGTCGACGCGATTGAAGATACTTAAATATAAAACTAGCCCTATTTTTGTCTCTAAGATGCCATGCAATGCTTATGATTATGGATGCATATGAACATAACAAAAGAGACGCAAAGTAACACTGGGGATGCCACAAAAATGAAGAAACAAAGGAGCAACCCCACCAGGAAAATAAATCACTGGTGGACCAAAAGAATAGAACCAGAGAGGAGGATAACAAGCATCGACGTTCACTGCCGATGTCTACCAATGTTCACTGAAGGTAGAGAGAAGAAGATATACCGACTCACAGATGAAGGTAAACTACCAACTCAATAGTTGAAGATAGAAGAGAAAATATATCATGCCATCACCGTTCACTGACGAGGAACTATCACCGTTCACTGATGATAGCAAAAAGATAATAAACACTGACGTTCACTGCCGATGCACTACCAACATTCACTGAAGGTAGATTTTGAAAATATCATACCAATCGTCGTTCACTAACGAGGAACCACCATCGTTCACTGATGATAGCAAAAAGATAAGAAACACCGACGTTCACTGCCGATGCACTACCAACATTCACTGAAGGTAGATTTTGAAAATATCATACCATCGCCGTTCACTGACGAGGAACCACCACCGTTCACTGATGATAGCAAAAAGATAATAAACACCGACGTTCACTGCCGATGCACTACCAACATTCACTGAAGGTAGATTTTGAAAATATCATAGCATCGCTGTTCACTGACGAGGAACCACCACCGTTCACTGATGATAGCAAAAAGATAAGAAACATCGACATTCACTGCCGATGCACTACCAACATTCATTGAAGGTAGATTTTTAAAATATCATACCATCGCTGTTCACTGATGAGGAACCACCATCGTTCACTGATGATAGCAAAAAGATAAGAAACACCGACGTTCACTGCCGATGCACTACCAACGTTCACTGAAGGTAGATTTTGAAAATATCATACCATCGTCGTTCACTGACGAGGACCCACCACCGTTCACTGATGATAGAAAAAAGATAAGAAACACCGACGTTCACTGCCGATGCACTACCAACGTTCACTGAAGGTAGATTTTAAAAATATCATATGTTCCCCAAACTTCTGGTGTTTCACCTAGAACGGGTCTCAACTTCTTCCTTAACCAAGTAATTCCTCCTGGAAAGGGTAATATGTAAGTTGTCTCAAATAAAGAGACTTCCACTTGCAAATATTTCACAACGAGCAATTTCTGTGAATTTAAAGTCTTGCCATCCACTGGCGTAAATTAACGACGGACTGCAAGCTAACCACTCATAGAGGAAATAGCAAAAAAAAGTTACGTCGACTTGTACAGGGAAGCACGAGTTGCTCAAACAAAGATACATGTTGCTTGTTGTCATGGAGGATTGCAAAAAGAAACGACTTTCTGGGGATAGAAATGTGGCTTCCCGGGGAAAAGAGAGATGACCTCCTGGGGAAATGAAATATGACTTCCTGGGGAAATGAGATATGACTTCCTGGGGAAATGAGATATGACTTCCTGGGGAAATAGATATGACTTCCTGAGGAAATGAGATATAACTTCCTGGGGAAATGAGATATGACTTCCTGGGGAAATAGATATGACTTCCTGAGGAAATGAGATATGACTTCCTGGGGAAATGAGATATGACTTCTTGGGGAAATGCCACATTATTCCTGCTGAAGAGATAAAGTCTTCTCGTGCAAAATAAATGCATAAATCAACGCTCAAAGTCCTCAGAAATCCAGAGTAAATAATATTGTCATGCAACCACGAATCCAATTAGAAACAAACTGGAGCAAGACGGCCAAAGAAGATACATCCTTTGAGAAATAAACTCAAGAGGAAAAACCAAATCCAACTAAGCAAGGAGCGCTGCAGGAAGGTTTGAACACAATGTCAATAAAAAATGATTTGTAACAATGCATGATGCATGTATGAATGTATGAGTGATATCGTGCATATGCTGGTAAAAGGATACATAATCGAACAAAACTTCCTCAGGTACTAACAACATTGGTCTAAACTTCAACCAGAAAGATCAATCCAAGAAAGGTAAAAGAAACTACGGAAACCAAACCTATTGTCTGTCCTAACTTCACTGAGGAGAAACATAATCCGGATGTAGCTAAATCAAACAGATATCGGGATAGAACATCTTTCTTCCGTTTTCATCAGAGAAACCAGTTTTCCAAAAACAACGTGCCTACTGAAGATTGCAAAACTAGTCTCAAATAAAGCAGACTGACGCCAAGACAACCAAACCTCACTGAGGAAATCAAACCCACTTCGCTGGAGAAAAAAAACTGAGGATTGAAAACTTTTCATCATGAATACTCATTCCAACAAGAGATGCCTTGGGATAACCTTCCCAGGGAATAACACACAGACTTCCATGGGGAAAACAAATGTTTCACAGTCTGTACTCCTACTGGGGATTTCGATACTGATTGTGAATAAGGAAAATGGAAACCAAATTGTCAAAACATCCACTGGGGAAATCAGGCCCACTTTGAAGGAAGAAAAACATACGGACTTCACTAAGGGAGACAATACTTCATCATCGAGACCTCTACCGGGGACTTCATGCTGACTTCATTGGGGAGGTCGACACCACATCATCGAGGGGAAACCAAGATACGTTCTTCACTGGGGAAAAAGGACTTCTATCAAATAAACAAGGCCTTCATTGGAAAATACTGGATTGAGTCTTCATATCAACCAAACCTATTCCAACAAAAGATGCCCTGGTGTAGTCTTTTTGGGAAATCAAGAAGTCAACACTAATGCCAATACTGCAAAAAGAGCGATATCTTAGCACACCAAGGGAATAAAACCTTTCATCATATGAGGGAAAACTTCGTTGGGGAACCTGGGACAGAGGCTTCTGACCATGCAAACCCAAAATCAAAAGCGAACCAAGACTTGGCCGGGGATCATGGGATCACAAACCTAATATTGTACCTTACGCCAACTGGTATCGTCTTTAATTATCTGAGAAACACACAAAGATTGCGCATATACCAACAAGATGACCTGAGAAAAACCTTCACGAAGGAAGTAAATATTCTTAAAACAACCGGAGTTTGTTCATTCCAGGGATCGCCATTTTTGTTGTCATTGTTTCATCACAAATCTCAAAGTCAATTGAATTGTAAAGATGTCTTTCTTTTTGAAAAGTCAATTTATTTATTTTTTTAATATTTTTGCTTTGAAAGTTATTATCAGTAATAAATGAAGTCTTTGCAAGCTAAATAAAAATAAGAACAAAAAGAATTGGGCAAAAGCTCAAATTTTATTAATAGAATGGTAGTCTACGAATGGCGAGACTCCATGGATGATTACAAAGTTTGGGAAATGGTAATATATAAAGGAAAAGATACATTGAGATACAATGACCACCATTCCCCTAACAACTTTTGAAGTCCTGAGCAGCAGCTTTTGTTGAAGTATGGTGAGGATCCGAGAAGATTGTTACTTCAACAATCAAGTCTTGTCTAACGTAGTTACTTGCCAAGAAAAATCCCTAACTTTTTCCTAAGCTGCCCTTGCGGGTTTTCAACTTAGCGGGAAATTTATTCTGTTTATGTCTCTAATTTTTGCCTAGACCTCCCTTTCGGGTTTTCAGCCTACCGAGACTCTCCTTTTTGCCTAAGCCGCCCTTTCGGGCTTTCAACTTAGCGAGTTGTTCTTTTATTTCTTTAGGCGAAGTATTTCTTGACTGCGTCAGCATTCATGGGACGTGGGAACTCCTCGCCATCCATAGTTTCAAGAATTAATGCACCACCAAAGAAGGCTTTCTTGACAACATACGGGCCTTCAAAATTGGGAGTCCACTTGCCCCTAGAATCAGTGTTAAAAGACATGATCTTCCTGAGCACGAGGTCGCCTTATCTGAATTCACGAGGTTTGACCTTTTTATCAAATGCTTTATTCATTCTTTTCTGATATAACTGCCCATGACATAAAGCTGTCATCCTCTTATCTTCAATCAAATTAAATTGGTCAAACCTGTTCTGGACCCATTCAGCCTCTATCAACTTGGCTTCCATTATCACACGCAACGAGGGAATCTCTACCTCAACAGGGAGTACAACTTCCATTCCATATACCAGGGAGAACGGGGTTGCTCCTGTTGAAGTGCGGACAGATGTTCAATATCCATGTAGAGCAAAAGGGAGCATTTCATGCCAATCCTTATATGTAATAACCATTTTATGGATAATTCTCATGATATTCTTATTAGCAGCCTCAACAGCCCCATTCATCTTTGGCATGTATGGAGACGAATTGTGATGGACAATCTTGAATTCTTCACACAGTTCTGTCATCATTTTGTTGTTCAAATTTGAGCCATTGTCAGTGATGATTCTACTCGGCACACCATACCGGCATATCAGATTGTTTTTGATGAAACGCACAACCACCTGTTTGGTAACATTGGCATAAGAAGCAGCCTCTACCCATTTGGTAAAGTAGTCAATCGCTACCAAAATGAAACGGTGTCCATTCGAAGCTTTGGGTTCTATCATCCCAATCATGTCAATACCCCACATAGAGAAAGGCCATGGGGAGGAAATTACATTGAGAAGTGTCAGAGGTATATGGATCTTATTTGCATAAATCTGGCATTTATGGCACCTCTTTGCAAATTTGTAACAATCAGATTCCATAGTCAACCAATAGTAACCTGCCCTTAGCATCTTTTTACCCATCGAATGTCCATTAGCATGAGTGGCAAATGAACCTTCATGAATCTCATGCATCAACATGTCTTCTTCGTGTCTATCCACGCATCTGAGCAAGACCATGTCATAATTTCTCTTGTATAGCACATTTTCACTGAGGAAGAAACTGCCTGCCAATCTTCTCAATGTCTTTCTATCTTTCCTCGATGCACCAATCGGGTATTCCTGAGTCTGAAGAAAATGCTTGATATCATAATACCAAGGTTTTCCATATGCTACCTCCTCTATAGAAAACACATGAGCGGGCCTATCCAGCCGTCGAACTGTAATACGGGGTATATCATTCCAAGAATTCACTTGATACATGGAAGCCAGAGTTGCCAGAGCATCCGCCATTTGATTTTCATCTCTAGGGATGTGATAGAATTTAACTTTATTGAAGAAGGGTAGCAATCTTCTAGCATAATCTTTGTAAGGGATCAAGCCAGGGTGACGAGTATCCCATTCTCCTTTAATCTGATTTATTACCAAAGCTGAATCACCATACACATCTAGAATTTTGATTCTGAGATCAATAGCTTCCTCAAGACCCATGATGCAAGCCTCATATTCTTCCATATTATTAGTGCAATCAAATGCTAGCCTCGCAATAAAAGGAATGTGTGATCCATGAGGAGTGACAATCACAACACCAATTCCTTTACCATAAGCATTCACCGCTCCATCAAAAATCATACTTCAATGAGATTTAGGGTCAGAGCCTTCCTCAGGCAATGGTTCATCACAATCTTTCACTTTCAAGAACATCACGTCCTCATCAGGGAATTCAAATTCTGCAGACTGATGATCTTCCACCGGTTGGTGAGCAAGGTAATCTGCCAAAACACCACTTTTAATAGCTTTTTGAGTGCGGTACTCAATATCATATTCAGACAACAACATATGCCAGCGGGCAATTCTCCCTATAAGAGCAGGATTCTCAAAAATATACTTGATTAGATCCATTTTGGAGATCAACCAAGTGGTATGATTCAACATATACTGCCGCAAACGTTTTGCCGCCCAGGCCAAAGCACAACATGTCTTTTCTAGGATGGAATACCGCGACTCACAATCAGTGAACTTGTTGCTGAGATAATAAATGGCGAACTCTTTCTTCCCTGTTTCATCATGTTGTCCCAGAATAAAACCCATGGATTTATCTAACACTGTTAGATACATAATCAACGGTCTTCCTTCTACGGGAGGGAGCAAGATAGGAGGTTCACGCAGATACTCTTTAATACTCTCAAATTCCCTTTGGCATTCATCCGTCCACACACAACATTGATATTTCTTTAACAACTTAAAGATCGGTTCACACTTTACAGTCATGTGGGAAATGAATCTGGAAATATAATTCAAACGCCCGAGGAAACCCCTGACTTACTTTTCAATTCTTGGTGCTGGCATTTCTTGAATTGCTCTGACTTTATCAGGATCAACTTCAATTCCTTTCTGGCTAACAATAAAACCCAACAATTTCCCCGATCTAACTCTGAAGGTGCATTTATTTGGATTCAAGCGGAGACGAAACTTCCTCAAACACTGAAACAACTTCAACAAATATTTTATATGCCCTTCTTCAGTTTGGGATTTAGCAATCATATCATCAACATATACTTCAATTTCCTTGTGCATCAGATCATGGAATAGGGTTGTCATAGCCCTCTGGTACGTTGCACCAGCGTTCTTCAACCCGAAGGGCATCACTCTGTAACAGAATGTTCCCCAGGGTGTGATAAACATTGTTTTTTCCATGTCCTCTGGAGCCATTCTTATTTGATTATACCCGTAAAATCCGTCCATGAACGAGAATACTTTGAATTTTGTTGTGCTATCCACTAACATATCAATGTGAGGTAATGGAAAATCATCTTTTGGACTAGCTTTATTTAGATCTCTGTAATCTACGCACATGCAGACTTTTCCGTCTTTTTTAGGTACTGGGACAATATTGGCAATCCATTTAGGATACACAGACGTCACAAGAAAACCAGCATTTATCTGCTTTAGGACCTCCTCTTTGATCTTTACTACCATATCTGGGTGGGTTCTTCTTAACTTTTGTTTAACTGGTGGACACTCTGGCTTCAATGGCAAATGATGCTCAACAATGTCTGTATCTAGACCAGGCATGTCTTGATAAGACCAAGCAAAAATATCCACATACTCTTTCAACAGCTCAATCAACCCGCTCTTCACATCAAGATGCAACGATGCTCCAATCTTAATCTCTTTCGGATCTTCTTCTGAACCCAAATTAATCACCTCCATAGGCTCCTTATATGGCTTAATGGTATTATCCTCGTGCTCAAGCAACCGTGAGACCTCTTCTGGAATCTCATCATAATCTTATTCTTCTGCCCCAAACACAGGACATTCAAAGTTAGGAGAGGGTGCAGGGTCATTGCATTCAACGGGTTTTTTAATTAATCTGCACATATGATTTATGATTGCTTTTAGAAACTGACACATATAACAAGTGATCATGCAGATTAATTTTCAGTTATCATTTATTTTGAAAGGGTTTTTTATTTGATTACCATTTCCCAAGAAAAAGCAGAAAATAAAGACATATTTTTGGAAGCAAAGACAACTTTTATTAATGATCTTAAAAATCAAAGCAAACGGATAAGCCCATACAATACTTTCACCTTGGGCAGAGTGAAAGCTTTTCAAAGAAAGAAACAAATTAACAAAACAAATTACTTTGAAATATGTATGCAAGAAGGAACATCAATGGTGACCCAGTTCTGAACTCGGACTCCATGCGTCACAAAATTCGGTACTTCCTGCTCTGCTTCATCCTCTACAATGGCATGCAATTACACAAGATCCTCATTCAAATACTCCATATCAAAAATTATGAATTCACCAGGACATCCAGAAACCATATTCACTTCCTCTTCATACTCCTGCAAATCAGCATTTATTTTCTCACAACCTTGTATATCTGTAATGCAAACAGCACAACCGGTATGGTCATGCGTATAATAACTGAATTTACAGAGATCTGCGTGCATCTTCACCAAATCCCCTCTAACCAGATTAATGTCAAAAATTCGAAAGTCACCAGGACAACCGGCCACCATATTCACAGCATTCACTCCCCCGTGCTTGGGTAGAGGATTGTCTTTCACATTAGGTCCCACGTCTTTGAAAGATAAAATTCCAGACTTCACCAACCTTTGCACTTCAGTCCTCAAAGGATAACAATTCTCAACACTATGCCCTGGTTCTCCCTGATGAAAGGCACACGTCTGGTCTGCTTTGTAATACCACGACAATGGTGATGGTACAGCGGGAGGTGGTCGTGTTTGGACCAACTTCTTCTGAACCAATGTTGGTAATAGCTCTGCATAGCTCATGGGAATAGGATCATAGTTCTCCCTTCTCTGATTATACCCTTGATTCCCCTTCTGGGATGGTCTCTGATAAGCAACGGTAGTTGGAGCGGCATTAATAACAGGAGTAACTGAGGCGACTTGCTGATGACGCTGATAATTCCTTCTAGGAGCGTTTACCTTTCTCTCTTGCATAACAGCATTTGTATCCCCCTCTTTCTTCTTTGTAAACCCGTAAGATGGCTTCTTCACACCTCTACATCCTTCACCCTTTGTCAAACAGCCTTCTCTTACTGCCTCTTCTAGGCGGACACCCATTCCTACCATCTCTATAAAATCACTTGGGGAACTTGCTACCATTCTTTCGTAGTAGAAAGCTCCTAGCGTCTTTAGAAAAATCTTGGTCATTTCTTTCTCTTCCATGGGCGGAATCACTTGTGCAACCACTTCACGCCATCTCTGTGCATACTCTTTGAATGATTCTCTGTCTTTCTGAACCATGGCCCTAAGCTGGTCACGGTCAGGCGCCATGTCCACATTATACTTGTATTGTTTAATGAATGCTTCTCCCAAATCATTAAAAGTATGGATGTTGACGCTGTCTAAACTCATGTACCATTTCAACGCAGCACCGGTCAGACTATCCTGGAAAAAATGAATCAGCAGACGCTGATCATCAGTATGGGTAGACATTGAAGGGGTGAAAAACACAAGAAGGGGGGGTTGAATTGTAAAACTGAAATCTAAAGCAATTGACAAGATATTTTTATCCTGGTTCGTTTGATCTCAAACTACTCCAGTCCACCCGTCAAGGTGATTTCGCCTCTCTCCAACGAGGTCTTAATTCACTATATTCAACTGAATATTACAGACTGCTTTAACAACTGCTAAAGCCTTCTTGATTCAAACCACAACCCGGTTTGTCAAGGCAACACTTTCTTACAAAGGTATAAAACAATGTGTGTGGATGTTTTCTACAAAACTTTATCACAACTGTGATGTATACACAAAATGAAGCTTAGAAATTAGATTGCTAAACAGTAATGGAGTATCAGAGTATGTGGTTTAGCAAAACTGGTAGAACGAAGATTATGGTTCAGCTTTGTGCGTGTAGAGATTTGGAGAGCATTAGCCATTATAATCTTCAAAGCCTTGTTTATATAGCACTTGAGAAGATGAACGTTGAATGCAATATTCTTGATTCAATGCTAATAACAAGCTTTCCTTTTTGAGCAGATCTTGTCTAGAATGAGGCCGTTGAAATTAATTAGCTTTCAATGCACAGTACCGTTGCTTCTTTAACGCACGTTCTGGCTTGGCTCATTCTGATTCTGCTTCGCTGCTGATGAACTATTGTGTTTCTGTATCAGAGTGTTTGAGCGCAGTCTTGTTCATCAAGCTTCAGCATGTGCGTGAGTTGATCATCTGATCTTGACGTTCTGATGTAGCAACTTCTGATGCTGGTGTATGACATCAAATTCTGATGCTGAATAAACGTGATCTTGCTTATTTCAATCAGAGTATCTGCAAGTCAGAACATAATAATTTTAGGCAGCAGATAGTTCATTCATGAAACTTATAAATACTATATCTTTTCACTTTGTTATCATCAAAACTTAAATATAGGGTAGTAGATTCAAACATTGTTCTAACAATCTCCCCCTTTTTGATGATGACAAAAACTAGATATTTTAAATGAAAAATAACGTGAAAAGGTATCAGAGTTAAGAAGTACGGAGAAGTCAGAGTTAAGAGATACTCCCCCTGAGTTGATTACTTCCCTTTGATTATACGTGTTCTTCAGGATCAGATCTTTTTCTTTCTTTGAACATCAGATTATCAGAGTCTTTGACTTATCAGAGAGCAGAGCTTCAGAGCTTTTCTTGTCAGAGCTTTGCTTTGGATCAGAGTATTAGGACGATCAGAACTTCATATTGATCAGAGCAACATTGATCAGAGTTTCTAGTCTTCAGAGTGTCCAAGAGCTTCCTTGTGCCTGTAGACTTTAAACAAAACAGAAAAAACATTTCAAGTAATAAAGTTAGAATGTTTGAGAATTTCTGTCTAGTTAGCCGTTATTGATTTAAATATCATTCTTGTTCTCCCCCTTTTTGTCAGCAATCAAAAAGTGTTGGTGATGTGCTAAAACAATTAAGATCAGAAAAAAAACTAATTATATTAGGATAGTTCAGAATCAGAGCAAGAAAATATTACAAAGCATAATCAAAACAGTACATCAGAAAATGAAGAAAACATGAAAAAGGTCATGCATGAAAAAGATTTAAGGTTGAGGAGGCAAGCGTGTGAACAGGCTCTCCAGCATCGCTTGAATCTTTTCAGAAGTTTCATTTTGCTTCTGCACCATGCTGACAACAGAGTCAATCTTGCTGTCCTGCACATCCATTCTTGCTTTCATCTTCTGATCATTATCATCCATCCGCTGCTGTAGACGCAAGTCATTCAGCCTTAATTCTTCCAGAGTCTGCCTGTCCAAGGCAGCTTGAGAAGCATCAGAAGGAGGAGGCTTCTCAGAACTTTCAGCAGCATCTTCTGCTTGACTTTCAGCCTGAATGGTCTTGTCTTCTTCTGATGGTTGCACCTTTGCAGCTTGCTGTTTCTCAGACCAAGATTCACTGTCCAGAGGGAGCACAACTTCCTGAGGCAGCTGACTTTCAACTTCCTTCAGCAGCTTGCTGAAGTTCTGTTGTGCCTGCTCATAGTTGATATCCTGCAACTTGAGGGCTTCAGCACGTACCCATAGTCTGAACTGTGACCAGAGCTGATCAGAAGCAGCTGGGTCAATCATCCCAGGACAGACTTGCTTCAAAGAAGCAATCCATTGCAGCACACCTGTTTCAAAATTCAAAATACCAGAGCCAACATCTGGTTGCTTTGGTTTTGGGATGGCAATTTTGTGTCTTAGATCAGCAAGACGTTCAAGACTGGTTAAGTCAATGAAAGTCCTGCTGGGGTTTTCAGCGGTTTTCTGAGAGGCAGTTTGTTTTGGAGGAGGGGTATCAGAGTCAGATATTTCGATTGGAGTGGGTGGTGTTTTGGGAGTTTTTGGAGGTGTCGATTCTAATGAGGATGGTAACTGGGGCATGAAAACAGTGGTTCCACATGGCAACTGCATTGCCAACGGTGATGGTTGAGGTGAGTGAGGGTCAGAATGATGAGGAGAAGGGGTTTCAGAGTGGTGAAACTCTGTTTGTGGTGAAGGAGGATTTATTTCTGGTTGGGGAGAGGGAGGTGGAATCTCTGATTGCTCAGGGATCAGAGGTTCTTCTGAGAGTGGTTGTTGTTGTGGTTCTGGTTCTGGTTGTTGTTGTTGTTCTGGTTGTGGAGGAGGAACATTTAGTGGTTCAGAGTTTGGTTTAGCAGAGGCATGTTCACGCTCAATATCAGCCAGCACTTGGTCAAGTGCTGTTGTTGTTGAAATTGTTGGTTGTTTGGGTTGTTTGGTTCTAGGTCTTCTGAGTAGTAAGGCCTCAGAAGGGTCTTCTGGTATGGTTTCATCAATGGTAGGGATTGGGATTGATATTCTATGGGAGGTTTGAGGAGCAGCAGATGCTGGAATAGTAAAAGATTTTGAAATGGGGGCAGCAGATGAAATACCTCTTTTCTTTGGAGTCTGATGAGATGATCCTTCTGATGGCGCTTTCCTCTTCTTTGTCTTCTTCAAAGTCACTTCTGCTTGGGGTTGACTCAGATCTTTGATCTTCAGCTTTGAACCTGTATCTTCTGCCTTGTACGCATCTGGGTACCTGAGAAACATCTCTGGTTTGGATTCCATTTCAGAAAATACCGGAAAATCACTCAGAGGCACTCTTCTGCTGGAGATATCAGCAGTTGAAGTAGCTCTGGGTTCCTTCTAAATATTTTCTATCAGCTTCATCTTTTTCAGATTCTTTGCGTTCAGAGGCTTCCCAATTGTTGGTTCAATAGTGCTCAGCTCCTGAGCTTCAATCAGATGTTCAATCAGCCTATTCTCTGTCAGAATATCTGATATAAGCCTTCCAAACGGTATCCAGTCCCTCTTGGTTCTTTCTTCTTCTCTAGTTTCTTTCACACTGGTCTTGAGATGGTTGAACAAGAAGTGAGCCAGATTGATCTTTATCTTCTGATCAATAAAGTAGATCAGAAACTGCTGATCCACATTTATATAATCAGGAGAACTTGTTGGTTTCCTGTGGTTGAAGCATCCCAGAACAATCTTAGCCCATACTCTGCAGTGATCCTTCAGATCCTTAATCTTGCTGCTGGGCATTCCAAGAGTGAAAATCCTGTTAGCTACCACAGCTGTATCAGCGCATCTTTCAGCCATGTCCACACAACGGACTCCACCACCACTTTGACTGATTAGCCTTGCAATGAGATCTTCAGAAATCACAATCTTCTTTCCCATAACAGAAGAGATGACTAGATGTTTTGAAACCTTGGCGTGAATCCAAAATTCCTTGACCAGCGCTGGGAATGTTGGTCCAACCAACCTATCGAAATACCTTTCCCACTTTTGAGCCCTAATTTCTTCAGTTAGGTCAAAACCATTTTCCTTCAAGCTTTCAAAGTCAATGATTAACTCAGAGAGCACTTCAAGGTTCTTCACCGGAGTGAGGAGAGTTCTGAGTGGCACCTGATATTGCTCAGAAGTTGCTTTCTTCTGATTGCCTGCAGAAATGCTGGAGGATGCCATTGTTCACACTAAAAAAGCTTTGAGAATGAATTGGAAAAAAAGTTTGCAAGGGATGAACTCAGAAATATGCAGAAAATGCTTGAGTGATTGTGAGAAAGCGTAAAGAATAAATGAGAGATTAATGTGCTTAAATAGAGTTTTCAAAATTGTTTTGAAAAGTTAAACGTTTTTAAGAGAGAGAAAAATCATGATTGCCATTTAAAAAGCGTGATTACTTTTCATTAAATGCTTGCTGATTTTGGGGGATTTGAGAAAGATACTTAAAAACGGTTACCAGACATGTGTCTCAATGCACCCAATCAGCGCTTTGCCTTCTCAGAAGCGTGCACGCGTTCTGCTTCAGAGATATGTTGATGATTGGATGACACTTGTTTGATGTAGTGATCAGCACGTCTGTCTTTGAGATTAGACTCTCAGATCTTTAGACTTGCATCTGATACAATCTGCATGTTCTATCTTTCTGAAAGGAGATTGATCAGAAGTTCACAGTAAAATAATTACATTCTGAAGATAAATATATGAAATTAAAACATTTTCATTCTGGGCATACTTTCATGCTGAGATGTTTCAGAATGAAATTAAACCTATCTTCTGAAAGGGGTTTAGTAAAGATATCAGCCCATTGATGGTCTGTATCTATAAATTTTAAGTTCAAAATACCTTTCTGAATATAGTCCCTAATAAAATGATGTTTTATTTCTATATGCTTAGCTCTAGAATGTAAAATGGGATTCTTACTTAAGCAAATTGCAGAAGTATTATCACAAAGTATAGGAATGTTACTCTCAAAAATCTGGAAGTCTTCAAGCTGACTTTTCATCCAGAGCATTTGTGTGCTACATCCTGCTGCTGCTATGTACTCAGCTTCTGCTGTTGACAGAGCAATTGTTGATTGCCTTTTGCTGGACCAAGAGATCAGATTTTCTCCCAGAAACTGGCAGCTTCCAGAAGTACTTTTACGTTCCACTCTGTCTCCAGCAAAGTCAGCATCACAGTAGCCTACTAAGCTGTAATCACTAGATTTTCTATAAAACAAACCCAGATTAGTAGTACCTTTCAGATACTTGAAAATTCGCTTAACAGCTGTTAAGTGAGATTCTCTAGGATCTGATTGGAATCTAGCACAGATACAAACACTGAATAATATGTCAGGTCTTGAAGCAGTCAGATAGAGGAGAGAACCAATCATACCTCTGTAGACTTTCTGTTCTACACTTTTGCTTACCTTTTCTCTTTCCAGAATGCACGTGGGATGCATTGGAATCTTTGATGGCTTACATTCTGAGAGGTCAAATTTCTTCAGAAGATCTCTGATGTATTTTCTCTGATGAATGTAAGTTCCTTCTGGAGTTTGATTGATCTGAATTCCTAGAAAGAATTTCAGTTCCCCCATGAGGCTCATCTCAAATTCTGCCTGCATACACTTAGCAAATTTTCTTCCAAGAGAAGGATTAGTAGAACCAAAAATAATATCATCAACATAAATTTGACAGACTAAGATGTCACTCTTAACTGTTTTACAGAATAGAGTAGTGTCCACTTTCCCTCTGGTGAATTCATTTTCAAGCAGAAAGTTACTTAGCCTTTCATACCAAGCTCTGGGAGCTTGTTTCAGACCATACAGTGACTTCTTTAGTTTGAAAACATGTTTTGGATGTTTTGTATTTTCAAAACCTGGGGGTTGGTGAACATAAACTTCTTCTTCTATATAACCATTTAAGAATGCACTTTTGACATCCATCTGATACAGAGTGATGCCTCTATTAATAGCAAATGAAATTAAAAGTCTGATAGATTCTAACCTGGCGACTGGGGCAAAGGTTTCTGTATAGTCTATCCCCTCTTGCTGACTATAACCTTGTGCAACCAGTCGTGCCTTGTTTCTGATCACTTCACCTTGTTCATTTAGCTTGTTTCTGAACACCCATCTTGTTCCAATGACGTTGAATCCTTTTGGTCTGGGAACGAGATCCCATACGTCGTTTCTGGTGAATTGATTCAGCTCTTCTTGCATTGCCAGAATCCAGTCATTATCCAGAAGTGCTTCATCAATAGAAGAAGGTTCAATCAGAGACATAAGTCCCATAAGGGTTTCTTCAGAGTTTCTGAAGCTTGCTCTTGTTCTGATTGGATCTTCCTTTCTTCCTAGGATAGTCTCTTCTGGGTGATCCAAGCTGCTTCTGGGTAATCTCTTCTGAGGTTGATCAGCAGCTGTTGAAGGATTTCTAGCAGTGCTCCTTTCAGACGTTGAAGGAATGTCTGTGTTGAGAGCTTCTGATGACTTGTCTTCAGAACCTGCAAATTCAATTTCTATACCTGCAAAAATTTCATTCTGCTTTGACTTTTCAGAGTCAAGCTTATCATCAAAACGAACACTGATTGATTCTTCCACAATCTGTGTTTCTGTATTGTATACTCTGTACCCTCTTGAGCGTTCAGAGTATCCTAACATAATACACTTCTGTGCCTTAGAGTCAAACTTGTTCAAATAATTCTTTGTATTTAACATAAAGCAAGTACATCCAAATGGATGAAAATATGAAATGTTGGGCTTTCTGTTCTTCCACAATTCATATGGAGTCTTTTCCAGAATAGGTCTTATTGAGATTCTATTCTGAATGTAACACGCTGTGTTTATTGCCTCTGCCCAGAAAGTCTTAGCAACGTTTGTCTCATTGATCATGGTTCTGGCCATTTCTTGCAATGTTCTGTTCTTTCGTTCTACAACTCCATTTTGTTGGGGAGTTCTAGGACAAGAGAAATCATGCAGAATGCCTTTGTCATTAAAGAATGACTCAAAATCTTTATTTTCAAATTCTCCACCATGATCACTTCTGACTTTAACGATTCTAAGATCTTTTTCATTCTGAACTTGGTTACAGAAGGTAACAAACAGAGTGTGACTCGTCCTTGTGTCTTAAGAACTTTACCCATGTCCATCTGCTATAGTCATCTACGATTACTAACCCATACTTCTTACCACTGACTGAAGCAGTTTTAACTGGTCCAAATAAGTCAATGTGCAGAAGTTCTAATGGCTTAGAGGTAGAAACAACATTTTTGGATTTAAAAGAAGGTTTTGCAAATTTGCCTTTCTGACATGCTTCACACAGAGCATCTGAATTGAACTTCAAATTTGGAAGTCCTCTGACCAGATTGAGTTTGTTAATCTGAGATATTCTTCTCATACTAACATGCCCCAATCTTCTGTGCCAGATCCACTGCTCGTTGTTAACAGACAGAAGACATTTTACATTCTGACTCTTTAGTTCAGAAAGTTTGATTTTGTAAATGTTGTTTTTCCTCTTACCATTAAACAGGATAGTCCCATCTTTCTGACTAACAGCTTTACATGATTTTTGATTAAAGATTATATCATAACCGTTATCACTTAATTGACTTATGGATAACAGATTATGCATCAATCCATCTACTAGCAGAACATTATTAATAGAGGGAAGATTTCCATTACCTACAGTTCCAGAGCCAATTATCTTTCCCCTCTGATTGCCTCCAAAGCCAACGTGGCCTCCAGGCTTAAGTTCCAGGCTTTGGAACATATGCCTTCTTTCCGTCATGTGTCGTGAGCAGCCAGAGTCCAGGTACCATGACTGGTGTTTCTGACTTGCTGCTAAAGATATCTGCAACATGTATTATTTTATCCTTAGGTACCCAGATTTTCTTGGGTCCTGATTTGTTAGTTTTACCAAAACTCTGGTTGAATTTTGGTTTCACAGAGTGCTTACTGCTAGTATATTTGATGTCATGTGTGTGACCATACACAAAGTGTGAATTTAGAGGAGTGTGTTTAATGGTTAAGTCCATGACATTCTTTGGTGTAGGAACCTTACCTTGGTATCCTATTCCTTTCCTGCCGTTTCTGCTAACTCCATAGATCATTGAAGCCATTCTGCTTCTATCTATGCTTTTAGCAAGGAACTTCTGGAAACTGTGATCATACTCCTTGATGATCTCATCAGCGTTGCTGGGAGTTTCAGAAATTGGTTCCTTCTGAGAGTTTTGTAAAGTGTTTTCTAATTTTGAAATTTTATCTCTCAGCTCAGAATTTTCCAATTTGAGACTCTCAGACTTATTAGAGTTAGATTCAAGATTCCTTTTCAGGTCTCTGAATTTAGCTCTAATCTGCTGATAACGTTCCATAATCTCATTAAGGCTTTCAGCAAGTTCAGCCTTTGTAAAGTTAACAGCGAAGTTAGGAAATACCTCTTCTGTGTCTGATTCTGAGTCTGATTCAGAAGCTTCACTATCTTCTGAAATGTTTGCCATGAGAGCTATGTTTGCCCTTTCATCATCTGATTCTGAGTCAGCTTCAGACGAGTCAGAGTCATCCCATGTGGCCATGAGACTTTTCTTCTTCTCTCTTCCAAACTTCTTTTTGGGCTTTTCCCTCTGAAGCTTTGGGCAGTCACTCTTGTAGTGTCCTTGCTCATTGCACTCGTAGCAGATGATGTCTTTGGTGTTTGGCTTCTTGCTACTGGAGGAGCCTTCAGATCTTCTGTATCCAGAGGAAGAATCTGTCCTTCTGTATCTGGAAGAAGACTCGTTCTGATCAGATCTTCTGGGATTCCTGAACTTCCTTTGTCTTTGCTTCCACAGTTGATTTACTCTTCTGGAGAGAAGGGAAAGTTCGTCTTCTTCTGATGAGGATCCATCAGATGTTTCTTCAACTACCTGAAAAACTTTAGACTCAAATTTTTTGTTAGATTTTAACGCTAAAGGCTTACCTTGCTTCGAGGCTCATCAGCTTCTAGCTCTATCTCATGACTTCTGAGGGAGCTTATAAGTTCCTCCAGAGTGATTTTGTTGAGATCTTTAGCTAGCTTCAGAGCAGTAACCATAGGCCTCCACTGCTTGGGTAAACTTCTGATTATTTTCTTGACATGGTCAGCAGTAGAGTATCCTTTGTCCAGAACTTTGAGACCAGCTACCAGAATCTGGAATCTAGAGAACATAGTTTCAATGGATTCAGATTCTTCCATTTTGAACGCCTCATACTTCTGAATGAGCGCCAGAGCTTTTGTTTCTTTGACTTGAACGTTGCCCTCATGCGTCATTCTGAGAGAATCAAAGATGTTCTTCGATGTGTCTCTGTTGGAGATCTTTTCATACTCAGTATAGGAGATGGCACTGAGGAGGATGGTTCTGGCCTTGTGGTGATTCTTGAAGTCACGCTTTTGTTGATCAGTCATTGATTTTCTATCAATCTTCTGACCACTTGCATTCACAGGATGCGTGTATCCATCTGTCACCATATCCCATAGATCAGCATCATGTGCTAGAAAGAAGCTTTCAATTCTGTCTTTCCAGTAATCAAAGTTTTCTCCATCAAAAACTGGAGGTTTGCCACTGAATCTGTCTCTGTCCTCATTGTTGTCATTGCTGATGTGAGAATTGTTTCCTGCCATTGTGTTTTTCTGACGCTGGATCTTGTACTGACACGGTTAAGTGTTTTAGCTCAGAACCAGGCGCTCTGATGCCAATTGAAGGGGTGAAAAACACAAGAAGGGGGGGTTGAATTGTAAAACTGAAATCTAAAGCAATTGACAAGATATTTTTATCCTGGTTCGTTTGATCTCAAACTACTCCAGTCCACCCGTCAAGGTGATTTCGCCTCTCTCCAACGAGGTCTTAATTCACTATATTCAACTGAATATTACAGACTGCTTTAACAACTGCTAAAGCCTTCTTGATTCAAACCACAACCCGGTTTGTCAAGGCAACACTTTCTTACAAAGGTATAAAACAATGTGTGTGGATGTTTTCTACAAAACTTTATCACAACTGTGATGTATACACAAAATGAAGCTTAGAAACTAGATTGCTAAACAGTAATGGAGTATCAGAGTATGTGGTTTAGAAAAACTGGTAGAACGAAGATTATGGTTCAGCTTTGTGCGTGTAGAGATTTGGAGAGCATTAGCCATTATAATCTTCAAAGCCTTGTTTATATAGCACTTGAGAAGATGAACGTTGAATGCAATATTCTTGATTCAATGCTAATAACAAGCTTTCCTTTTTGAGCAGATCTTGTCTAGAATGAGGCCGTTGGAATTAATTAGCTTTCAATGCACAGTACCGTTGCTTCTTTAACACACGTTCTGGCTTGGCTCATTCTGATTCTGCTTCGCTGCTGATGAACTATTGTGTTTCTGTATCAAAGTGTTTGAGCGCAGTCTTGTTCATCAAGCTTCAGCATGTGCGTGAGTTGATCATCTGATCTTGACGTTCTGATGTAGCAACTTCTGATGCTGGTGTATGACATCAAATTCTGATGCTGAATAAACGTGATCTTGCTTATTTCAATCAGAGTATCTGCAAGTCAGAACATAATAATTTTAGGCAGCAGATAGTTCATTCATGAAACTTATAAATACTATATCTTTTCACTTTGTTATCATCAAAACTTAAATATAGGGTAGTAGATTCAAACATTGTTCTAACAGACATCCTTCTCACATACATCACCAAATGAGCATGAGGGCAAGTGTTTCCCTTGTACTTCTAAAATTTCGGGACCTTGAACTTAGCAGGCACTTTATCATTCGGGACCAAACACAACTCATTCACATTCTGCCCGAACAACTCTTTTCCCCTAAGATCCTTCGTCTCTCTTTGCATTCTATCAAACTTCTCTTGGAAATCATCCATTATGTCATAAAGACCCAAGTCTTCACTCGGCGGAGGGAAAGGACGACACACATCTTCATTAACAAACAGAACCAAATTCACCAAAGGAGGTGCAGCAGGAACAGTATGCACCACAGGAGGTGCAGGAGTAACAACATTTGGAACCACTGGAGTATCTTGAGGACCCAGATTGAAACCTTCAGGTGAAAAATTCTCTGGCATTCCCCATGGATAACCCTGAGGCATACGGTTTTGAACAACAACCGGAGTAGCGGATACAGGAACAGTCAGAACTTCAGTACTTGCCCTTGTTGGTTGAGGTTGAACACTCGATGAATGATTATGAGCAACCACCAGAGCTTCCATCAGAGTAGTCAAGTCGGTCAAGCCAGCCTTCAAAGCGGAAACTTCTTCGCGTAGCTCGCGATTCTCCTGTTCTAAGTTGTCCATCTTCTTTTTGAAATTAGCCCGAGTGTTGTAGTGATGAGTCAGCTTGCTGAATGAAGTAAAGAAGCTGGGTAAGGCACCTGGATATGCATAACAAATGCAAAAACATGTGCAATATGATGCATGATATGCAATGTATATGATTATTATTATTTTATCATTTAATATTTCAAGGGATTTAAGATTTACAGACATATTTTAAACATCAAAATAACAACGTATTTGAAATATTGAAAACTTTTATTATAATAACTTCGAAATGGGTTACAAGTTTCAATGATCCCAAGTACAAGATGAAAATACAATCTAAAATCCTGAGAAAAGGAACTGATAGAGATCAATCTGTATGAATGCGCTTCCCTGTGAGCCTGGCAATCTGAGCTCTCAACCTCTGGTTTTCTTCCCCATGTCTAATGGCAACCTCCTTCCAATCATCTGAATCAGGAAGTGAACAAACAACACCTGTTTGAGGCTTAGGAGAAAATAAATCTCCTTGCCTCTCCATAGACTCTACTTCTCGACTCTCAAGGATCTCGATAAAATTATCTCTCTCCTTCAGGTCTGCTCTGTAGGAACTCTCTAAAGTCTGGAACTTGTTCTTCCAAGCATCCCTTTCCTGTTGTATCCTAACCAAAGCAAGTTGCAGCTCTTCTAGATCATCTAATAAGGGAGGAGTGGTCTTCACAAACAAATCAGGCATGGGTGTCTCCCGAGTATACGGCATCTTTAACTGAATGGCTCTTGATCGGACCCACTGAAGATATGGCTCCAAAGAAACAACTCCCCTAGGTCCCAAATCCTTCCTACTCTTCTTATGAATGTGACGCCAGGCCTTCGCAATCTTCTCCCTAGCTTCCCTGTGGTCTTCTCCTTCCTTCAGAAAGAAACTACTCAGATGAATATTGTTCGGTTTATCCCTCATCGGATAACCAAGTTGTCGCCGTGCAAGAACAGGGTTATAGTTAATTCCTCCCTTTGTACAAAGAAGAGGCACATTGGGGAAACTACAACAATTGTCAATAATCTCCGCATCCTGGTAAGCTCGATGATACCAATCAATATCCGAGTGAGTAAGTGCCATGATCTTAGGAGCCCAACGGGGTTCCTTCTTGACATCCCAAAAAGCGTCAGACTGGGGCATATGAGAGGTAAACCACCGGTACAACAAAGGCGTGCAACAGATAATCATTCCCCCATGATAATAATTCCGAAGATGAACAGAGTAATAAGCATCACCCAACAGTGTAGGAACCGGGTTTCCAATCATGAAAATCTTGATAGCATTAATGTCGACAAACTTGTCCATATTAGGAAATAAGAATAATCCATAGGCGAGTAAAACAAAGATGGCCTCAAAAGCAACCGTACTCTTCATCCTGGCAAAGTAACGAGCTTTCTCCAATAAGAACTGAGCTGGTAATCCTCTAATCCCTCCTTTGGTAGTCATATGAGCTTCCACCTCAGACTTCCCCAGATGAATCAAAGCAGCAATCTCGTGTGGTTTTGGCTCACCCTCCAAACCAGTAAAAGGAACGCGATCGGTAACAGGTAAATCCAATAGATAGGAATACTCTTCCAGTGTTGGCATCAACTGATAATCAGGAAAAGTAAAGTAGTGATACACCGGATCATAGAACTGGACCAAAGTTGAGAGAAAACCCTCCTTCATCTTCAGCTTCATGAGAGGAATAATGGATCCATACTTCTTCTGAAAGTCTGCAGAACACTCGATCTCGGGAATTAGACTGATCAACTCATCTATCTTAGGATCCTTGAAACTGTATTTCCCGGTCTTTCTCTTTCCAGAATCCATGGTTTAAAAGTACCTGAGATATTCACAAATAGTCAACCTTTAAATCCCTTGAAATATTGTTTTCTTCAAAAGATGCTTATGAGTGCATGGATGCATGATGCAACAATCACACACAAGATCACACATATAGGGTTCATAGGTTCAACGTCACGAGCATGAGGTCGAAGGTACTACCCATAAGGTATTGGTCTAAAAAGTTATCACCTTCCGAATAAGGTTCTAGAGGTTCCTAGAGTCTACATCCTTCCTTCGCATATTACCAACTTCCCGATTAACTCGGTAATTAGTAATATTCTCAAGAAAGACTCGTCCGAGCGTAGTATCGCGTGACAAATACTTCCGGATTACTCCGTTATAGCTTCCGCACTACACCTAAAAGGCCAAGAGGGGTTAGGTAATCTACGGTCCTCAGCTTCGGCAGGCTCCCAGGTCGAAAGCAGTACGTCTTCCCGATTACTCGGTAAACGACACTACAGTCGAAGGGGCCTCCACTGAGTGGGGGATCTCATGCCTCCTTTTTTGGGATTACTCCCTCAAAGTTAACATGGCTATACCTCCCGTCCTATCTTAAAGTTTGCCCAAGACCGGGTATAGGACTTATGAGTAATCACCAAGCACCCTGTAAACCAGGAAAATCCAGACAAACATATATACAAAATATAACACATAAACAACAATAGCACATATACAGATATAAATAAAGATAGGTTTAACCCACTTAGGGATGGACCAGCAAGAGGTCAATCTCTCCCCAATGAAGTCGCCATTTTTCTGTGGCGGTAGAAATGTGCAAGACTAAGCAATTGGAATGACTAGACTTTATACAAACCAAAATAAAAATTGCCACCGCACTTTATTGTTTCCAAAGGAATGGGAAAAGAGCGAATAACCCAAAAAGAGAGGGAAAGATTCAAGGTAAGGGGGTTGGTTATGCAAAGGGAAGGTATTAGCACCCTAAACATCTATGGTACTCCGCAGGAACCTCTTTGAAAAATCTGTATATTTTGGCTATAAAAATGTGTTGTATATAAAATGGATGGTGGAGGTGAGAAAAGAAATATTTTTATGATTTTTGCATCTGCCGCGATTGCGAACCTTTAGTGCCTACGTACCACCTTTCATGCAATAGGGGATCGGGTACACGTAGTTCCTCTTTTAAAAATTTGAAACACAAGTGTGTTGGTTGATTTTATGAGATAAGACATCATCGCAATTGTCCGTGTGAAAAAACATACTTACTACCCACAATCATGAGAAAGGAGAATTTGCATCATCTCAAAGTGGAGGATATGGCTTGGATTTTAAAATCAACAATGCCTCACTCAACACCCAAGTGGAAAATATCTCACTTCACTACATATTGTAGAAGTATAGTTGTTTGCATCACTACAAGGATTGATAAGATTCTAATCTTTTGAGAAAAGTTTAAAGATAAAAGCCAAAGTGGCAAAATGGTTTGAAATGAGATTGATTGACTTTTAGTCTTCTCACAAAAAAAAGGTCAAGGTATTATTAAATTGATTGAAATTTATTTATGAAAAAGTTTCGAAGATGCATGGACCTAACTCCAAGTTTATTATGAAAATGTTTCAAGTTTCAAAACAAGAAGAGTTTTTTTTTTAAGGAGGGAGAAGATTTTTGAAATTAAAGAAGATGGGAGGAGAAGAAGAGGCTATCCTAAAGCATAAGGTAAAAGCTAGGGATAAGAACCATCTAACCAACAAGAAGCCAATACTTGACATTATGAGTCAATATAGAATTCCCATTCTTCGGATTGAAACCAAGCAAGCAAAGATACTAGACCTCTTGAGAGAACCAAACTTCAAGTGTTTTAAGTCTTCGCAAAAATTGGGCAGAGTAACGGCTGTATACGGGTGAATTCCAGATTACAAACAAAGATCGTAATCTCAATAACCTGCACACAAAACAAACAAACAACCCAATGTCTTGAGGTAAACCTTAAGAACTCCAGACAAAATATCAAATAAAGTCACAAAGTCTCTAAGATAGGCCAAGGTCTCTAATCCTAAGTCCAAGAAGTCCATCACTCCATAATGCAAAGGATAGTAACCATGTAGTCGAAGTATCAATAATGATTTTTATGGTTCATGTTGATTATTAGGTGTCTTTAAAAAGAAAGAAAAGCTCAAGTGAGCAAAATAAAAATTACATAAAAGTAAATGCTCAAGTGAGCAAAGATGAAAATAACATGAAATGTAAAATGCTAAAAGTAAATGGTACATAAAGCATGGAAATAAAAGCGTAAAGTAAAGTTAATTGTTAGTAATTAGTGGTTAGTTGGATGACCATCTTGAAACTTGCATTTAGAACTCATTAGAGGATTGGTAGAACCAAAGCCTCCACACAACAAGTTGCATTTGCTTTTTGTCAAGTATATCATCCATTTTGGAATTCTCACAAGGCAACATGTAATGATCAACGTTGTTTAAGTGATCCGCGTTGACCAAAGGTGTTGTAGATCCATTAGAGGATTGGTAGTACCAAAGACTCCACACAATGAATCTCAAGGTTATTGGATCAAAGAGATCAAATTAACATACTTGGGCTTGCAATCATAAGTTTGGGCCACGAATGATCATTTATTTGAATCGGGACAAAATTTAGGGCTATGTTAAGCAATCGTAACTGGACTTATGTAGAAGTCACACCTATTTTGAGGCCGGTCAATAGCAATCTATGTACTTCATGTTTGGATAAATGATATAGAGATCACCATCCCTTAACATGTATCACAATTAAAAAAGAAAGGGATAAGATGAAGAGGGAGGAGAATGATAAGCTAATTTGGATCACCATTTCAAAATTCTTTCATCATTAAATTCAACCACTCCTCTAGATTGATTAAAGCACTAAACATATCATTAATCCAAAGCACCAAAAATGAATTAAATAATTCACTCTTAGGTAGATTTGAATTGATGAACATTTATCCAACTTCATCTACATCACAAAGTCCATTGAGTTTAAAGACAAATTGGACATTTAAAATTGCAATCCAAACTAACAATCAAAAGGAGTGAGTAGAAAAAGCATTTTGGATCAAAGCTGCCCCAAAACAAGGCAAAAAAGTGCATTTTGTCCCTGTGTAAATCGATTGCACTATTGTGTAAATCGATTTACACAGTACAATTTTCTAAAAATTATGCAAAATTGCTTCTGTGCAATCGATTTCACTACAGTGCAAATCGATTGTACACAGTTACAGTAGCAAAAACAACATTTTAAAAGGGCAATTTCTTGTTCAAACTTTCCATCAAACACCTTATGATCATGGATCCACTTGAGCACGAAAATTCCATCAAATTATAAGAAAATAACACCATTGAAATCACAAAATAATGCTCAAAGAATCAATCCCAAAGATCACCAAGAGATCACATTGTGAAAGATGAATTATCCAACTTACCAAAGGTAGATCTAGAGAATTATCAAAACAACTTCAAGAATTTGCTTCAATTCAACCACAAGAATCAATTGACCAAGCTTGGATGTAGAGAATTGATGGAGAAAAAGTGTTTGGATGAAGGTTTAGCTCAAAGATTAGTAAGCTTCAATGCAAAGCTTACTAACTTTTTGAAAATGGAGCTTTGAGTGAATTTGGTAGATGGAGAGAATTGAGAGATTTTTTAGCAAGGTGGATTTGGCTATCAAAGCTTGAAATTTGAATGAAATGAGAGCTCTATTTATAGAGTTTTAGGATTGGGATTAGTTGTAATTTGGTAATTGATTCTTGGAGCCAAAATTTGAATTAATGATAACTCTTTCAAAAATTAGAGCCAAAATTTGAATTAATGATAATTCTTTCAAATATTAGATCCAAAATTTGAATTAATGATAATTCTTTTTTAAAAATGAAAGATTGGAACTAAAATTTGAATTAATGATACATCTTTCAAAAGTGAAGGAAAATTGGAGCCAAAATTTGACAAGTTTAAAATGCTGATTTTTTTTAAATTTTCACGCTGTGCAATCGATTGCACTACAGTGCAAATCGATTGCAGTGTGTTTTTTTTCAAAAATGGCGCAAAATACACTATGTGCAATCGATTTCACTTTAAGAGCAATCGATTGCATCAGTGAAAAAAATGAAAATTTTTAATTCTTTTTCTTTGCAAATAGAGATTTTAGGAAAATAATACCAGAAATCCTTATTTGTCAGATGCTTCGACTTGGTACCTACAAAACAAAAATGTACAAAGACAAAGACAAATATTTTTTTGTATTTTTATTAGAAGTTAGTCAACAACACATATACAAAATACACAACCAAGGTGCTTGGAGATTCCTCAAGAGCAAACTTAAAGATAGGAAAAAAAAGAGGAAGAACCAACCCTAATGTGATCTTGTTATGATCGAGTTGATATGATATGATAGAGGAATCTTAGGGGCAAAAATTGGGGTACAACACTAAGCTTCATGAGAGAAATGATGGATCCATACTTATTCTGAAAATCTGCAGAACACTCAATATCGGGAATTAGACTGATCAACTCATCTATCTTGGGATCCTTGAAATTGTAATTTTCGGTTCTTTTTCCAGAATCCATGGTCAAAAAGTACCTGAGATATTCACAAATGGTCAATTTTAAGTCCCTTGAAATAAAATTTCTTTAAAAGATGCTTATGAGTGCATGTATGCATGATGCAACAATCACACACAAGATCACACATATAGGGTTCATAGGTTCAACGTCACGAGCATGAGATCGAAGGTACTACCAATAAGGTATGGTCTAAAAGTTATCACCTTCCAAACAAGGTTCTAGAGGTTCCTAGAGTCTACATCCTTCCTTCGCATATTACCAACTTCCTGATTAACTAGGTAATTAGTAATATTCTCAAGAAAAACTCGTCTGAGCGTAGCATCGCGTGACAACTATTTCTGGATTACTCCGTCATAGGTTCCGCACTACACCTAAAAGGCCAAGATGGGTTTGGTATTATACGGTCCTCAGCTTTAGCAGGATCCCAGGTCAAAAGCAGTACATCTTCTCGATTACTCGGTAAACAAAACTACAGTCAAAGGGGCCTCCACTGAGTAGGGGATATCATGCCTCCTTTTTTGGGATTACTCCCTCAAAGTTAACATGAATATACCGCCCGTCCTATCTTAAAGTTTGCCCAAGTCCGGGTATAGGACTTATGAGTACTCACCAAGCATCCTGAAAGCCAGGAAAATCCAGATAAACATATATACAACATATAACACATAAACCATTGAAGTCTCCATTTTTCTGTAGTGGTAGAAATGTTTAAGACTAAGCCATTGGATTGACTAGACTTATATAGATCAAAATAAAAATAATCACCGTGCTTTATTGTTTCCAAAGGAATGGGAAAAGAGCGAGTAACCCAATAGAGGGCGAAAAGACTCAAGGTAAGGGGTTAATTATGCAAAGGGAAGGTATTAACACCCTAAATATCTATGGCACTCCACTGGAACCTCTTTGAAAAATATGTATATTTTGGCTATAATGTTGTATGAAAAATAGATAGTGGAGGTGAGAAAAGAAATATATTTTTTTATGATTTTTGCACCCACCACGGTTGCGAATCTTTAGTGCCTACATACCACCTTTCATGCAATAGGGGATCAGAGTACACGTAGTTCCTTTATTAAAATTTTAAAACACAAGTGTGTTGGTTAATTTTATGAGATAAGACATCATCGTCATTGTCCGTGTGGAAAACATAGTTACTACCCACAATCATGAGAAAGGCGAATTTACATCATCTCAAACTGGAGGATCTGACTTGGATTTTAAAATCAACAATGCCTCACTCAACACCCAAGTGGGAAATATCTCTCTTTACTGCATATTATTGAAGTATAGTTGTTTGCATCACTATAAGGATTGACAACAGTCCAACCTTTTGAGAAAGGTTTTAAAATAAAAATAAGCCAAAGGGGCAACATGGTTTGAAATGTGATTGATTGACTTTTAGTCTTCTCACAAAAAATGTTTAGGTATTATTAAGTTGATTGAAGTTTATTTATGAAAAAATGTTTTGAAAATGCATGGACCTAAGTCCAAGTTTATTATGAAAGTGGTTCAAATTTAGAATGAAGAAGGGTTTTCAAAAGGAGGGAGAATATTTTTGAAATTAAAGAAGATGGGAGGAGAAGAAGAGACTATCCTAAAGCATAAGGTAAAACCTAGGGATAAGAATAATCTAACCAACAAGAAGACAATACTTGAAATTATGAGTCAATATATAATTATCATTCTTTGGATTGAAACCAAACAAGCAAAGATACTAGACCTCTTGAGAACCAAACTTCAAGTGTATTAAGTATTCAAAAAAAATTGGGCAGAGTAATGGTTGTATACGGGTGAATTCCAGATTACAAACAAAGAATATAATCACAATAACCTGCACATAAAACAAACAAACAACCCAATGTATTGAGGTAAACCTCAAGATCTCCAGACAAAATATCAATTAAGGTCACAAGGTCTCCAACATAGGCCAAGGTTTCTAACCCTAAGTCCAAGAAGTCCAATGCTCCATAATGCCAAAGATAGTAACCAAATAGTCCAAGTATCATTAAAGCCTTTTTTAGGGTTCATGTTGATTATTAGATGTCTTGAAAAAGAAAAGAAAGGCTCAAGTGAGCAAAAAAAATATAACAAGGATATAAATGCTCAAGTGAGCAAAATACAAATAACATGAAATGTAATGCTTAAAGTAAATGGTACATAAAAAATAAAAGCATAAAGTGAAACAAATTAATAATTAATGGTTAGTTGGATGACCATCTTGAAACTTGTATTTGGAACTCATTAGAGGATTGGTAGAACCAAAGCCTCCACACAATAAGTTGCATTTGCTTTTTGTCAAGTATATCATCCATTTGGAATTCTCACAAGTACCATTTAATGATCAATGATATTTAAGTGATCCGTATTGACCAAAAGTATTTTAGATCCATTAGAGGATTGGTAGAACTAAAGCCTCCACACAATGAATCTCAAAGTTGTTGGATCAAGGGGATCAAATTAACATACTTGGGCTTGCAAACATAGGTTTGGGCCACGGATGATCATTTATTCGAATCGGGACAAAATTTAGTGTTATGTTAAGCAATCATAAGTGGACTTATGTAGAAGTCACACCTATTTTGAGGTCGGTCAATAGCAATCTATGCACCATTTGTTTTTAGACATGATATAGAGACCATGCTCCAATAACACTTAGTGCAATAAGAAAGAGATGAGATGAAGAGGGGTGGAAAAGAATACAAACCACATTTGAATTAAATTTTAATTAAACTATTATTAAAATTATTCATCCATTTTTATGGAGTTAGACTGAACACCATGAATCCAATGATGTTAACAAAGTTCATAATGAAAATTTCAACCCAAGATCAGCTAGAAAATAATCACAAAATAATATTCTATTTAATATATACATTAAAAATGTTTTAAAATGTTTTAAAAGAGAAAAGTATCAACTATGTTCAAATTAATCAAGAAATAAAAAGTAAGACCATAGAAAAATCAAAAAAGGACTCAAATATTTTTTATAAATTTTTTGGTAATTTTTTAAAGTCAGAAACTATTTTTAAAATTAAAAGAAATGAGTAAAATAAACCAAAAATGATAAAAAATAACAAAGTCAGAAATAAAAATAGAATAAAATTAAATAAAAAATAAAAAAATGAGGTCACCAATATTAGTCACAATATCATTGGATCATTCCATAATTTTTTCAAAATTTAAAAATGCATAAAAGTATTTTTAAACATTTAAAACAATTCAAATAAAGTTATAATTTATAAAAAATATCAAAACACAAAATAAAATTGTGAAAAAATAAAAATCAGAAAGAGAAGAATCAAAAATATTTTTCATAATTTTTTCAGATTCTTTGGACTAAAAATGAATTTTCTATGATTTTTTGAAGTTTAAAACAATTAAATATAAAAATCAGAAAATAAAATAAAAATCAAAAAGATGTGGACCAATGGATGAGAGTCAAAATGTGTTAGTAATCAAATCCAAGGGATCTGGCACGCTGTGCACATCATGGCAATTAGTGAATAAAACACTAGATCACTTATTAAAAGAGAAATTTAAAAAAAAAACAAGTGGCGCGCCTTCATTGGTTGGAAGATGACACGTTCGTCATCTTCAACCTCCAACCAACGTGAATTGCAGGTCTCTCAAACTATAAAATCAGAAGCTCAGACATATGCCATTTGCTTCATCTCTTCAAGACGAAGACAACCACACCTTCGCGACAAATTTATATAAATTGTAGCTATAGCAATTTGTAAGGAAAATTTTGAAAAGGGATTTGAAATTTTATGGCCAAAACGTGTTTCCAGATAAAAGTAAGTGTTGCAACTAGAACCAGCGCAATGAGAGCATCACAATGATATCAAAGTTTTGAAGAATTGATGGAGAAATCTACCTATTGAAGTTGAGTTGTAGAGCTCTGAAACTGGACTTCTATGGAGCAATATAGGGCACGATTCTTGAAGGTAATTGTATGGTTAGCTTCAGGGAAGATCAAGGAAGGTGAATTGATAGAAAAATTGGATTGAAAAAGGCTTGAATACTAATTATGAAGTTACAGAAAATTGAGTTATGGAGCAAGTTTGGCAGGGTGATTCTGGCTATTCAAGATTGAGAAAATGAATGGGATAGTTCATGTATTTATAGGAGAAGCAAATTGGATCAAAAGGAAGAGTGAATGATGCATTTTGGAGGGAGTTCGTGTGAACCTGATGCACGAGTGAAGTGAGATCTTATTTTCACCAAAACACATCCAATTTTTTTCATTTTGAGGTGCTAAACCCTTCTGGAAAGTTTGTTAATCAAGTTTAAATCAAAAAATGCGCATAAATCTTATGATTAGAGGCCACATTATGGATTTCAAAATTTTGACTTGGTGAGAAATTCAGTTCCAAGTTACCAATTTCAAAACAATGACATTTTCAACTCAATGGGTCTTAAGGCATGATTCTTGATGCTTTAAAATATGAGGTTACAAGCTTTGAAATGGACAAAGAATGGAGTTAAATGGATGCTTGAGCTGAAAATTGCATTGAGTCAAAGTTGGGGGAAAAAGTTGACTTTCCATACTTAGAAATATTTCAAATTATTCTTCAAAAGTGACCTATAATGTCTTGCATCCAAACATGGCCTTCCACTTGTAATTTTCTATTGACCAAAAATGATGGCATGAAATAGACCTCTTGAATGATATTTTGAAACTTGAAACATTCAAAATCTCCAAAAATTGAGAGATTTATGAATTGTTGAAGTTGGTAAAAAATCATGAAATTACCTATAATCTTTTTCATCCTTAGGGAATCTTCTATCCATTTTCTCACTTTGCACATAAAAGAAGGAATAAATTTCACATCCCAAAGATCATTGTGGAAAAATAGTGGGCTCAAGTTGATACAAATTGACCAAGTTATGATCATATGAAGTCATACTTGAGAAATTGGGGGTTCATCTGGAGGACTTGTAATCTTTCTTTATCATTAAGTTTCTTCCACATGAAAACTCCTTGAAAATTTTGAAGATATTTTTTAATAACCCTTTAAATAGAAGGATGTTTTTGGAATCACTAAAAAATACCAAAATGTGAGCAAGATATACTTCTTTGAAGTTCAAAACCCTAGCTCCTAGATCAAGAAAATGCTTTGAGGAACTTTGACAATTTTGAACAACCTTCTTGTACCAACACTCTTGCTTTGTAAATAGAAGTTGTTGAGGATGATAATGAGAACTCATATCCACCAAAACCACTTCCATATCTTGAGAATTGAGAGAAATATGCACTTGTGATCAATGGGAATAAGACTTTGTCCAACCATGACAACTTCTTCCATCATCCCCTTGTTCTTTTGAATCAATTTGATAACTTTAAAAAGTAATGAACCAAAATAAACCTTGCCATGCCATTTCTTCCAAAACAACTTCAATGGCGAGGTTTGAAGTTCTCAAGCTTTATTAACTACGGCATGAAAATAAACTCATGAACCCATGGATTAACTTGCTAAGTCACATTGCCCTTACCTACATTATTAACAAGTAAGACAAACCAACATTGTATTTTATTAATTAAGATGAAAATCAAGACAAAAAATTAATGATCACAAAAGAAAACAAGTCAAATTTCTTGGTGATTCCTCAAATAGCAAAGCTAAAGATAGGGAGGAGAACTAAAAGACCTAATGTGATCTTGTTGTAATTGAATCAACATGGTATGATGAAGGGATCTTAGGGGCAAAAATTGGGGTAAAACACTAGGGTTTCACTTTTAAACAAGATGTGTGATCTCCAAAGGTCTCAAATTTTTTCCATTGTCCTAATATGCCATCAAGATTTCCCATGATAAGTTTCATGCCTTGCACTACAAGTTTGCTCGGTCAATTGTTCAAATGCTTAGAAATTAATTGTACAAGGTCAAAAGTCAACTGTAGCCCAAATACAGTCAAACTTCATGATTTTTGGTCAACATAAACATTTTGAAGTGATATCTATCATTTGATCAAGGGTTGATCATGATTCCTCAAGAAATGCTCCTAATTCATCAAAACTCAAGAATTGTTAATTAGGGTTTCTGTAGGAAAAGTCAACTGAACTTTTACCAGGCATAACTTTCACATACTTTATCCACTTTGCCCCAACCAAAGCTCATTTTTAAGAGAATCCCATTCCCTACAATTTCTCTTTTTTCCTCAAGATCAAGAGATGCACCATTTGAAAGATACAAGTTCATGCATTATAGGTCATTTTCAGAAAGTCAACAAAAGGCACTTTTTGTCAAGACCATTTACATCAAGATAAAATCTTCAAATGCAACATTGATCAAAAGAGGGATTGAAGTAGACATCTCGGGCTTTGCAAAAAGTCCAAGATCATCATCATGAGATCGAAATTAGGCATGTTATGACTTGCCCAAGTTGGGAAAATTTTGGAAATTTCAAGAATGACGCGTTGAGCAAATTTGAACTCTTGAGGCAATGGCTTATTTTCTTAGACTTCAAACATCTTACTAACCTTATAGAGGACCTCTAATTTCATTCTTACCTTGCCTTGCATTTTTTATCTATTTTATTCATATTTATTTTGTTTTTATTCACAAAAATACAAGATAAATTATATAAAATAGCAAATAATGGATCAAGACACTTGGGTTGTTGGTTTGGATTGATTTCAGACCCATGAATCTGTGCAGGCAATGTCCAGGTTCATCCCAATGTGAAAATGGCATGAAAACACAAAAATGGAAATTATTCAAATTTTGATCTTGCTCTTAAACTGCATGGTTATGGCATTGATCCTTGCCATGAAATCTTGTCCCCTCCATCTACACTATAAATATAGCACACCTGCAAGCATCACACACGAATTGGACAGCCTAGAGACCACGTTCCAAACTTGCAATTTTTAAGAAAAAGTAAAACTCCATTTTCAAATTCCATGGCAATTCAAGGGATTTTGAGAATTCAACAACCATCCATGGACATCACTGAAGGTTTCACGATCACCTTCGAGCCCTGAAGCACCAGGAAACGACCCATATACTCACGATTTTCTCTTATCTTTTTCAATTTTGATTTCACTCATTCATTCATTGTAAATATGATTTAAATGCATATTTGTATTCATGATCATCATGGGAATGTTTCTGGAGAGTTTAATCAAAGTTTGAGTGCAGGTATAACAGGTTGCCATGGCTAGGGTTTATACCTCCGAAATGGGTTTTTTTGAAATAGCCAAAATTAGCTCAAACCAAGGATACCATTATGTTCAAGAGGTCGAGGCCAATCGATCCATGGCTTCACATTTGATTTATATTGTGTATTCTGGATTTTATTAAATTGCAGGTGTTGTAGCGACAGCCAAAACCGTCACTATAGGTCTATGTACCTAAAGCGACAGGGCAAGGAAGAAGATGAGGTGTGGAAGCCTTCAATTGTCCTGTTTGAATCAGCGCGTGATTTTATTTTATATTTAATATATTTGACATTATTTTTACATATAATACAATGCCTTTGTTATAATGCACTAATCGGTCACCATTTCTATCTAATTTTCATCATGCATACGGTCTAAAGTCTGTCAATTGAGTAACATTTTATGTTAAGTCTTATTGTTTTCTAAAGTATTTCATGTCTAGCTAATTTTCTTGCATTGTATTTTCTTTGAGTTATTTTGATGCATTTAATGCTTTTTGTTGGTAGTATGCATATCTCAGGTTCAATAGGGTTAGCCTAAAGAAACAATGCATAGCATGGAATAAGAGTACAAAGGCCAAAGAGGAAAATTGCAAGCGTATGAAGACCAACACGGTCCGTGTCCCATGACATGGCCCGTGTCATCACAGCAAGCCACGCCCATACAAAGAACCCGGGGGCCAACACGGGTCCTCGTGCTGCCTAGCACGGCCCGTGTCAGAAGGCCTAAAGCAGGAGAAAAGAGAAGTCATTTTGTGAAGCAACACGGCCCGTGTGGGCTCAACACGGCCTATGTCGCCCTATGCATCAGCTATTTTATTTTGGTCCCTTTTTATTAAATCTTGACCTTGAGGGCACTTTAGACATTCCAGCTTGCTGAGATTTGAACCTAGGTATTTATTTGAGTTTTTGAGTGAGAGGCAGGGACTTTATGGCATCGTACAATAGATAACACACAAGAGAGAATATTTCTTCATCAATGTTATTGGAGACGGAGGGATTCAAGGGTTTCAACCATTGAATATCAAAGTCCACCTTTATTATTTTAATGTTTAACTTCTTAATTATGTCAATCTTGAATATTATGAGAAGCTAAACCCCCCCAATGCTAGGGGGTGGTCCTGAATTGGTTTATGCAATGGATATGAATTTCTAAGTTAATCAAAGTTTGAATTCATGGTTTTCAATTTAATTATGCAATGTGTTTATGCTTTCTCTTTTGGTAAAATTGGGAATGGTCTATGGCTAACAAGTGCAGGACTGTAGTTGTTAGGATTTTTGCCTAATTAGATTATAGTAGATACGACCTAGGACTAGGGGTACCCTATAATTACCACAGACAACCTTGTTATTATAATTCCTTGAATTCACTTTTTATCTTCATGGGTATTGGGGTTAAGGGTGAATGTTCAATGGTTTTTCACTACAGACATAGGGAAAACCAATCTAGAGGTTGGTAATTGAAAAACATAAGTTTAACCATTGAGAGCATTATAATTCATATCTTTGCAATCCAGGTCAACCACTTCCCCTAGCATGTTTTGCTCTTATAAAGAAAAGTCAAGTTATTTTCGCGTTATTACTTTTTAAAAAGATTTCATCAAAACAAACCAACCAATTATTTTTGTTCAATTGAACTACTGGGGAACTTAGTATTTACTACGCACTCCTCGAGATCAATCTTTGGGGTAAACCCATTATTACTACATCGGTTAAAATAGTACACTTGCTATTTTCCTGATCAAGTTTTTGACGTCGTTGCCGGGGAATGCCAAAATACAAAGTTTTAAGTATAGTTCATTTGAAATTTTATTACTCTGGAATTAACGTTTTATTTTTGTTAATTTTATAATTGTACTAATTCTTTTCTAATCTGTGTATGTGGGGTAAAGCCTCAGCTGATTTTCTTTTTGATGCAGAACCAGAAAGAAGTTTGCACAAAAGACTTAGACAAGCTAGATTAGCCAGACTGGATACTGAAGGAGAAGTTCCTTCAATTCACTCTGAATCAGAGTTCGAGTCCGAGTCATACAATTCAACCATGGGTGAAATTCCACCTCCAGAAAGATTGCTTGGAGACTATAAAGGAGTAAATGCTCTGGCTGGCCGGTTGACTATCGTTAATCAACCGGTAAATGTGGAAAATTTTAAACTGCATGCTTCAACAATCAGATAGCTGGAAAATAGACCGTTCACAGGAAAGATCAACAAAGATGAAAATAAGCATCTTCATAGATTTCTCACCATCAGCACCACTATGAAGATTGAGGGACATTCTGAAGAAGCAAAAAAATTAAGAATGTTCTCTTTCACACTATCTGAAGAAGTCGAAGAATGGTTTTACTTATTACCAGCTGGGAGTATTACCACCTGGGAACAAATGGTGAAGACCTTTTTGGACAAGTACTTCCCATCTTTTGTGTATATCCGCAAGTGATATGATATTGTAAACTTCAAGCAGAAAGAGGGAGAGTCTCTAGGTGGTGCATACAAGAGATTCAAAAGATGTTTGGTAGCATACCTAACTCATAAAATGGATCAAACTGAGCAAATGTTGATATTTGTGAATGGCTTAAAGATAAAGACTAAACAACTCATTGATATTGCTGCTGGTGGCTCATCTAATTTTACAACAGCCACTAGTGTGAAGAAGATTATCGAAGCCATTACTGCCAATGAACATTTGGAGTTATATGATCGAAGTGTGACTACACCGGGAGGAGTTATTGATATGAAATTGGAAGCCAATAAAGTTCGGATAGAAAGTACAATAGCTGCAGAGGTGGAGAAGAAGTTGAAAGCATTAAACCTTGGAACTCAACAGGTCGCTCAAGTTCAACAAGCTCAAACTGTTAGTTGTGAGATCTGTAACGGACCCCATCAAACGGTGTTCTGTTTTGCTACTCCTCATCAAATTGAAGAGATAAAATTTATGAAGTAAAATAATCCGTACTCGAATACTTACAATCCTGGTTGGAAAAATCATCCTAATTTCTCATGGAAAGATCAATAACAACAAGCTCCGCAAAAAGCAAATTGGGAGGTAGAATTTGAAAATATGGCTGCATATAATTCCCAATTCCAAGAAGAAATACGGAGCAACCACAAGAGCACCACAACTTCAATCAAAAATATGGAAGTGCAAGTGGGACACATAACACAATAACTATCTTTGCGAGCACAAGGTTCCCTTCTAAGATCAACTGTGAATAATCTAAAGAATCAAGAAAATGTAAATGTTATCACTACAAGAAGCCAGAAAGTCTGGGAACCTGAAGAAGAAGAAGAGGTAACAGATGGCAACATGGTTATAGAGGTGGACTTGGAAGTGAGGGAAAACAAGAAAAAACCCGAAGAAGTTGTGCCACCAGTAAAGCCAACTGAAGAGAAAAATCGAAAGGATGGGAAGTCGGTGATCAAGTTACCATTCCCTACTAGAGTGGCAAAGAAATACTCCAAAGAAAAATATTTTGAGAAATTTGCAAGTTTGTTCAAGAAGTTTGAAGTCAACATACCTTTCTTTGAAGCACTTGAGCAAATGCCTTTATACAAAAAATTCATGAAAGAGGTGATTTCCAAGAAAAGACCAATAGGAGATGAGCATACTGGGGTGATTGAAAAGTGTGGAAGAATCTCTCTTGAGAGAAGGATTCCAACCAAGTAGAAGGATTCGGGGTCAGTCGGTATCCCGTGCACTATAAATGAAAGGACATTCAAGAAGGTTTTAATTGACTCTAGTTCTAGTGTGAACCTAACTCAACTGTCCACCTTCAAAAGACTTGGTATTAGAGAGGTGAGTGAGAGTAGGACAAAATTAAAATTTGCAGATCACGCGGTCAAGCCATCATATGGTGTAGATGAATATGTAATGGTGAGAATTGAGGATTTTGTTTTTCCAGTTGATTTCCAAATCATGTACATACCTGAAGATGAAGAGACTCATATCATTCTTGGTCGACCATTTATGCTGACTAGTCGATGCACCTTTGATATTGAGATAGGTAATCTGACACTAAAATTATTTGATGAAAAGATAACTTTGAAAGTGTTAGAGATCAAGAAACAAGGGGTAAGTGGAAATAAGCACTCTTCAGTGGGGATGATCAAGCTAGAGGAAGCTAAAAATATTGCAAAAGTCTCAAGTATAAGCTCTCTCGAATGGCATCACCTCAGGCTATTGTGAAAATTCCCAAGATTATTCAAGGTGTGAAGATGGAACATGGAAGTGATTTGAGGCTCAAAGTGACCTATAACTATGAACCAGGTGAGTTTATTGTTGCAGGTAAGACAAGCAACAAGGTGTGGAAGAGGAAGTACCCTCCCTAATGGGGATGGACCGTTGAGCCAGGCGACGTTAAACGAAGCGCTTTGTGGGAGGCAACCCACGCTTTTAATAGTTTATTTTTCCTTTTTGTTTTTATTGTCAGGTAATAAAAAGGGGACCTTACTGGTGAATTCTTGGAAGCAGTAGCAGCTTAGAAGCATCCCCCTCAGTGAGTCTTCCCTCTCCTGCTTATTCTGAAACATTGAGGCCAATGTTTAGTTTAAGTGTAGGGGGTTTTCTTTCATTTTTTTGCATTTCTCTCAATTGTTTGTTTTCATTTGGATTTGTTTTGGATTGTTTTCATTGTCGTAGTTTGTTATTTTGCTTTGTGTCAAGATGTTACAGATTGTATGATGGATTCCGGATGAGCAATGGAATGATAAGTTAATGGATGAATGGTACAACCTAAACTTGTTTCTCCAAGGCACCCTGGAAGAGGATGCCGCCGAAATAAAATTAATGGTTGGACGTAACTTGGTGCTACTAGACGAAAAAGGTGGATGGTATACCTGGAACAGAAAAGAAACCACATGACACTAGGAGTGCTTTGAACCTGTGAGCTTATCGAACATGGTGAGGTACAAAAAGGCCATACATAATTGATGATCATCATGAGAGTCCAATCAGGTATGACTTTATTGTTAGAACAAAGTTTGGTTCTAATCATATCTTAGAGTTTTGATGATAACAATGAAATAAATTTTTTAAAATGTATTTTATACTCTGATGTGTATGTTCTCTAAATTCAGATGATGTCCTGACTCATGCATCTCAAAAGAGAAACATCATTCTACGTAAGTCTAAAGCAAACTCTGATGAAAAGCAATCTTAACCAACCTCTGATAAAGCTAGCTGAAGCAAAGATTTGAAAGAAGCACGCTGAAAGCAACATCTGATAATGCAAGCTGAAGAAAACTCTGATGAACATAAATTGAAGAAAACTCAGAGAAGAAAAGATAAAGAAAACTCTGAAGTGGCAACTCTACAAGCAAACTCTTAAACTTCCATAGACAACCTCTGACAGTACCATTGGTCATTTAATACTAAAACGGATAACGCACTCAAGTGGTACTACGCACGAGAACATTGGAAACATAAAGACCAAGCTAACACGCATCATAAATGCATACACTCTCTTCAAGGCAGTAATGGTCAAGACTGGAAACTATATATAGAAGATCATTTGTTTCAAAGAAAGGTTACTGATCCACGAGAAACATACTAAAGCTCACTGTTTTCATTCTTGTAAGTGGTTAGTGAGCTTATGGTCGATTTTGAAAATCTGAAAGCAAATGGGTTTGATTTGTTTCTGGTTGTAGAATTCCAAGGGGGGGAAAATTTATTTGATCGTCTAGTTGGACCAGTGTTCCCTCATCTTGTCAAGGAATTATGGATTCATGCCATTGCTTCCCCAAAAGTCATTCTATCATTCGTCACGGGCAAAGAGATTTCCATCACTGATAATCTCATAAGGAGGCTTCTAGGATTTGAAGGAAATGGTGTTACTGGAATCTCAAGTGGAAGAATGGATATGTCCAAAGTTTATGCTGAGATTTTTACTACTGGGCAAGCATCCAACAAGGTCAGAGATTTGAAGAACAAATATAAAATATGGGCAAGAATTATTCATGGTTGCATTCATCACAGGAAGGAAACCAGTTCTCCTGACTACATCAATGCTGACCAACAATATCTTTTGTTCTGTCTTGGCACAAATGTGAAGATTGATCTGCCCTATCTTCTGTTCAACCATCTCTAGACGCATGTAAAGGAGACCAGGGAAGCTGAAAGGGTAAAAAACTCTAAGTCAAAAAGAAACTGGATCCCTCTGGGAAGATTAATCTCAAAGATTCTGACAGAGAATGGTCTGATAGCTCATTTAGAAGATGCCAACTTTCTTGGAGAATTGGAGCTCACGTGTGGAAAAGCTCTGACTGGGAAGAACCTTCTCAAGAGGAAGCTGATTGACAAACTTCTGGTGGAACCTACTCCATATGTTTCAGTAGGTGTCACCAGAAGGAGAATCCTTGTAGAAGATTTTCCTCTCTTCAACTCTGGTGATCATCCTGAGATCATTCTGCATTTCATTGAAGCTTGCAAGGAGAGTGGCATTCCCATTGACCCTGCATGGCTTCAAGGAAGGAATGTACCTGCTCCAGAAGTTTTTCTCCAGAAGCATAAGAAAAGGCAAGCTGGAGAAGGTCCCTCTGCTCGTCCTCAGAAGAAGAAGAAGAAATCTCCAGGTATGTCCACTGAAACCATCTTTGTTTGTGATTTTGTACGTATAACACCATCTGCTGAACCCTACACTCTAGGAGATATTGAAGTTGACATAGACCTCACCATTCCCTCTGAACCCCTCCAAAATAAACCTCAAATTGATCAGGTACTATCTGACATAGACAATTTTGATATTGTAGTTCCTACACAAAATTAACCACAACCACCACTCTCTCCACATATATCTCAACCTGACATCTCTACTTTTGTTCCCAACCAACAAAATCCAAATATTCCTGCTGTAAACCCTCTTCAAACATCCCCCATCATACCTTTATCCCCAAGATCCTCTGAGTGGTATGATGGTTCTTGGAGATTACCATGAATAAATGTGCCTCTGGCTACACAACCTCCGTCCTTCATCATTCCCTCTTGAAACATTTTTGCTCTAAATGAATCCTTATCACCTATTCCCTCTTCCTCATCCCAAACCACCACCATCATCTCTCTTGACATCACACCTCCTACATCACTAGAAATTCCCACACCTACCTCACCTGAACCCTCATCACCTTACTCTCTAGAACCAACCTTTAGTCCATCCTCATCCGAACCTCCTGAACCATTTGAACCTTCTGACTTTCTTAGGACTGTAGTTAATCCTGAATCTCTATGTTATCTGCAAATAAAATCCACCAAAAAGGTTGTTCCTAAACCAACCCCAAAACCTGTTCAGTCAGATGTTAATGTATGTTTCCAGAATTTTGCAACAGAAATGTAGACGTGGATAGACCTACTAAAGGCAAACAGTGCCAGCAACCTGAACCCAGCTGCATGTGATTTTCTTTGGGAAGCATTCAGAAGGAAATTTAATGATGAATCCTTTAATATGCAAGATTTGTGCTATTCTCAAGTTCTTGATAATTTCACCTAGTATCTGAATGCCTTCAAGACAGAAGTGGTAAATATCTGGGATAAAAAGTCTCCATTGCAGAATACAAACGCTCCATTACCACTTGCTGACCACATGGAAATTTCATAAGATGAATCTGAAGATGGCTCTGAGTCAGACCCAAGCCCCTTGGCAATGACTCTATATCACCAACCTTCTTCTCAAGCTGCCTCTGAGAAAGTGCTAACTCTTTTGATTGATCTTGGCACCCTCATATCCAATGTTGTAGGCTCAGGCTCTGCTGCTTCTGCTCCAAAGGTTGTATCTTCTTAAGCTACTTCAACATCTGCTCCCTCTTCGCTGGTGATTGACACTCTGAATGAGTTGAAGAAGGAAAGTGAAGCCATCCATGAGCGTCTGGACAAAAAGGATGAAACCAACAAGGAAATCAGAATTTGGATGATGAAACAAGAGGAATCCTCAAATGAAATCAAGAACCTTCTTCTTTCTCTTGTCTCTCGTCAATCTTAGTTTTAATTTCTTTTTTCCAATTTTCTTGTTGTTTTTTGTTTTGTACTTCTGTTTTTTGAATCTTCAATGTATAAATTTTTTAATCTCTTTATTTTTTTTTTGCTTTTCGATTATGACAAAAAGGGGGAGAAAATATGATTTTGATCTGATCCATGAAAATAGTTATGGGACTAAGTCTCAAAAATTCCTAACAAAATACAAAGTTCTTTTATGTTTAAGAGATATGCAGGTACCTCAAGACTCTAAAAGACTAAGAAACATCATCTGGAAAAGATCTGCTAAAGAAACTCTGAAGAAAAAATCAGGAGCTCTTAAAGAAACTCTGAAAGAAAAATGTCTCAAACCTCTGAAGAACAAATCTCAGGAAGTTTCCCTTATGCTTTTAAATTCTTTGATTTTTTTTCAGAAGAAGAAAGGTCTATCTCAGGGGGAGATTCTCACTCTAGCACAAAAAAATTTCTTAATCAAAATCTGAATTGTTTTGTCATCATCAAAAAGGAGGAGATTGTTAGAACAAAGTTTAGTTCTAATCATATCTTAGAGTTTTGATGATAACAATGAAATATATTTTGTAAAATATATTTTATACTCTGATGTGTATGTTCTCTAAATTCAGATGATGTTCTGACTCATGCATCTCAAAAGAGAAACATCATTCTACGCAAGTCTAAAGCAAACTCTGATGAAAAGCAATCTTAAGTAACCTCTGATAAAGCTAGCTAAAGCAAAGATTTGAAAGAAGCACGCTGAAAGAAAAGATTTGAAAGAAGCAAGCTGAAAGCAACATCTGATAATGCAAGCTGAAGCAAACTCTGATGAACATAAATTGAAGAAAACTCTGAGAGAAGAAAAGATAAAGCAAACTCTAAAGTGGCAACGCTGTAAGCTAACTCTTAAACTTCCAGAGACAAGCTCTGACAGTACCGTTGGTCATTTAATGCTAAGAAGGATAACGCACTCAAGTGGTACTACGCACGAGAACATTGGAAACATAAAGACCAAGCTAACATGCATCATTAATGCATACACTCTCTTCAAGGAAGTAACGGTCAAGACTGGAAGCTATATATAAAAGATCATTTGTTTCAAAGAAAGGTTACTGATCCACGAGAAACATACTAAAGCTCACTGTTTTCATTCTGGTAAAATAATAGTATATAATGGGTAATTCTTAAGTATTGGGCAATAATCTTAGTGATAAATCACAGTTTGTGATACAGCTTATTAGAAGCATTTTGATCCACTACTGTTAAGAGATAATTTTTGTAAGTGTTCCTTGAGAGACCAGTTGGGTTAGATTTCTCAAGAGGGCTAGGACTAGTTGAGTCTTAGAGGTGTTAGTAACTTGCAGTTGGCTTGTGCATTGTATTGTTAGTCACAACAGTTTGGTTGTGCATTTGTAATCAATTTGATTATAGTATATTAAGTCCTTATTGAGAGAGGAGAAATCACCTTGGCGGGTGGACTAGAGTAGTTTGAGTTTCAAATGAACCAGGATAAAAATACATGTGTCCTTCCATTAGTATTGCGCGAGAAAAAGCAAAAACTTATTCAACCCCCCCTTCTAAGTGTTTTCCCACCCTTCATTTATCACTCTGATTTTGCATTCATTCTACCTACACAGTACAATAGGAAAACACACACTGAGGCAATTGTTTGTTTTACCATCTGAGCCTTTCTAGCCATCCATAATAATATGTTTATCCTTTGTTAAACCCCATTGAACCTTATCCCTTTGTTTGTTTTAAACATATTAGTAACCCATGGCCAAACGTTTCCTACCCTTTTGTTCAGCATATGTGATATGATTTTTCTTATTTGTGCAAATTCTAAGTTTGGGGTAGTTATTAGCAAAGAAATGGGCAAGTGTGAGTTTGAAAAAAAGAGAAAGGAATAGATAAAAAAAAATTCTTTTTGTAACACATGAAAGCGTGAAAAGAAAAAAAAAAGAAAAGAGTTATAGAAAACACTTTCCCAAATGAAAGACTCAAACACTATTAGATAATCCAAGAAAAGCGAGTAAAGAAAAAGATTCTGGGTGAATAAGTTCCCCTTGCAACAATATAAGCACAAAGATGAAAAACATAACATAAATGTTGAGCCATAAACCATTTGCTTATTCCTTTCCTTGTTTATCCCACCTTTCACCTAAGCCCTATTACAACCGAAAAAACCTCAAAAAGTGTGTGAATTATGTTTTTTTAGTGAAAGGATAATTAATTCAAAGTTGAGAGTTGATATTGCATACCTTGATTTCGTGAGTGAAAAAACACTTTAAGCTTGGGAGATTTGGTGAGAGGTGTGAAAAATCTTGCAGGTAAAAGGTACTCTGATGTGGAAGTATGGTAGGCGACATGGTTTGGTGAACCAGAAGCTTGATCAAGAAGGTAAAAGCAAGTTGCGAAGAACGTCGGCGGTATTGAGGAAAAAGAAAATCTAGGGTGACCTCCGTTTGGTCTCTTGCATCACTTGAGGACAAGAAATGAGATAATTTTGGGGTTGTGATCGATCACCGTCTCTATCTAATTTTCATCATGCATACGGTCTAAAGTCTGTCAATTGAGTAACATTTTATGTTAAGTCTTATTGTTTTCTTAAGTATTTCATGTCTAGCTAATTTTCTTTGAGTTATTTTGATGCTTTTAAATCTTTTTGTTGGTAGTATGCATATCTCAGGTTCAGTAGGCTTAGTCTAAAGCAAGAGTGAAGAGCATGGAATAAGAGTACAAAGGCCAAAGAGGAAAAGTGCAAGCGTATGAAGACCAACACGGTCTGTGTCCCATGACATGGCCCGTGTCAGCATAGCAAGCCATTCCCATACAAAGAACCCGGGGGCCAACACGGGTGCCCGTGCTGCCTAGCACGGCCCGTGTCAGAAGGCCTGAAGCAGGAGAAAAGAGAAGCCATTTTGTGAAGCAACACGGCCCGTGTCGGCACAACACGGCCTGTGTCGGCCTGCATGTCATCTATTTTATTTTGGTCCCTTTTTATTAAATCTTGACCTTGAGGGCACTTTAGACATTCCAGCTTGCTGATATTTGTACCTAGGTATTTATTTGAGTTTTTGAGTGAGAGACAGGGACTTTTTGGCATCGTACAATAGAGAACACACAAGAGAGAAGATTGCTTCATTAAGGTTATTTGAGATGGAGGGATTCAAGGGTTTCAACCATTGAAGATCAAAGCCCACCTTTATTCTTGTAATGTTTAACTTCTTAATTATGTCTATCTTGAATATTATGAGAGGCTAAACCCCCCAATGCTAGGGGGTGGTCCTGAATTAGTTTATGGAATGGATATGAATTTCTAAGTTAATCAAAGTTTGAATTTATGGTTTTCAATTTAATTATGCAATGTGTTTATGCTTTCTTTTTTGGTAAAATTGGGAATGATCTATGGCTAACAAGTGCAGGACTGTAGTTGTTAGGGTTTTTGCATAATTAGATTATAGTAGATACGACCTAGGACTAGGGGTACCCTATAATTACCACAGACAACCTTTTTATTATAATTGCTTGAATTCACTTTTTATCTTCATGGGTATTGGGATTAAGGGTGAATGTTCAAGGGTTTTTTACTACAGACATAGGGAAAAACAATCTAGAGCTTGGTAATTGAAAAACATAAGTTTAACCGTTGAGAGCATTAGAATTCATATATTTGCAATCCAGTTCAACCACTTCCCCTAGCATGTTTTGCTTCTATAAAGAAAGTCAAGTTATTTTTGCGTTATTACTTTTTGCAAAGATTTCATCAAAACAAACCAACCAATTATTTTTGTTCAATTGAACTACTGGGAACTTAGTATTTACTACGCACTCTTCGAGATCGATCTTTGGGGTAAACCCTTTATTACTACATCAGTTAAAACAGTACACTTGCTATTTTCCCAATCATGCACGAATGAAAGGTAGCTCAGATGGCAAGGCGTGTGTTTGTGAAGCTAAAAGGACTGAGTTTGATTCCCAGGCTTGGCAATTTTATTTTTCTAACATAAACTTTACAGATCCTATGTACTCAAATCATGTGCGCGTATCATATGTTCCATCATCATTACCATTGGATCTCATCAGCGCCAGATCAAACGATCCATATCCAAATGTCCATGATGGATCCTCAAGATCCAGTAACATTGGATTGGACACAGAGTTGGGCTGATCTATTATGGGCCAAGCAGATTTAAAAAACGCACCCCCTTTTAATTTTAATCCTGGCCCATTTAATTGTTCTTTATGTTGTTTTATTATTTATTTCTTTTACCTTTTTTTATCAGCAAATAAATAACCAAAAATCACAAAAAATTAGGATTAGATATTTTAATTTAATTAACTTCTTTAATCAATTAATTAATTAAACTTTGACTTTTTTTAAGTTAAAATAAAATAGACTTAGGTTTTTCTTAAATTAACCTTATTATTGAAAATTAATTTAATTAATTATTTGGACTTTATTTTATTAGTTAAAAATTAATTAGACTTAGATTTATTTCATCTAAATTTTTTCTTAATAAAAAAATGCAAAAAAATATTAGGATTAGTTTTTTTTTGTACTTATTTAATTAGTTAGGATTAAACTAAATCTTCCTCATTTTAATTTTAAATATTCTCTTAGGATAATAAAAAAAAAAGATTTTTTACTTAGCTAAATTCTTAGGATTTATTAGACGTCTTTATTTTCGCGCGCTTTTTTACCTTCGCATCTTTTATATTCATGTAACTGATTATGGGATGTAATAGTCTAGATTTAAATTTAGCACTTTACTTTCTTGCATATTTTTTATGTAACTGTCCCAAAGCATTGTAATAGCGTAGGATTTATAATTCTTGCACTTTATATTTTTCTATACAATATAACTGTTAGTAACTAGACTTATATGTAAAGACTGAAATCAAACGTTAGCAAACCTAATAACACAAGATAAATAACTGAATTGAATACAATTGCACATACGCACCTCTAGGGTATCCCACTTTGGTTGCCTTCGGAAAACAATCACAATTCTCGAAACATGAGAAGTTTTAGTGACTATCCTCCAGTTTAAAGATCACTAGTCCCTCGATGACCCTCTCGATGTTGCCTCGGTTAAAAGTGATCTCAGAACTTTAGGGTGGTTACTAAGGATTCTTGCCAAGTTGCCTTCGTGACTGTAACGTCCCTTCGATTGTCCCTCAAACATCCAACGATAGGGCTACCTACTCACTAATAGTAGGATAACACTGTCTAAAGGAAAAGAGGAAAAGAACAACCTTTTCGAGTATAAGTAGATAAGTTCTTAGATGCTTGCTCAAATAAAACAAACTTGTTTACACTTACACATTTCAAAACAACTTTAAAAAACATTTGCTTTGTCAACACTCTTGAGGACTGATACAAGAGTTAACACAAAGAAAATTGTCGCACTAAGGCATTTCAAAACATTTTTCAAAACACACAGAGCACGAGGTGCTTTTAAAATGAGCTAAGCATCTAAGAGCCTGTAGAAAACTACGGATGGAAATGGTGCTAACACTTTCCCTTTCCATAATCTACCCCCCTTACTCAGAAAACTCTTGAAAAGGTCTTTTTCTGTTTTTTTCACCCTTTCCTTAATTTGGATAAAAGAAAAGTCTGTGGCGACTCTTGCTTACTGCAACATTTGCAAACACAAACGCAAAACCAGTATAATAGTCGGTTCTGCCACCGTATCACAGAACTGGCGACTCGGCTGGGGATAAATAAAAAGTGGGGTTACCTTAGAGTTAGTGCATTTTAAAACTGTTTTAATTGCTTGCTTTGTATGCTTTATCCTTGGAGGGCTTGTTTGGGTTGTTACTATGGATCCTACACACGGATCTGGGGCACCTTTTAGGTAAGTAGCAATAGACTGTGGAAAATGTACGGGGTATACCGACACGGTTGAAGCGATAGCTACGTTGATGTGATACTTTGGTTGGTACTGGTAGCCCTTGAGTAGTCAAGGAGAATATAGGGCCGCTGCATGGTGTCATGAAGCATCAACTGGCCTTAGAACCTTTAATCTAACAACTTGGCCATTAGGAAGTAGTGAGATAGCCGTCTTTGGTGTAGTCCTAAGTCGGTTGATACTCGATACTACACTCATTGAGATTTGACTCCCGAGTTTTGTTTGGTGGCAAGTCAGTTGTCGATCGGAACGAAACTTGTGGGAAAAATCGGTGATATTGAGATTCCCTAGAACCCGATTACTATTAATAGGACAGATTGAGCCCACTAAAACTTCAACAAGGTACTTACCTTTAGAATTCATGCAAGCCTGAAACCTAAGGATCTGTGTGTGTGCTTGTATATATTTTGTTTGTACATAACATCATAACATTTCATATCATGCTAACCATTTCAAGGATTTTTAGGGCTTATCTTTGTCTTGTTTTGTTGGACATGGAATCTACTCGCAGGCATACTATCCAATTCAACCTCGTAAGGATACCTACTCAACTCAAGGAATTAGCATCAAGAGTTCCCGAAAGCTCTCCATTCACTGAAATACATGGTCGACTTCTCAATTTGGTCACCTCAAACCCTAATGAAGAAATGTTGAAGGTGCTATTTCAGTTCTTTGACCCTTTGCATTACTGCTTTACCTTTCCTGATTACCAGTTAGTGCCCACTATGGAGGAGTTTTCTCAGTTATTAGGGGTTCCCATTCTTGATCAGTTACCCTTCAATGGTATAGAAGGAGATCGAAAACCTGGAGAGATTTCTCATGCTCTATCTTTACAACGGTCTAATGTAGTGGAAAATTGGGAAACAATAAGAGGCGTCAAAGGTTTTCTAGCTAAGTTTCTATTTGAGAAGGCTCACCATTTTTGGGATACCTTGGATTTACAAGCTTTTGAAGAAGTGTTGGCCCTTCTCATATATGGGATGGTACTATTTCCTAATCCGGACCAACTCATAGATGTGAATATGGTCAAGGTCTTTCTGTCTCACAATCCAGTGCCTATTTTACTTGGAGATATTCTACACTCTCTGCATACCCGCACCGTAAAGAGAAAGGGGAATCTTTTATGTTGCACTCCTCTGTTGGCTAGGTGGTTTATTCTGCACCTGCCTTGATCTGTTTTGAAGAATGAGCAGGGCATGAGATGGTCTTATAGGTTGATGTCCCTCACACATTCGGATATTCATTGGTGTCCTCGATCCTTAGAGAATGTTACCATTATTGACCGTTGTGGGGAATTCCCTAATGTCCCTCTCCTAGGCATTAGGGGAGGAATCACTTATAATCCTTGTTTGGCTTTGCGACAGTTTGGTTATGCCAGGAGGGATGGTCCTCATGATACACTTGTCCAAGGAATTGTATTCGACTATGAGAATGATGTTCAGGGTTATCATCAGAGGTTCATAAGAGCTTGGGGCATGGTGAACAAAGTTGATAGCAAAACACTAGGGCATAAGAACTCTATTCCTTTAGAGCCTTATCTTAAGTGGGTACGAGCCCGTGATCAAAGTCTCACGATGCCTTATGAGGCCATTCTACCCATCATCATGGAGCCAATTGCTGAGGGAGACACTCCTTACATTATTCTTCATCCTGACATGCCGACTAATTTCGAGGAGTTACAAAATCCTGGATTCAACTTAAAGAGGAACAAGACACCTTTGAAGCCCAATTCTATGCCAGCAAGAAGAAAGCTTTAGAGCTCACCAGGCTACTTCACGAAGAGAAGAGTATAAATGCCTACATTGCACCAAATAGGATGCGCCCGTGGGAAGCTTGAGTCCCTTTTGTTTTGAGAGTTCATTTTTGCTTTGTTACTTCCTTTGTAATCCCAAGAGGCATCATTGTAACCGTTCAAACTTCTTAATGCAATTAATGTTTGTTTTCCCTTTGGCTGAGAAAATTTAAGATCTTAAAAGTCATTGAAAATATTGCATAAACATTATCATGCATTTCATTGCATAAGCAGGTATTTCAAGACAGGTTTCTTATTCTTTTTGTTGTTTATTTCAGCAAAAGAAATGGCTCTCGAATAGACAGTGAAAGACCTCCAAGCTCAGAACACTCAGTTCCAACAAATGTTCCTGGCTTTGGCCAAGGGGCAAGAAGATTTGAAAGCACTAATCATCAAATAGAAGACTAAGAAGCCAAAGAAACCAGCTGGTGTAGTGAATTTGGGAAGAAGGGTCATAGGACCGGTTAAGCGAGCTATAGATTTCGCAACCCCGTCAAATGAGGGGGACAATCAAGAAGAGAAACCAACGGAAGAAAACAATAATCACAGGTCTAAGGAAGAAGAACATGACTATTATGAGGAGCAGTATCCTCCGGCTGATGATAAATACAAACAGCTGGAAGATCGACTCAATGCTATGGAGATCTAGAGGATATTCGGGCTGGATTTTGAGGAACTAGGACTGGTCCCAGGGGTGGTCATCCCGCAGAAGTTCAAGGTCCCCACTTTTTCTAAGTATGACGGTGTCTCCTGTCCTAAGCTGCATTTAAGGTCGTATGTCAGGAATATTCAACCCCACACCGCTGATAGGAATCAGTGGGTACATTTATTCCATGAGAGTTTGTCAGGAACTCAGCTGGAACGATTTTATCAACTGGAAAGAACCAACGATCGTAATTGGGAAGATTTGGCTGCTGCTTTCTACAAGCAGTAATAATATAATGTTGACCTCGCCCAAACTCGTACGCAGTTGCAAAGCATGTCTATAGGTTCCAGTGGAGGTTTTAAAGATTATGCCCAAAATGGAGAGACCTTGCGGGAAGAGTCTAACCTTCGTTGTTTGATAGGGAACTGGTGGACATGTTCTTGGGCACGTTATCAGGGCTGTTATTTAACCATCTGATTAGAAGTTCTTCTGTTGGGTTTACTAAATTGATCTTAACTAGTGAACATGTAGAGGATGGCATCAAAAGTGGTAAAATACAGAGAGGTGTATCCTCCATTACAATGAAGAAACCTTTCACTGGAAAGAAGGAGATCAGTGCTGCATATGGCTAGAGGAATCAGAACAAAACTGAGCGTCGTCTGACGGTAAGGGCTGTTATGATTTCCAATCCTGCCTCAAACCAGCAACAAAATAATCAGCATAGGCCAGATACACCCAGAAGACAATTTACCCGGATCAACATGACCCTATCCCAAGTCTTATCGCATTTGTTGAAGTCAAATTTGGTGACTCTGAAGGAAGCTCAAAAGAATCCCAATACTACTTCTCCCCGCTACAACCCGAATGCTCGATGTGCCTACCACTCTGAAGCTTCGGGGCATGATACAAATGAATGTTGGGCGTTAAAGAATAAGATACAGGATCTCATTGAAGCAAAGGAGACTGAGTTTGACCCTCCGGAGACAACTAACGTAATAACTGCACCAATGCCCAAACATGGCCAAGGTGTTAATGTTGTCGATGACAATCGGTTTATTTCTCATGTGGATGAGTTAGTTACTCCTATTCTGACCATCAAAGGGGATATGTTGCGAGCCAGTTTATTTATGGGTTGTGGTGAAGGATTCCACTTATGTATGACTCTACCAGATGGCTGTTTGTTATTGAAGATGGGCGTTCAGCGCCTAACTGTTAACAAAGAAATCTTGTTCGAGAAAATTCCTCTTGCTAGAAGTTCATGTGAAGATGTTTCGATAATCACCATTTCCGACAATCCTCCCAGGGTCTCCACCAAAAGACCTGTCAGGATTACATCTGTTCCAAAGTATGCTCCTCTCATCACCATGCCGGGGCCAATACCATATTCCTCAGATAAAGTTGTTCCCTGGAATTATGGGACTGACGTCTATTACCATGGTGTCAAGCAAGACCTGTTAGCCATTAAAGACCAAGTAGCTGAAGGTATTGGTCCTGACATCAACAATATAGTTGGGACTAGTAAAATAATGAGAAGAGGAAGAGTGTTGTCTCTCAAGATCTCTCCAAAGACCATTGCTACTCCTATGATCATTCCTGCCGCTACTCCTGCTAGTACTCTTGTTACTACCCCTGTGATTATTCCTGCTGCTGCTCCTATTAGTATTCCCATTGCTGCTCCTATAGTTAGTCTTGTTGTCATCCCTGCTACCAAGTCGAATGAGACTCGGGGAAAAGAGGTATTGGTTGAGCCTGTCCAGATGAAGGCACACCCAGAAGTCATTCCCGAGACCTCTAAAAAGGAGATGGAATAGATATTGAGAATAATTAAGAAAAGTGATTACAATGTCGTAGAATAATTGGGGCAGACCCCTTCGAAAATCTCAATGCTGGCCCTACTGTTGTGCTCTGAAGCCCATGCTAAGGCTTTGGTAAAATTTCTGAAGTCTGTCCATGTGCCTCAGGAGACCTCCGTTGATCAATTCAAGAATTGTATGGCTAGTTTGACAGCTGACAATGGCCTGGGATTCTCCATTAAGTGAAGGGGCACTACATTAGCCCATGTTCAGGTGGATATAGGTTTGTCACTGAATATCTTGACCAAGAACGCTCTGGAGACGTTAGATTGCGAGGGACTCGTATTAAATCCCAGTAACATCATGGTGATGGCCTTCGACGGTTCTAAAAGAATGGTGCACTGGGAGGTGGACGTCCCTATCAAAATGGGCACTCATACTTTTAATTCCACTTTCTATGTGATGGACATCCGCCCATCTTACTCCTGTTTATTGGATTGACCTTGGATCCATAGGGATGGTGCTGTTACTTCCACCCTACATCAGATGCTGAAGTACCCAGTCAATGGGAAAATTATCACAGTCAATGGGGAAGAGGAGTACATGGTGAGCCATCTGAACTCTTTCAGGTACGTTAAAATGGACCGCGAGTTCATTGATACCCCCTGTCAGAACTTTGAGGAGGTTTCACAAACCGTCGCTGCAACCAAGACTACTACCAGTATGCCAAGGACCATTAGACCTCCACTAAAGATGGCTTCTCTGAGAGTGCCAAGGCGGTAGTCGAAGAAGGTGGTTGTACAATTTGGGGCCAGCATCCGGATATTCCCTACAAATTTGACAAATTTGGTTTGGGTTTTACTTCAGGAGCCTAGAGAGTTGTTCGTCATGCTCGCACTAGGGAACCTCCTTTACGGATCAGCAACCATGGAGTCAATGCCTTGGAAGACAGTGATAATGATTACGACCTGGACAAGTGGATCTTCCCAACCATCAGCGGTGGACTCAACAATTGGGAGGCTAAAGATTTTGTGCCCATTACTTTTATTCAAGAGTAATTTGTATTTTTGTTTAAGGATATTGTAATATTTGAACAATTGAAACATTAAAGTCTTCTGTCTTACCCGAGGCACAATGGTCTATTTTTGAGGGTCATTACTTCATTTTCATATGTCATCAGTAAAACATTGGACGTTTCGCATGCAAATTTTACGCTCTTTGTTTTTCTTTTCTACTTTTTACTTTATCAAAAAATATATAGCTATGCTCTTACACACACCCACGTATCAAACTGCAGATCCACATCCACTCTGGATCCCATTGATAACAGTTATGCTATTGTTCATTATGACTTTGAAAATCTGATCTACCGAGCCGAGGACGAAGGTGAGAAGGATTGTGAAGTACCAGGAGAACTTACCAGACTGTTACAACAGGAAGAAAGGGCAATACAACCTCATGAAGAGCCAATTGAGATAGTTAACTTGGGTACTGAAGAGGACAAGAAAGAAGTCAAGATAGATTCCGATCTGGAGCATAGTGTCAAGGAGCAATTAATACAGATGCTACATGACTATGTTGAGGTTTTTTCCTAGTCATACAAAGACATGCCGGGACTTGACATCGATATTGTGGTTCATCGCCTACCTACAAAAGAGGATTACCCTCCAATGAAATAGAAGGTTCGTCGTATGCGGCCAGATATGTTAGAAAATATCAAGGCTGAAGTCATGAAAGAGTTCAATGATGGTTTCTTAGCTGTCACTTCTTATCCATAATGGGTCTCCAATGTTGTTCCAGTACCTAAGAAGGATGGTAAGGTACGTATGTATGTAGATTACAGAGACCTGAACATGGCAAGCCCCAAGGATGACTTCCCGCTTCCCCATATTGATGTTCTAGTTGACAACACCGCATAGCATAAGGTATTCTCCTTCATGGATGGTTTCTCCGGATACAATCAGATCAAAATGGCACCTGAAGACATGGAGAAGACGAGCTTTGTCACACAGTGGGGCACTTTCTATTACAAGGTTATGCCCTTTGGGTTGAAGAACATCGGGGCAACTTATCAGTGTGATATGGTAGATTTATTTCACGACATGATCCATCATGAGATAGAGGTCTAAGTTGATGATATGATAACCAGGTCCCAGACTGAAGAGGACCACCTTGATCATCTACAGAAGCTGTTTGAAAGGCTGAAAAAGTACAAACTGAGGTTGTACCCAAATAAGTGCACCTTTGGAGTAAGATCCGGTAAACTCTTAGGCTTCGTTGTCAGTGGAAAGGGTATTGAGGTAGACCCGACAAAGGTTAAAGCTATACAAGAAATGCCAACTCCTCGTATTGAGAAGAAGGTTAGGGGATTCTTAGGCCGCTTGAATTACATTGCTAGATTCATTTCCCATCTGACCGCTACTTGTGAGCCGATCTTTAAATTACTGAAGAAAGATCAAGCAGTGAAGTGGAATGACGATTGCCAGAATGCCTTTAACATAATCAAAGAATACCTTCAAAAGCCTCTAATTCGGATGCCTCTGGTTGAAGGAATACATTTGAGAATGTACTTAACAGTATTAGATAATTCAATGGGGTGTGTCATGGGGCAGCATGACGAGCCTGGTCGAAAAGAGCATGCAATATACTACCTTAGCAAAAAATTTACCGACTGTGAAACAAGATCCTCACTGCTCAAGAAAACTTGTTGCGCTTTGGCATGGGCTTCTCGCCGACTGAGACAGTATATGTTGACCCACACTACTTTGTTGATATCTAAAATGGATCCTATCAAATACATCTTTGAGAAGCCCACTCTCTCCGGAAGAGAATAGAAAGATGGAAAATGATCTTGACCGAATACGACATTCAATACACAACCCATGAAGTAATTAAGGTAAGTGTACTAGTTGATCATTTGGCTCATCAGGCTGTTGATGACTACCAATCCATGAATTTTGAGTTCCTGGATGAGAACATCATGTTTGTAACTGATTGTGAAGAACTTGGACCGGATGAAGGACCTGAGAAAGGATCCCGATGGACTATGTTTTTCGATGGAGCTTCCAATGCTCTTCGCAATGGCATCGACGTTGTGATCATATCTTCTGAAGGCTATCATACTCCTTTCACTGTCAGATTATGTTTCAATTGTACCAACAATATGGCTGAGTATGAAGCATGTATCATGGGTCTCAAAGCTGCTATCGACTTCAGGATCAAATTCTTGAGTGTATTAAGAGACTCAACCTTAGTAATCATTCAAATCAAAGTAGAATGGGACATGAAACATCCTAATATCATCCCCTAAAAAGAGCATGTGTTGACATTGATTCCATACTTTAAAGAGATTACCTTTGAGCATTTTCCACGAGAACAAAATCAAGTAGTGGACGCACTAGCTACGATGTCATCCATGTTCAAGGTCAGGTGGGATAATGTGGCTCCTCAGATCACGATTGAGAGGATGGACGAGCCAACATACTGTCACGAGATTGGTACTGAAGAAGTAGTGGACAAGCCTTGGTTACATGATGTCAAAAGATATCTCGAAGCCCAATAATACCCTGAGGGATCTTCAGTTAATGATAATAAGTTCCTAAGAAGGTTCTCTGCCAAGTTCTTCCTCAGTAACGGGATCCTCTACAAGCAAAACCACGAATCCACCTTGCTTCGGTGTGTAAACAAGGTTGAGGCATAAAGGATTATGGTTTATTTAAATGAAGGTGCCTTTGGCACTCATTCTAGCGTGAACTTGATAGCTAAAAAGATCCTACAGGAAGGATACTACTGGACCATTATGGAAGCAGACTATTACCAGCATTCACGAACTTGCCATAAATGCCAGATCTATGCTGATAAGGTGCATGTAGCTCCAATCCCTTTGAACATATTGACGGCTCCTTGGCCATTTGCAATGTGTGGCATCGACATGATCGAAGAGATTAGACCTACAGCTTCTAATGGACACCGCTTCATCCTGGTCGCCATTGATTACTTCACGAAGTGAGTTGAAGCAGCTTCTTTTGCTTCTGTTCCAAGAACGTGGTAGCCTGATTCATCAAACACAACCTTATCTATTGGTATGGTATTCCAGAAAGAATCATTACAGATAATGGTACCAATCTCCATAACACTATGATCACTGAGCTCTGCACATAATTCAAAATCCAGCATCATAACTCTTCTCCCTATTGGCCGAAGATGAATGGCACTGTAGAAGTTACTAATAAAAACATCAAGAAAATCATATAGAAGATGACAGTGACATACAAAGATTGGCACGAGATGTTACCATTTGCTCTTCATGGTTACAGCACCATAATATGCACATCAAAAGGGGAAACTCCTTTCTCTTTGGTATATGGTATGGAAGCTATCCTACCCATTGAGGTCCATATCCCTTCTTTGAGAATCATGAAGGATGCAGGGCTGAGTGAAGATGAATGGATTCAGACTCGACTCGACCAATTAAACTTGATTGATGAGAAGAGGCTTGCGGTTGTCTGTCACGGCCAGATGTACCAAAAACGTATGATCAAAGCTTTTAACAAGAAGGTCAAATGTCAGGTATATCAAGCTGGTGATCTGGTAATCAAGCGCATCATACTGCCACAAGGTGATCCCAGGGGCAAATGGACTCCCACATACGAAGGGCCATTTGTGATCAAGGACATATTTTTTGGTGGAGCTATGATATTAACCACCATGGACGGTGACACATAAGCAAAGACCCGCTAGGTCGACTGGCCTAGGCAAAAATTAGGTCATCCTGGCAAACCAAAAGGGTTCGGGCAAAAATTAGGGATATACATAAAAAAAATTGTACACCCGGCAAGTCGAAAACCTGAAAAGGCGTCTTGGGCAAAAAAGGGTATCCCGTTGGACTAAAAACCCGAAAGGGCAGTCCAGGAAAAAAGTTAGGGATTTAAAGCGTATAACTATGTCCCGTTGGATCACCTTACAGCCAATATTCAGTATCAACTATCAAGCTCAAGCGGTACTAATCAATCCAATTAGCTTCGGACAAGCAGCAAAGAGATGAGACGCTCAAAGACATAAAGGAAATAGCATAATGGAAACCCAATGGCATTTCACATAGCTGTTTTCTGTGTATACTATTTTTGTATAATTTACATTCTTATGACGACATTCTCTTACTAGGATGTCCGTCTCCTTGTACAAAAATGCTTATTCAAGTTAATACAAAACTATTCCTTTAAAAGTGCAAAACTTCTGTTTTTATTTTTCTGTTTTGTGTGCGAAAACGTCCAGTGATTATTTTTGAACATATGCATTTGAATGTGATTACTCCTTGCAAATATACACCTAAAAACAGAAAGACAGTTACTAACGACTTTAAGAGATAAGACAATATCTAAGGGCCATCCACAAAATCCCCGCAGAGGTTTTCTCTAGCAGATACCTTCTCCAGCAAGCACGGAGACAGGGACATCCTACTACAAGGTCATGGACATATTTTCAGTATGCAACCTAATGGTGCCAGGTTCTCATATCCCCGGTCGAGCAACAATCTCCAAACTACTGCTTTAACATCTAAGGAAAATTCCCCAGTAAAGTCGTCAAGCTTCTCGGGATTCCCCAACAGGAACAAAATCCCCAAACAGTTCACAGAGTTCACCTTCCCCCACAGAGCTTATTTCTCTAACAATAGAAGTTCATCTCCCAGCATGTCAACTTCAAACAAAATATGAAGACCTACATTCTTCATCTCCAGTAACAATCGGGATTGAGTTTCCCTAGTTCAACAACACTGCAATGGAACCACCGACACATTCATACATCATTTCTACAAACATCATAGCATATGCAGCTCAAATGCATATATCGAAATCTCATTTGTTTTTAGAGCATCATGCAATTCATACATCATGACATCACATGAAACCAACTTTACCTTTTCAGGTTGAATTCGCAGATAGACTAATATTATCAACTTACACAGTCGGTTGAAGATTAATGCCCGAAACCAAGCGGGGAAACTATCTACACGACCAAGCAGTATGAACTCCCGAAGCAAGACGAGTTTACCAAGAAATGCAGTATGCCACGGATTAATTCCCGAAACCGGACGGGGAAACTATCTGTGCGACCAATGCTACCAAGTTCCAGATTAATACCTGTAACAAGCCCGGAGAACTATTTGTGGATGACCGATTGTAGGTTAATACGTGTAACAAGACAGGAGAACTATATACATGATGAGATTGAAGATTAATACCTGTAAAAAGTCGGGAAAACTATCTTTCTTTCTTAGTTTAGATATTAATACATGTAAAAAGACAGGACAACTATCTCAATAACCGACAACTTCCAAGTTCCATATTAATACCTGTAACAAGCCAGGAGAACTATCTATGGACGATCAATTGTGGATTAATACCTCTAACAATCCAGGAGAACTATCTACATAAGGAGATTGAAGATTAATACTTGTAACAAGCCGGGAAAACTATCTTCCTTTCTTAGGTCATAGATTAATACCTGTAACAAACCAGGATAACTATCTCAAATGACCGACAATTTTCAAGTTCCAGATTAATACCTGAAACCAGACAGGACAACTATCTGTGAACGACTGATTTATAGATTAACACCTGAAACCAGACAAGAAAGCTATCTACATGACCGGACGAAGTAATCTTACACGAGTTTCTTCTCATCATCTAGATGCAATCTAACACGGACTCATCCTGAAACAGCCATCCACAGGCTCTTTCTAATACATTTTTAGATAACGGTTAACTCTATTATCCCCGGAAAGTTACTATGAAACCTGGATTTCAACCGGAAAGCAGTAAACTCTCATCTCTTTAGTACGGAGATAACTCCCCGGTAGAGCCTTGGACGACTGAAGTTCCTAGACTCTATTTCCCAGAGTTTTCCTCAAGCAGGAGAACAACAGAAAACCATATTCCCCGGTGGACTCCTCCTCAGACAGCAGGAACGGGAATCCACGCAAAAATACTCCTTATGAAGTCAGCATCTGCTTTGAATGGCATTTATAAGCCCATTCCCGACAACATCAACCAATAGTGTTACTTCATGCGAGTGCAAATTTCTGGTCACTCTAGTGTTCAATCCTCTTCCACCTTCAAATCACGAAAGGTAGACAAGCCAATCTAAATCCTAAGGTTTAAGAAGATTGAACAGGGGAAGCTATTGTACTGCAAAATCTTCCCTCCCATTTTTACTCAAAACATGTTCCTAGAGGTCCTCAATTGCTCAAGGTTGACCAAGAATTGATTAGACAAATTCTCCTCCTAAGCAATGAACCTCTAGCTAGGTGTTTTACCCCAAAATTTGCCCTCCCATATTCTTCAAGGTCTGCCAAGATCATGCTTCAAAATCTCATAAGGGTTGCACAGTCCAACTGCCTCCTAATAGTCAAAAATTAGGGTTTTGGTTCTGGCAAAGAAGTTGAAGTTTTCAAGGGTCTAAACAAGTCCCACATGCCTATATACATTGTCAAGCATCCATATGCCAAGTTTCAAGACTCACAGCATCAAATTGCACAGTCAAAAACCCTAAATGCTTCACAGTCAACTACAGGGGCAAAATGGTCATTTGACATTCAAAAGTCCAAATTTTTGGTAAACATCTTATTTTGAAGCCACAAACATCATTTGATCAATTCTTGATCATGATTCTCAAAGCATGGCTCAAAAAGTCTCAAGATGCAAAAGTTTCTATTTTTGGACAGCTGGAAAAGTCAATTGCAAATTGACCAGGGCATAACTTCTTCATGGTTTATCATAAAAATCCCATCCAAAGCTCATTTTGAAGAGAATGACATTTCCTACAACTCATCTTCACACTTCAAGTCCAAGAAATGCTCTCACAAAAAGTTATCAATTTCAACATTATAGGTCATTTTCAAAAGTCTACAAAAAGGAACTTTAAGTCAAAGACCATAACTTGAGATTGGTAAATCAAAATGACATGGGACAAAATACATTGGTTATAGGACTTCAATACCTTTCCAAAATGTCCAAGAACATGATCAAATCTTAAAAATTGAGCAGGATATGCCTTGTAGAAGTTGGGAAATTTTTGGGAATTTTGAAAAGTCAACTTTGCTTCAAAAGCCTCAAAATTGCTAATGGGCCTCATTTTCTTCCATGAATCATTACCCAAAGGCCATGCACGACCCATTGACCTCAAAGGGAGTTACTTTCTCATTTTTGATTAATTATTTGAATTTTTATTATTATTAATTCACTTAATTATAATTAAATATGAAAAAATAGCAAATAATACCTTTCAAATCTTTTTATGCAGAGAATTCACTCATTATGTGCTCAATATTTCGTGCATCATTCAAAAGGGAAAGATTCTACATGATTGGCAATGATTGGCATAAAAAAGGATTGAAAAAGATTGGAATTGATATCATTGAAAATCAAATATCAAAAACATCAATGCATGGATTATGGGCTGGTTTTCTTAACCTAATTCACTCACATACATATGCAAGACTGAAACCTAATGCAAAAAAAAACACAGAAGTTGCGCTCAAAACCATAGAACAAACTTGCAATTTTGGACAAAATATTGAAAACTGTTTTGATACCTAGAGCTCGTTTCAAAGCTCAAAAAGCATTCCAAAGCCTTGCCAAGACATCCAGGAAGGGATTGCAATCAAGAACCAATCGCCAGGCCTCAAGAAGTGGTAGAACGATGTCTTACTTTTCATGAAATTATCCATTATCGTGTTTTGATTTTTAAGCATTGTTCATGCATTTTGTTGATTGATTCTTACTCACAATGACATTCTGAAGCTAATGGTACCCTTGAATTGAACTAAGAACGCCTGTGTCAAAAATTTCCATTAACGATCACTAGGGTTTCAGAACTCCAGATTTGGGGCTTTACACATATGGTAAAATCAGGCCTTGAAACCTATGCCAATGGAACCAGGACATCCAGACGAACCATTTGACCACCTCGCGCCCTTTTTATATTTGCTTATGCGCTAATCGTTATTTTTCCTGGGCTTGTTTAGTGGGGGTTTAAAACCCCCGCTATTTGATTATGTTACAGGGATAAAGACGAAGAAGATGCTGGCGTGGCTTGACGTGAGTGGAGGATTCAAATCCTGGCGCGCGAATTTTTGTAGATACCACTAACCATTGTTTTCATATATTATATTTTCCAATCACTATGTTAACAAATACGCGCGTTGGTTCAGTTGGCTGTTGCGTTGGCATGCAGGTAGTGGGACCTGGGTTCGATTCCCAGGTCCCCTTATATATTTCATAATTTTTCCATTAACATGTTCCAGCGTAGCACTCATTCAAAGGAGCACCATGCATCCCAACGCCTGTGCCTGCCAAGTGTCCCTGATTGGTCAATCCAAAGGCCAGAATGTGCAGTCTACCATACACGCTCAGTCAACCACAAGCATGTGATCCTGGAAAGTCAAAAAGGGCCTAGATTGCAGTGGGCCAAATTGCTCAATGAACCTCCAAATTAGGTCTGAATGCCCCCATGGTTTGCTCAATTTTTAGTTGTTATTTCTTTTTCCTTTTTATTCTTTTAATTATTTTTAATTATTGTCTTTAAATTCCATAAATTAATTTTCACAGTAATAAACATAAAAAATCAAAAAAATGTTTTTATTGTTATTAACATTAATTTCACCATTATTTTGTAAATAAATCTTAAAATCATAAATTTAGTTAAATTAGGGTTAAAATTTAAATGTTTTTCTTAATAACTAAAATATGTAGAAATTAGGTTTTTTAGCATTTTTGTCCTTTTTTTTAATAAATAATTTCTTCTTCTTATTATTATTAATTATTAGTTATTTTGTAAATACCCATGTAATTAATTAACTAGTGTAAATTAGGTTAAAACTTGAATATTTTTCTTTAACAATTAAAAATAATTTAGAACTAGGGTTTCATTTAACTTCTAACTTTAATTAATTTTCTTTATTTCATAAATACCAAAAACCATAAAAAATAACTTCCTTTTCTTAATTTAATAATTAATTAACTTTTAATTTTAATTTAATCTTTAAAAGGTCCAACGCCCTCGAACATTTGATTCTAATTTCTTTTCGCGCATTTATTCTTATTTTATTTTTCTTTTCGAATATTATGTAATTGCTCAAGCCTTGTAATAGTAACTAGGTTTTACTTTCCGCATTTTGTTAAAAACGGGTCTTTGTTAATTTGGCGATGTATAGACCCGCGCCTTGTAATAGCGTAGGATTTTACTTTCCGCACTTTAATTTCCGCACCCTTTAAACTGCCAAACTTTGCATGAAAGAATGTATGGACAAAAATAAAAACAACGCGTAGCTCACGATACCATGACAAGATAAAACATAACTGAAAACAAAACACAAATTCACACACCACTCTTAGGGTACGCTTCACTGTTGCCTTGCCCCTCGAAACGTGGTCGTCGAGTATAGGACGTTTTAGTAAGTCCTTATGTCCATGACCCATGGCATAAGGGTAGCTTCTAAGGTGTCCTGTTGTTGCTCTGGTGACCACACTGTCCCTAAAAACGAATTGACCCGAACACCTCCAATGGTGGTGCTACCTACCTCTCAATGGTGGGATGGCACTACCTCAAGGACATCTACACAGCCTAATTCCTTAGGGTAGGTAGATGACTCGTAGATACTTGCTCTATTCAAAAACAAATCAAAACTCTTTTCACACCGACACTTTTCAAAAAGCTTTCAAAACAATTTTTCAAACACTCTTGAGGACCGATACAAGAGTCGATCTGAAATCTTTAAACGAAACTTTTTCAAACCCCCTCATAATTGAAAAGCAAACCCTTTTGAAAACACAAATGAGCAAGTATCTAAGAGCCCATGGATAACCATGGATAGAAAGGGTGCTAACACCTTCCCTTTCTATAAATCTACCTCCCGAACCGAGAAACTATCTCATAAGGAATTTTGCTGTGCTTTTGTCCTTTCCTTGTTGGAGAACATAAAAGACGGTGGCGACTCTTGCTTCCGTGACATTTCGCGAACCAGCGTTAAACAGTCAGTTCCAGATCCACCGATCACAGAACTGGCGACTCTGCTGGGGAATATTGTAAAGTGAGGTGTACCTTAGGACTAAGATCACTTGTGTTTTCAATTGTCTGAATTGTTTGCTTTATTATTGTGGGCCTGTCTCGGGAGTTCTATGGATCCTAACCCGGATATGGGGATACCTTCTTAGAAAGTAGCAACAAGGCTGTGAGGGAACTGTGTGGGGTATACCGACATGGTTGAAGCAGTCTGCTACGTTGATGTGGCACTTTGGTGTGTACCGGTAACCCTTGAGTTCAGTCAAGGAGAGTACGGGCCCTCCGCGTGGTGTCGTGAAGCATCAACTGGCCTTAGGAACCTTAATTGAACCATCTTGGCCTCTTTAGGGTAGTGAGATAACTGACCTTGGTGCAGTCCGAGGTTGGTTGATACTCGATACTACACTCAATTGAGGGTTGTTTTCTTGGAATATTTCGGTCGCCAGTTCAGTGGCTAAATCGAAACGATGAACAATGAAAGCAATCCAATGATATTGGGACCCTTAGAACCCGGTTACTTCTGATAGGACAGGTTGAGCCCACCAACTTCAAGAGGGTAATACCTAGACCCCATGCTGGCCTAAACTCTAAGGGCTCTCTTGTGTGACTTGCGCGCCTTCCAACTTGACTATTTGCATGCTTGTTATCTGACACTTGAGTTTCTTGCAGGTTTTGTTTATAGTCCTTAATCTGGACTCATAACAGGGTTTACCTACATTATTCCATGCTTTGTATAACATCATGCCATCATACCATTGCATACATCCTACATAAGGACTAATTCATTTCAAGGATCTTAAGGGTCTGTGATGCAGGTCATGATGAACCAAAATGTCTAGCAAGGGGCAAAGGGGATTTATTTTCCTCTAGCCAGGTTGGTGATTCGAGTCAGGGGCTATGACCCACTTGATATGGTGAGCTTTGACTCTTGAAGAAGGTTCCCCTAGCCAAGGTTGTTTGGAAAGCAAAACAAGGTTGATGACTTGAGTTAGGGTCTATGACCCACTCGATATGGTGAGCCTTGACTCTTGAAGAAGGACTCTTAACAACATGAAGTTCCCTCAATCAAGCTACCAGATTCTAACAATTTTCTTGTTTACCCCGCGAGATCCTTGAAAATATTGCATGCATACATACACATCATTGTATAACAGGTATCCTTGTTATAGGTCACTTACCTTCTTCGCTGTTTATTTCAGCAATGGCTTCCCAACAATACAACCAGGACCTTCATGCTCAAGAGACTCGGTTCGGGGAAATCCTCCTGAATCTATCCAAGGGGCAGGAAGAGCTGAGAACACTTCTCATGGGGACTTTGGTCAGGAACAGTGCTGAGGATGATAAGGACGAACGGCTGAAACATCTGCAAGCTGAGGTGGATGCAATGAGAGCCCAGATGCTGGGGCAGGTGACTATCATTCAAGACTTAGCTCAAAGACAAGACGAGCTCGGGGTTCTCGTCAACCAACTGCTTCGGGGTAACCAACTAGGGCAAACATCTAAGGTTGAAGAGCCAGTCATCATTCAACCACCTTTGAGACCAGAAGACAAGGGAAGAGCTCCTCAAATGGCTTCAGTGTCACAAATTCAGCATCAACCTCACCAGCTTCAGCCAGACAAGCCCAAAAGGCAATTCACCAAGCTCAACGTGTCGCTACCTCAAGCTTTACAACAACTGTTGGGGTTGAATTTGGTAACTCTAAGGGACCCTCCTAAGAATCCCAACAGGACACCTTCAAGGTATAACCCCAACGCCCGCTGCGCTTATCATTCTGACAGCCCGGGGCATGCTACAGATGATTGTTGGACCTTGAAGAACAAGATCCAGGACCTAATTGATGAAGGAGCTGTGGAATTCACCCAAGATGGCCAGGCTGAGTGCTTCTACCATCCCTACAGGATTCACCATTTGAAGTAATAAGTCCTGAGATGAGAAGACTTTTTGTCCATTAGAATTTTCAAGTTGTAATTTTCTTTTGATTGTTCAAACGATTATCATGTCAAACGCTATTATTGCATTAATGCATCGCATATGTCTGTTTTGAATCAATATATTCGCATTCGCTATATTCAAACTGCTTCCATTTTTTTTATGTCAACTCTCAATTAATAATTCTGAGCCTCTTGAGGGAGGATGACGAAAACGATACCACGATCTTTATAGTATGCTTTTGAACAGACCCCGCTGATGAGATACAGGCATTGTTTCAATTCCTAAACACTGGAGTTATAAGGAAGATAATCCCTTGTCAACCCCTTTGAGCCAAAGAAGTTGGAGTTTTTCTTTTCGAAAATTAAAACCCTTAATCATAACCTGGGGCAGGGTAGTTCTCTCAGTTGATCCAAGTGCATAACGAATGGCACCAAAGAGGTCCTTACAAAACAAAAGACAGTGATGGTTCCGAATAATCATAAAGACAGGCAGTCATTACAAAAAAAAACTAAAGCCCAATAAGTCAAAACCTATGAAGGAGACTTACAAAACTGGGGCATCCCGCTGACTGTAATTCCAAAAGAAACAGTTCAGGCAAAAAATAGGGATAATGAAATCAAAAAGAAAGAGGTCCAACAAAAGGAAAGGACTGCCTATTCAAATGAATTGTCAACATCCGAACCATCATTAGAATATCAGGACAAAGACCCAAACAAGGTCAAACGCACGATCAGCTGAGTTTAGGTTTGAAGAACATTACGAAGAGCGGGTGGGTACAAATAAAATTTGAGCCTTTACCCTTTGTTTCTTAAACCGTGAACCTGGCCACGTTACAACCCTTAAAAGTCCTAACTGAAGCATGGGTTAGTTCGAAAGCATATTGTTACGAAAGGTATCCTGACTCCTTAAGGCTTGCTGTAAAATACTGAGTTGACATCACATTTTACAAAAATTCGCTTGTTTTACAAAAAATGCATTTTCAAAAAACTTCAAGACAGACATAAGCTTTGCATTCTTGATATAATATTGTTTGCGTATGACTATTTGTTCGAACAGCAGAGAAATTCGCACGAAGAATATCTAGTGAACAAAAGCACTTCCAATCAAGGGGCATGGCATGATCATTGTCCATTATCTGGGGCAGTTAAGTCAAGATTCGGAGAATCTCTCAAAAGGCCAACCAGCCTGGGGAAAATCTCCATCTGGATCACTTGGAGTGTTGGACGATCAAACAAAGATCTTCTGGTAGTATGGCAACACTACACTACTGACAGGGGAACCTCCCTACATCCTGAGAGCATGGACATAGTCGAAAAATACTACGCATAATCAAAGACCCGCTAGGTTGACACACCTAGGCAAAAACAAGGGCTTCCCGACGAACCAAAAGGGTTCGGGAAAAAATAAGGGATGGAATGAAAATTCTGTACACCCGGCAAGTCGAAAACCTGAAAAGGCGGCTTGGGCAGAAATGGGTATCCCGGTGGACTGAAAACCCGAAAGGGCGGTCCAGGCAAAAGTTAGGGATTAAAGCGTAATACTATGTCTCATTGGATCACTTCGCATCCAGAATCCGGTATCAACATCAAGTTCAAACGGCATCAATCAATCAGCTTCATCGTCAACTGAGCAGCAAAGTGATGAGACGCTCGAAGATATAAAGGCGATAGCAGAGTTGGAACCCAGTGGGATTATTCTTTTCACATAGCTGTTTTGTTTTCCCTTTGTACAAATTTGTATAAACTCTTTTGTTCGGCGGCGTTCTCTTACTAGGACGTCAGCCTCTTGTACATAAACGCCTATTTACAGGCAAATTCAAAAATCAATATAAATTCACTTTTCAAACAAATTGCCATTTGTTTTTCCTTTTTTTTGTTTTGTTTTGCGAAGAACGTCCAAGGTTTAATTTGTGATATATGCATTTGACACTAATTGCTAAACTCATAAATATTTGCATACGAAACAAAGGATTAATTACAGATAACATTAGGAACAGGGGAAATAATGAGTGGTCTAAGCGATCTAATTGCTCTGTCCACCAAGGTACCAAGGTAAGTTCGACCGAAGAATGTAACCAAGATATCTTAAAACCCCAGAAAGTGAGCCAGCAAGTCAATACACTCTCCCCAAGCAAAGCTATACTATCAGCCTTAAGGAAATTGGGTATCCCCAGCAGATCTCAACATTCCTCAGAGGAGTATACAAACATTCCTAAGCAAGCATCCCCGGCAGTCTTGATCTAAGATTGTTCTCCGGTGGTATACCAGACATTCAGTGGAGCTGCTTCCAATACATCTCAAAATTTTCCCCAGGAAAGTCCAGTCCAATCTGAAAAGATTTCCCCAGGAAAGTTTGAATCCATCTCCCCAGCAGGAAGCTTATCCCCAGTAGATTCTGGAAGCTTATCCCCTGCATAGCACGAACGCGTCTCCCGACTCTATTCAAAGGTTATTTCCCCACAAGGATATAACTGGGTTATCCTCAGCCAATAACCATGGAAAGACCGTCCTCGGCGAAGTCTTCTTATCCCAAGCGGAGTCTATTAAAACTTCCAACATAACAACGGTATCTCCAGCGGAGTTATCATCAACATCCCAGCAAGGTACCTCTCTTCCCACAGAGTATTGTTCCCCAGCAAGGTCGCTAGAGTAATTTCCCCCCACAGAGTAACCTCCAAGTTTATTCCCCAACGGAATCATCTTCTCCTACCGATATTCTTGCAACCATCACTCCCCAGTGGAAACAAAAGCTCTACATCAGCCCAGGATTTAACTTCCCGGCACCCGTCAAGGATTTACTTTCCTAGACAAAAACACCTTTCACAAACATCACATTTTCATACATAACAGCATGCATATACGCATCATGAACATACAATCTCATTTATTCTGAGAACATCCCGCATGTCATACATCATGGCATCACACATAACTAACGTTTTGTCTTTTCAGGATAGAGGTTAATACAAAGATAATTGCTATCAACTGTCGCAACTAAAGATCCGATTCCTGTATCTTGCCAGGGTGTATCTGTTGACGACCAACATTACCAGACTCGATTCCTGTATCTTGCCAGGGCACGTCTGAAGGGTTCGAAGATCCGATTCCTGTATCTCGCCAGGGTGTATCTGTTGACGACCAACATTACCAGACTCGATTCCTGTATCTTGCCAGGGCACGTCTGAAGGGTTCGAAGATCCGATTCCTGTATCTCGCCAGGGTGTATCTGTTGACGACCAACATTACCAGACTCGATTCCTGTATCTTGCCAGGGCACGTCTGAAGGGTTCGAAGATCCGATTCCTGTATCTCGCCAGGGTGTATCTGTTGACGACCAACATTACCAGACTCGATTCCTGTATCTCGCCAGGGCACGTCTGAAGGGTTCGAAGATTCGATTCCTGTATCTCGCCAGGGTGTATCTGTTGACGACCAACATTACCAGACCCGATTCCTGTATCTTGCCAGGATGCGTCTGAAGAGTTTGAGGATCCGATTCTTGTATCTCGCCAGGGTGTATCTGTTGATGACTAACATTACCAGACTCGATTCCTGTATCTCGCCAAGGCATGTCTGAAGAGTTCGAAGATCCGATTCTTGTATCTTGCCAGGGTGTATCTGTTGACGACTATATTCTCCGGACTCGATTCCTATATCTCGCCAGGGCACGTCTGAAGAGTTTAAAGATCTGATTGATGTATCCAGCCAGGGCGCATCTACACAAAGAGTTTGAAGACCAACTCCTGTAACAGGCCAGGTAACCATTTTCTTTCTCAGGTACGTAAGTTCTCGCTAAGGAATCTCTTACGCGATCGACAACCTCCCGATGGCATCTATAAGCCCATCTCTCCTATCCATCACCTCTCAACATGGCATCTGTAAGCCCATTCCCCACATCATACTGCTGACACTCTACAATGTGAGTGCAAATTTCTGGGCACTCTAGTGTTCAATCATCTTCCACCTTCGGATTACGAAAGGCGCGCCAGCCAATCTACACCCTCAGGTTTAAGAAGATTGAACAGGGGCAACTGTTGTACCCCAAAATTTTCCCTCCCATATTCTTCAAGGTCTGCCAAGATCATGCTTCAAAATCTCCTAAGGGTTGCACAGTCCAACTGCCTCCTAATAGTCAAAAATTAGGGTTTTGGTTCTGGCAAAGAAGTTGAAGTTTTCAAGGGTCTAAACAAGTCCCACATGCCTATATACATTGTCAAGCATCCATATGCCAAGTTTCAAGACTCACAGCATCAAATTGCACAGTCAAAAACCCTAAATGCTTCATAGTCAACTGCAGGGGCAAAATGGTCATTGGACAGTCAAAACTCCAAAATTTTGGTCAACATCTTATTTTGAAGCCACAAACATCATTTGATCAATTCTTGATCATGATTCTCAAAGCATGGCTCAAAAAGTCTCAAGATGCAAAAGTTTCTATTTTTGGACTGTTGGAAAAGTAAATTGCAAATTGACCAGGGCATAACTTCTTCATGGTTTATCAGGAAAAATCCCATCCAAAGCTCATTTTGAAGAGAATGACATTTCCTACAACTCATCTTCACACTTCAAGTCCAAGAAATGCTCTCACAAAAAGTTATCAATTTCAACATTATAGATCATTTTCAAAAGTCTACAAAAAGGCACTTTAAGTCAAATACCATAACTTGAGATTGGTAAATCAAAATGACATGGGACCAAATACATTGGTTAGAGGACTTAAATACCTTTCCAAAATGTCCAAGAACATGATCAAAGATTAAAAATTGAGCAAGATATGCCTTGTAGAAGTTGGGAAATTTTTGGGAATTTTGAAAAGTCAACTTTGCTTCAAAAGCCTCAAAATTGCTAATGGGCCTCATTTTCTTCCATGAATCATTACCCAAAGGCCATGCACGACCCATTGACCTCAAAGGGAGTTATTTTCTCATTTTTGATTAATTATTTGAATTTTTATTATTATTAATTCACTTAATTAAAATTAAATATGAAAAAATAGCAAATAATACCTTTCAAATCTTTTTATGCAGAGAATTCACTCATTATGTGCTCAATATTTCGTGCATCATTCAAAAGGGAAAGATTCTACATGATTGGAAATGATTGGCATAAAAAAGGATTGAAAATGATTGGAATTGATATCATTGAAAATCAAATATCAAAAACATCAATGCATGGATTATGGGCTGGTTTTCTTAACCTAATTCACTCACATACATATGCAAGACTGAAACCTAATGCAAAAAAAACACAAAAGCTGCGCTCAAAACCATAGAACAAACTTGCAATTTTGGACAAAATATTGAAAACTGTTTTGATACCTAGAGCTCGTTTCAAAGCTCAAAAAGCATTCCAAAGCCTTGCCAAGACATCCAGGAAGGGATTGCAATCAAGAACCAATCGCCAGGCCTCAAGAAGTGGTAGAACGATGTCTTACTTTTCATGAAATTATCCATTATCGTGTTTTGATTTTTAAGCATTGTTCATGCATTTTGTTGATTGATTCTTACTCACAATGACATTCTGAAGCTAATGGCACCCTTGAATTGAACTAAGAACGCCTGTGTCAAAAATTTCCATTAACGATCGCTAGGGTTTCAGAACTCCAGATTTGGGGCTTTACACATATGGTAAAATCAGGCCTTGAAACCTATGCCAATGGAACCAGGACATCCAAACGAACCATTTGACCACCTCGCGCCCTTTTTATATTTGCTTATGCGCTAATCGTTATTTTTCCTGGGCTTGTTTAGTGGGGGTTTAAAACCCCCGCTATTTGATTATGTTACAGGGATAAAGACGAAGAAGATGCTGGCGTGGCTTGACGTGAGTGGAGGATTCAAATCCTGGCGCGCGAATTTTTGTAGACACCACTAACCATTGTTTTCATATATTATATTTTCCAATCACTATGTTAACAAATACGCGCGTTGGTTCAGTTGGTTGTTGCATTGGCATACAGGTACTGGGACATGGGTTCGATTCCCAGGTCCCCTTATATATTTCATAATTTTTCCATTAACATGTTCCAGCGTAGCATCATTCAAAGGAGCACCATGCATCCCAACGCCTGTGCCTGCCAAGTGTCCCTGATTGGTCAATCCAAAGGCCAGAATGTGCAGTCTACCATACACGCTCAGTCAACCACAAGCATGTGATCCTGGAAAGTCAAAAAGGGCCTGGATTGCAGTGGGCCAAATTGCTCAATGAACCTCCAAATTGGGTCTGAATGCCCCCATGGTTTGCTCAATTTTTAGTTTTTATTTCTTTTTCCTTTTTATTCTTTTAATTATTTTTAATTATTGTCTTTAAATTCCATAAATTAATTTTCACAGTAATAAACATAAAAAATCAAAAAAATGTTTTTATTGTTATTAACATTAATTTCACCATTATTTTGTAAATAAATCTTTAAATCATAAATTTAGTTAAATTAGGGTTAAAATTTAAATGTTTTTCTTAATAACTAAAATATGTAGAAATTAGGTTTTTTAGCATTTTTGTCCTTTTTTTTTTTAATAAATAATTTCTTCTTATTATTATTATTAATTATTAGTTATTTTGTAAATACCCATGTAATTAATTAACTAGTGTAAATTAGGTTAAAACTTGAATATTTTTCTTTAACAATTAAAAATAATTTAGAACTAGGGTTTCATTTAACTTCTAACTTTAATTAATTTTCTTTATTTCATAAATACCAAAAACCATAAAAAATAACTTCCTTTTCTTAATTTAATAATTAATTAACTTTTAATTTTAATTTAATCTTTAAAGGGTCCAACGCCCTCGAACATTCGATTCTAATTTCTTTTCGCGCATTTATTCTTATTTTATTTTTCTTTTCGAATATTATGTAATTGCTCAAGCCTTGTAATAGTAACTAGGTTTTACTTTTCGCATTTTGTTAAAAATGGGTCTTTGTTAATTTGGCGATGTATAGACCCGCGCCTTGTAATAGCGTAGGATTTTACTTTCCGCACTTTAATTTCCGCACCCTTTAAACTGCCAAACTTTGCATGAAAGAATGTATGGCCAAAAATAAAAACAACGCGTAGCTCACGATACCATGACAAGATAAAACATAACTGAAAACAAAACACAAATTCACACACCACTCTTAGGGTACCCTTCACTGTTGCCTTTCCCCTCGAAACGTGGTCGTCGAGTATAGGACGTTTTAGTAAGTCCTTATGTCCATGACCCATGGCATAAGGGTAGCTTCTAAGGTGTCCTGCTGTTGCTCTGGTGACCACACTGTCCCTAAAAACGAATTGACCCGAACACCTCCAATGGTGGTGCTACCTACCTCTCAATGGTGGGATGGCACTACCTCAAGGACATTTACACAACCTAATTCCTTAGGGTAGGTAGATGACTCGTAGATACTTGCTCTATTCAAAAACAAATCAAAACTCTTTTCACACCGACACTTTTCAAAAAGCTTTCAAAACAATTTTTCAAACACTCTTGAGGACCGATACAAGAGTCGATCTGAAATCTTTAAACGAAACTTTTTCAAACCCCCTCATAATTGAAAAGCAAACCCTTTTGAAAACACAAATGAGCAAGTATCTAAGAGCCCATGGATAACCATGGATAGAAAGGGTGCTAACACCTTCCCTTTCTATAAATCTACCTCCCGAACCGAGAAACTATCTCATAAGGAATTTTGCTGTGCTTTTGTCCTTTCCTTGTTGGAGAACATAAAAGACGGTGGCGACTCTTGCTTCTGCGACATTTCGCGAACCAGCGTTAAACAGTCAGTTCCAGATCCACCGATCACACTAGGGTTTTACTTTTCACCAAGATGTGTGAGCTTAAAAGGTCTCAAATGTTTTCCATTGTCCTAATATGCCATCAATATTGACCATGACAAGTTTCATGCCTTGCACTACAAGTTTGCGCAGTCAATTGCTCAAATGCTTGGAAATCAATTGTACTAGGTCAAAAGTCAACTATGGCCCAAATGCAGTCAAACTTCATAATTTTTGGTTAACATCAACATTTTGAAGTGATATCCATCATTTTATCAAGAGTTGATCATGATTCCTCAAGAAATGCTACTAATTCATCAAAAGTCAAGAATTGCTAATTAGGGTTTCTATGGGAAAAGTCAACTGAACTTTGACCAGACATAACTTTCACATACTTTATCCATTTTGCCCTTACCAAATCTCATTTTTAATAGAATCTCATTCCATACAATTTCTATTTTGTCTCAAGATCAAGAGATGCACCATTTGAAAGATACAAGTTCATACGTTATAGGTCATTTTCAGAAAGTCAACAAAAGGCACTTTTTTTCAAGACCATTTACATCAAGATAAATTCTTCAAATGCAAAATTGATCAAAATAGGGATTAAAGTAGACATCTTGGGCTTTCCAAAAAGTCTATGATCATCATCATGAGATCAAAACTGAGTAAGTTATGGCTTGCCCAAGTTGGGAAAATGTTGGAAATTTCAAGAATGATGCATTGAGCAAATTTGAACTTTTGAGGCAATGGCTTATTTTATTAGACTTCAAAAATCTTCCTAAGCTTATAGAGGACCTTTAATTTCATTCTTACGTTGCCTTGAATTTTTTAGTTATTTTATTCTTATTTATTTTGTTTTTATTCACATAAATAGAAGATAAATTATATAAAATAGTAAATAATGGATCAAGACACTTGGGTTGTTAGTTTGGATTGATTTCAGGCCCATGAATTTGTGCAGGAAGTGTCCAAGTTCATCCCAATGTGAAAATGGCATGAAAACACAAAAATGGTAATTATTCAAATTTTGATCTTGCTCTTAAAATACATGGTTATGGCATTCATCTTTGCCATGAAATCATGTCCCCTCCATCTACACTATAAACACGGCACACCTGCAACCATCACACAGGAATTGGACAGCCTAGAGACCACGTTCCAAACATGCAATTTTTAAGAAAAAAGTCACACTCCATTTTCAAATTCCAGGGAAATTCATAGGCTTTTGAGAATTCAGCAACCATCCCTGGACATCACTGAAGGTTTCACGATCACCCTCGAGCCCTGAAGCACTAGGAAACAACCCTTATACTCACGGTTTTCTCTTATCTTTTTCAATTTTGATTTCACTCATTCATTCATTGTGAACATGATTTAACTGCATATTTGTGTTCATGATCATCATGGGAATGTTTTTGGATAGTTTTATCAAAGTTTGAGTGCAGGTATAACAGGTTGCCATGGCTAGGGTTTATACCTCCGAATTGGGTTTTTATGAAATAGCCAAAATTATCCCAAACCAAGGATACCATCATGTTCAGGAGGTCGAGGCCAATCGATCCATGGCTTCACATTTGATTTATATTCCTTATTCTGGATTTTATTGAATTGCAAGTATTATAGTGACATACCAAAACCGTCACTATAGGTCTCTATACCTAAAGCGACAGAGCAAGGAAGAAGATGAGGCGTTACAGCCTCCAATTGGCCTGTATAAATCAGCGTGCGATTTTTTTAAAAATATATTTTACGTTATTTTTACATATAATATAATTCCTTTATTATAATGCACGAATGAACAGGTGGCTCAGATGGCAAAGCGTGTGTTTGTGAAGCTAAAAGGACTGGGTTCAATTCCCAGGCTTGGCAATTTTATTTTTCTAACATATACTTTATAGATCCTATGTACTCAATCCAAGCACGCGTATCATATGTTCCATCATCATTACCATTGGATCTCATCAGCGCCAAATCAAACGATCCAGATCCAGATGTCCATGATGGATCCTCAAGAGCCAGTAACATTGGATTGGGCGCAGAGCTGGGTTGATCTATTATGGGCCTAGTAGATTTCAAAAATGAACCCCCCGTTTTAATTTTAATCATGGCCCATTTAATTGTTCTTTATGTTGTTTTATTATTTATTTCTTTTACCTTTTTTAATCATTAAATAAATAACCAAAAATCACAAAAAATTAGGATTAGATATTTTAATTTAATTAACTTCTTTAATCAATTAATTAATTAAATATTAACTTTTTTTAAGTTAAAATAAAATAGACTTAGGTTTTTCTTAAATTAACCTTATTTTTGTAAATTAATTTAATTAATTATTTGGACATTATTTTATTAGTTAACAATTAATTAGACTTAGATTTATTTCATCTAAATATTTTCTTAATAAAAAAATGCAAAAAAAATATTAGGATTAGTTTTTTTTTGTACTTATTTAATTAATTAGGATTAAACTAAATCTTCCTCATTTTAATTTTAAATATTCTCTTAGGATAATTAAAAAAAAAAGATTTTTAATTTAGCTAAATTCTTAGGATTTATTAGATGTCTTTATTTTCGCGCGCTTTATTTACCTTCGCATCTTTTATATTCATGTAGCTGATTATAGGATGTAATAGTCTAGATTTATTCCGCGTTTTACTTTCTTGCATCTTTTTTATGTAAGTGTCCAAAGCATTGTAATAGCGTAGGATTTATAATTCCCACACTTTACATTTTTCTATACAATATATCTGTTAGTAACTAGGCTTGTATGGAAAGATTAAAATCAAACGTTAGCAAACTTAATAACACAAGATAAATAACTGAATTGAACACAATTGCACATACGCACCTCTAGGGTTTCCCACTTAGGTTGCCTTCGGAAAACAGTCATAATTCTTGAAACGTGAGAAGTTTTAGTGACTATTCTCCAGTTTAAATATGACTAGTCCCTCAATGATCCTCTCGATGTTGCCTCGGTTAAAAGTCATCTCAGAACTTTAGAGTGGTTACTAAGGCTTCTTGCCAAGTTGCCTTTGTGACTGTAACGTCCCTTCGATTGTCCCTCAAATATCCAACGATAGGGCTACCTACTCAATAATAATAGGATAGCACTATCTAAAGGAAAAGAGGAAAAGAACGACATTTTCGAGTATAAGTAGATAAGTTCTTAGATGCTTGCTCAAATAAAACAAACTTTTTTACACTTACACATTCCAAAACAACTTTTAAAAACATTTTCTTTGTCAACACTCTTGAGGAATGATACAAGAGTTAACGCAAATCAAATTTCCGCACTAAGGCATTTTAAAACATTTTTTAAAACACACAAAGCATAAGGTACTTTTAAAATGAGATAAGCATTTAAGATCCCATAGAAAACTACGGATGAAAAGGGTGCTAACACCTTCCCGTTCCATAATCTACCCCCCTTACTCAGAAAAATCACGAAAAGGTATTTTTCTGTTCTTTTCACCCTTTCCTTAATTTGGATTAAAGAAAAGTCAGTGGCGACTCTTTCTTACCATCATATTATCAAACACAAACGCAAAATTAGTATATAACAGTCGGTTCTGCCACCGTATCACACAGATATCTTATCCAAGTTGGTGAGCACGAAGAGAAAAGGAGAAAAAAAATCTATGATACAGGAGATACTCCCTCGATCGAGTATCCAAAGGCCATCCTCTAACCTAGAAGTATTTGCCATCGGGGACAACGATTGCTGGATGACCCTCGTGCACGACTACCTCACTAAAGGAAAACTCCCCTATGACCCAAAAGAAGCAGTCGTTGTCAGACAGAGAGCCTGCTCGTACGTCTTGGTCGAAGGAAAACTTTATAGAAGATGATTTTCCATTCCACTTCTCAAGTTTATCGACCGAAACGGGGAAGAGTGCGCCTTGCTCGAAATCCACGAGGGCCTTAGCAACAAACATCTAGGTGGGAGATCCCTCACGAGAAAAGCCTTAAGGGCAGGATACTAATAGCCTACCATGCAGCATAACACGAAAGAGCACATGAAGAAATGCGATAAATTCCAGTGACACAGAGACATGTATTTAGCTCCTCCTAACGAGCTTAAATCCCTTTCCTCTCCTTGGCCCTTCGTTTGGTGGGGACTAGATCTCCTCAGCCCGTTCATGGTTGGAACCAATTAAAACAAATACATAATCGTAGTGGTCGACTACTTTACCAAATGGATAGAAGTAGAAGCTTTGGCCAAAATCACCGCCCAAACGTCTTTCGCTTCTACAAAAGAAATATCCTTGCTCACTTTGGCATCCCACAAGCGATAGTCATCGACAATAGGACCCAGTTCATGGACCACACCTTTCAAGAATCCCTCGCCAAATTTGGCACCACCCAACACTTCGCCTCCGTCGAGTATCCCCAGACGAATGACCAAGCCGAGTCTGCGAACAAAGTGATACTCAAAGGCCTCAAGTGAAGGTTGGACGAAACCAAGAAGTGATGGGTCGAGAAGCTACACAGTGTTCTATGGGGATACCGAATGGCTTCCCATCATCCATTGAAGAGACTCCATTCTGACTAGCTTACGGGACGGATGCCATCATTCCCATGGAGATCAAGGAACTTTCCAGGCAAACTGAGGCACCTTCTGATGAGGAGACTGTGATACGGTGGGAAGAACTGACTGTTTTCTGGAATGCTGGTTTGCGTTTTGCGTTTGTTTTTGCAAAATGTCGCGGTAAGCAAGAGTCGCCACCGATTTTTATTTTATCCAACAAGGAAAGGAAAAAAGCACAACAAAATTCCTTTTTTGATATTTTCTAGGTACGGGGGGTAGATTATAGAAAGGGAAGGTATTAGCACCCTTTCCATCTGTAGTTATCTACGGGCTCTTAGGTACTTGCTCATCATTTTCAAAATGTTTTCTTTGTGCTTGTGGGTTTGAAAAGTTTTTTGTTTTTAACTTCGATTTAGCTCTTGCTTCTGTCCTCAAGAGTGTAATGAAGTGTTTTTGAAAACTTTGTTTGAAAAGGAGTGTAAGTGTGAAAATGAGTTTAGTTTTGGATAAGCAAGTATCTAAGAACTAATCTACCTACTCAAAAAAGGAATCGTTCTATGTTAATTTCCTTTAGACAATGATATCCCACTATTAGTGAGTAGGTAGCATCGTCGTTGGAGTTTGAGGGTCAATTCGAATGAGGGACATACGGTCACTAAAGCAATGTTAGGACGCCTTAGCGGTAACCCTAATGTCTTAGATCATTTGTTTGAGGCAATAATATCTGAGGCAACTGTTTCGAGGCAACTATGATCTTTTAGACAAGAGGACGACCTCTAAAACGACCTATACTCAATGACCGTGTATGAAGGAAACCAAGTGGGGTGTACCCTAAAAGTGCGCATGTGCGAGTGTGTTGATTTCAGTTATTTTTATCTTTGCACATGTTAAGGGTGATCTAATTAGATTTTAAGATTAGGCATTCATTCTTGTCATGCAAACCCTATTACCAAACATCTAACAGTTGTAATTTGCAGAATTAAAATGCGGAAATTAAAACTAATTATTACAAGGCGTCGGGTATTTACATCGCCAAAAGCAACCCTTTGAAAATAAAATAAAGCGGTAAAATAAATAAATGTCCTAATTATCTATTACAAACCATAAGCAGATACATCAATAATTAAATAAAGAAGAATAAATCGCGCGAGTGAAATTATATCGAATGCGAATTAGGGTTTTGACCCTTTTAAAAGAAAATGCTTTTTTGTTATTTTTTATTTTAAGGAAAGAAATTAATCCTAAAATTAAATACTAAATTAATTATAAAATAAAATAAATGATGAAAAATAATAAATGACATGTTTTTTTGGAGTTTTTGTTAATTTAAGAAAGAAATTAAAATAATTAAATTACTAGTTAAAACCAAATGATTTCTAATTAATTTTAATTATTTACAAAATAAATTAATGTTACCTATAATTAAAAACCTAATTAATTAGTTAGTGTTTATTAATAAAAAAAGAATTCTGAAATTGTATTGGATAAAAATATTGTTTGTGATTTTTTGTTAAAAAATAAAATTTGTTATTGGTTAGAAAATTAATTAAATCAAAATAAAGTAAATAAGTTAAATAAATAAAATATAAAGAGAATGAGAAATTGGGCCTGATTTGGGAGGTGTTGAAAGCAATTTTGGCTGGCCCATTAAGCTGATCCATGTGGACTTTTGGGATCCTGTGTAGGCGTGTTGACTGGCTTATGGTGTGCCCTTGAAACTTGACCACCAGATATGGCCATCTGGCCATCTGGCGCTTTGATAGTGAGTGTCCATGGTGGAATCTGGTCCATGCGTGCACCTGATCTCCTGAAAAATACCAAGAAAATGCAATTTGCTGGAGGCAGGGATCGAACCTCTGACCTCCAGCCTTTGGGTCCTTTAAGGCTTATGTGGCTACCACTGAAGCGCGTTGTTGTTTTTGTTATAATAATACAAACATAAAATAATATATAAAACAAAGTCAATGGCCAGGAAATAAAAGAAAATGGGCGTTTTATTTGAATGGGCAAATGGGTGGACGACACGTCTTCGTCCCTGTCCTCCAAGACTATAACTTTTACCTGCGTATTTTTATCCGCAGCTAAAAGCGTAGCTTCGTTCTAAAATCGTCTCCAGGCCATATAAATGGAATCCAATACCATAGTTAGCCTCGTCTCATCCCTTTGATCATAGCCATAACCACCATTAAGGCCAATTTCACCTGAAAAAGAAAGCCCTAAAAACGAACAAAGAAACCTAGCGATGGTGGATCTTGATATAGGTCAAATAAATGAAATTAAATAATACCAAAAGATTGCAAATGGCATGGTGAATCAGAATATGCAATTAGTTTTTGTTATAGATGCAAGAATAATACAAATCAAATTCAAGAATGGGGCGGATCCGTGAGGGACTTATAGAGCTTTAGGAAGCTTGAAAACGCGTGGCTTGGATTGATTTAGCTTCTGGAGATGGCCAGCAAACGATTGAGACACTTCCCAAGCCCTGAAACGACCTCTAACCTTGATTTCGATCCGACACTTTTTCCTTGTTTTTGCAAGTTTGGTTTTGTCTCCATAATTGCTCTCTAACCCTGATTCTTGTGTGTTTCGCTTCCTTATGTATTGTACAATACATTAGGGTATCATTTGTTGTTCAAATCTTGCTCTATCAATACTCTTGATGTGGATTTGATTTGCCTTTACAAACTTTCCAAATTGGCTTGATTTCAATCTTTTTTGCACACATTTTATTTGATACGAGTTTGATGATGGCAAGTTGTATAATGGAACCTGAAATCACCATAAAATCTTGGTTATCAATGCCTTTGGATTTTTATTTGATTTATTTTGATTTAAATCAAATTAATTCAAATAAAATCAAAATAATTAATAAAAAAAATGGTATGGACACATGGCCAAGGCTGGAGCACGTGGGCTACAATGAAAACTCAAAACAAATGAAAAAGAATGGGCCCATTTGGCAAAATTTGAAGTTTTGGGGATAGTTGACTTTTGGCAATTTTGCAAAAAAGTCCAACTTCAACAATGCATAACTTCTTCAATTTTGAATTTTTGGAGGTATTCTTGGAATTTTTAGAAAGCTTGCGATGTCCTCTAACCAACCCTTTTGGTCTCATCTCATTTTGATATTCCATGCTCAAGTTAGAAGCTTTGACAAAAAAGGTGTTTTTGTTATCTTTCAAAAATGACCTATAATGTCAAAATTCATAACTTATTGTGAGTGAATAATTTGATCTTGGGGTGTGAATATAGATTGTAGGGAATTGCATCCTATTCAAAATGAGCTTTGGATGGGTCATTTCTCATAAAGTATGAGAAAGTTATGCATGGTCAAAGTTGGGTTGACTTTTCCTACAATACCCTAATTTAGCAACTTTTGAATCTTGATGAATTTTGAGAAATCCTTGATGAATCATGATCAAAACTTGATAAAATGATGAAATATCCTTCAAAATGAGAATGTTGACAAAAAATCTTGAAGTTTGACTGTATATAGGTCACAGTTGACTTTTGCCCTAGCACATTCAATTTTTGGACCTTTGAGCAATTGACTGAGCAAACTTCCTCTACAAGGCTTGAAATTTGACATGGATGATCTTGAGAATATATTAGGACATTGGTGAGAACTTGGGGTCATTTGGACTCAAGGATATTGATGCAACACAAAACCCTAATTTTGGGGTAGACTGCCTTAGGAGAGAGCTTGTCTGACCAATCCTTGAGCAACCTTGGGCAACTTTGAGATCTTTCTTGCAATATTTTGAGAAATATGGGAGGGAAAATTTTGGGGTACAACAGAGACGAATAGTGTCTCCCTCCGAAAAGAGCTAGATCTGGTGGAAGAAATCAGAACAGGAGCGGCCCTACGAGAGGCCTCGCTCAAACAAAAAATAGCCATACGCCACGACACCAAAGTCATACGACGAGAGTTCGAGGTCGGCAGCCTTGTCTTAAAGAGAAATCGCAAGCTCAAAGCAAACTGGGAAGGTCCTTATCATGTCTATGCAAAAACGGGTACTGGATCGTATTACTTGGAAAACTTACAAGGGGAATAGTTCGTTCGATCATGGAACGCTGAAAAGCTAAAAAAATATTACAGTTAAAAACACTGAGCAGTCGACAAGTTTGGTCGACAAGACAAACTCACCCAGGCCCGACCATGCGTGCATGCCTAGGCACGAGCATAGAACCCAAAGTATTCAGAAGGGGCGAGGCTCCGCTCTATTGACAAGCGCACCCTCATCCCGACGTGGATAACTCGACCGAGCTCCATAGTCTTTGTGCCACGACGATAGAACGCCCGACTCGCAACAGGAAGTTCACACTGCCGAACCCGGGTCCCTCGAAATGAGACCTGAGTTCCGGCCCTCGCCTGGTATTCACCCTGGCCGTTTGATCAGTTTCCCCATACTGACGAACATATAAAACGAGAAAATCCACGATATAACTCTTAACAAAATAAAAAACGTCCTAAACGGGATAGTTTTTCAACAAACATGTAAAGAACACAAGTCAAAAATACAGAGCAAACGACCAATGGCCAGAATTTAACTAAAACAACTGCTTGGTTCGATAATGTGCAAATATTACATAAACAGGTAATAGCCTAGAGAAAGAAATACAACAAATATGACATGTAGGCCGAAATAAACATACAATCATCCTTCCACTTCCCCTTCGACAATGGGCGACAGTTGGGCAGGACCCTCGGTCGGTTGAGTGACGATGTCCTTGAGATAATCAGGGACCAGAATCTAGCCATCATCCACATAATAGTTGACCCCCATTCTCGAGGTGTTAAGCTCGACACCAGGGTTTAACACACGCATCTGATTCATGGAATTCTCTAAGCTCCCCTCAGAAGCAGCCTGAGTGTCATCCACGACCAACTGGAACCAAGCAACCAGCTCTGCCCGAGTCTTCAGATCCTTCGTATCCTCTGACTCGTCTTCAGCGGGTGCAATCTCAGCAGTTAGGGCCACTACCTTTCCCTCAAGACCCTCCCTCTCGAGCAGAAAAACTTGGTGTTCCTCGAAGAGCTTCCTCGATTCTTCCACAGACACCTCCAGAGCTTTGTCCTTCTCAACCAATGTCTTCTTGCTCATAGCCACTTTAGCCTGAAGATTCTTCATTTCTGCCTCCTGAGATGAACTCCCCTCGGTGTAAGCAATCTCCATCTCCAAGATCCGCATCAAACTGCCTGCATCATGCACCAGCATTTCCCTCTTCTCTAAACGGCCCATTCCCTTGAGAAGGAGAGATTCGGCCTGAGGAAGATGGAGAGTTGTGCCCTCGAAAAAATACTTCTCCAGCAAGCAAGGGGGCAGGTCATACGTCATTTTCCCTGTTTCCTCAGTCAGGTCGAAACTCCCCTTAGCTCTCGGTCTCTTCGCCTTTGAAGAAACGACAACGGGAGAGCGAGCGACTATGGCCTGAACTGAGGATGAGCCGCCAGACCCCGAGGCAGGAGCTGACCTTGCATCGGTTTGTGCATCCTTCAAGGCCCTCCTCGCTCGGGCAGCAAGAGTCTTAGCCAAACTCTCTTGAGTAGGATTCATGCTTTCTGCAAACTAAACGAAAGGCAACATAGTCAGTAAAACGAGGAGTCAAACAAACAACGACCCCTTACTACTATTAGAAATATATATACCCAAATATCTAACGGGGTCCTCACTTCAGAGGAGCTCCTTGACGTTTATGAGGCTCGGCTCGTATATGGGCTCCCCGTTCTTATCTAACACGGTCCTACCTCTCCGACCAACTCACTGGACCCGGGGGATTTGAGCCACGAACACGGTCATAGTAGTAAAACTCTCTAGATTCTCGTCCCCGAGCTCCCCCTATCTCCAAACATAGGAGCTCAATTCCGTGTCAAAATGTTTTCTCGTCCATTGGAATGGGAACTTATAAATCAGCTTCACGGTAGGCTCCCCCAGCTCGTTTAAACGGGGAGTCCCGTCCTTGTTGAGTGACGGCGCGGTCCTAAACACGTTCAATAACGCCTTTGTCGAGGAGGGTTGCACCAAGATGTATTTGTCCTTAAAGTGGTGGACAGACTCCAAATAGGCTTTGAATAACTTCCTATTGCCTTACTTCAAGGAAACCCATCCCCACTTTTCGTCGACCTTACTCCTCTGAATGTGGAAACAGTAGAAAAACAGTTGGATGGTGGCCCCTATCTTCATATAGTCACAGACTATTTCAAACACTCGCATGAATGCGATACTGTTCGAGTGCAATTGAGAGGGAGCCACACGCAAATGCCTGAAAACGGCCACCTCGAAGTCAGAGAAGGGGAGATGAAGACCCATCTCTTGAAAAATGATGTCGTACATCGGGATCCGCCTCCTGTCATACTTCGAGCAAATCCTGCTCTCCTTCCCAGGAATGTATAACGACCATTCCTCCGGGGGCCCTCCTCATGAGTGTATACGTCCGTGAAGGCATCCTCCCCATGCTCGTAAAAATATGATTGCCAGTTCCAGGGGTCGTTCCCGACCCAATCCAGGGGATTCTCCTCGTCTCCAGGAGGAAATAAGATGTCCTGGTCGGTAGAAGTCACCACCATGTCAGGCTCCCCCATCTACTGCCCCTATCTGATTCTGCATATCCTCAGAGATTTCCAGGATGCTTGACGAGCTACTTGTCTCGTCCGAGGAACTCCCAGAAGACTGTGTGGGTTCGCTCTAAATAACGACCCAAGCAGTATCAACCATGGCACCTGAAAAGTAGAGGAAAAAATGAGCTTGACATCGATGCCAGAACCACCCTTCCACCTCTAAACAAGTGAAAGGCCACTGGGAAGCGAAGATCGTATCCCCAACCAGAACCCTCATTGAGACACACTAACGGGCATGAATTGTAGAAAAATCCCTAAACCCTCATTGAGGCACACCAACGGGCATGAATTGTAGAAAAAGCCCTAAGCCCTAATGAGCCACCTACAGAGCACCATGAACTCCCTGAGGAAACCCCACGATGGCTCCTGTGATTCTAAATCACAGAAACACCATTCACTACCAACGACGTCCTCCCTAACGGAACCCTAAATCCTAACCGCATGCATCTCTAGAAAGGAAAAGGCGAAATTACAAAAGCAAACAACAATGGAAGATCAGAAACTTACCAGTAATAGAAGAAAAGATGAAAGTTAGTAGTTGCGAGTAGAGAAAATCACGAACACCAGTGGCCGGTTGTCGAGCTAATACAAGCAGTTGAGGGAGAATGTGAAAAATACTAAATGCCATGTTCCTCTCGTACATATAGTTGAGATAATCCGTGAAAATTCTGGCTTCAGATACTCAATGTCACGTCCAATGTTATGACACTGTATCTGACTTACTATATGACAGTAAATGCAAAAGCAGTAAATAACACAGTCAATTGTTTACCCAGTTCAGTGTGCAACAACACCTACTCTGGGGGCTACCAAGCCAGGGAGAGAATCCACTATAAGAGATGTTAATTCAGGAATAAACCAACCAGTTTATCTCCTTCACTTAAGACCTACCCAATGCAATTCTAATCTAAGTACAACTTAAACCTGAGTTCCTACTCACTCCCCCTCAATCACAGCAGTGATATATAAACCAATTTGACTTGAGAATTGATGAAGACACTCTTCAAAAACACACTCTTGATTATGCTTCACAGCTTATTAATCAAGTAACACAATCACTCGTGCTTCACAGCTTTGAGTGATGTACACAACTAACTTGACTCTGCTTCACAGCTTTAATCAAGTAACATTCAAACACTCTTGCTTCAAAGCTTTGAGTGCTACACAACCCTTACAATTAAAACCTATTCCAAGACACTTATCACAATGATAATTACTTGGAGTACAATTAAACAAATCTATACAGATTACAAACTTGATCTTCTAAAATAATCAGTAGGGATGATCTCAAAAACCGCAGCTCTGTTGAATATATAGCAGCTGCAACTTCAGTTAGGGTTTCCAAAAACCTAGGGTTGATTCCGTTTGACTTAAAGTCCAGGTCACAGTACTTTGTTGATCAGGTTAGGATTGAGCGAGGTTACTCCTCAGAAAACGCAGGATTCTGTTTAGGAAGGACTGAGTTATTTCCTGAAAAAACTCAGACTTATCCAATCCTGTAATCCTGCTAGTTCAGAACAGGATGTCATAACATCTGTTATGACATCTGAGAAAACCTGTCTACTGATTAGCTAAATGTGATCATTTTGCAAACATGCTCAGATACACACTTATGAACATCAGTATTTGAGTTACAATATTTTTCTGCATATGTACCTAAAGAGTTAGTACAACCTGAACTAGAATGTTATGACATCAGTCATGACATTCACACATACACTTGGAATTTACCAAAAATACAAGCCAATACCTAAACACCTACAAACTCCCCCTTTGGCAGATTTTTGGCTAAAGTCCCTAAACAATCAGAGATAGCAGCAGAAATAAATGATGACAGCAGAAAAATATAGTGTTAAGTACTAATTAAGCAGTACCAAATATTCTCCCCCACTTTAGCCACAAATGGGCCAAAGATTACATGTTTATAAAGTAATACAGTTATCCAAGACAAAATAATGAGATCAGCAGCAGAACACCAGACAACAGCAGCAGACAACAGCAGGACATACTTCCAAACTCCACCAGCAACACCAGCACGCAGCAATCATCCTTCAGGTACTGTCATCAGACTCAGAGGAGCCACTTTCTTCACTGTTGGACTGTCCTTCATCTTCTTCCCTCATGCTTGCTTCAGCTTCTTCCTTTTCTAGCTTGGCAATTAGTGCTTCTAGTGTCCTTTTCCTAGCATCCAGATCTTTGCAAGTTTCCTTTAAGACAGCTATGACATCTGATGTTTTGGACTGGCTCTTTGCAGACGATGTCTCAGCTGATGTTATGACAATGTCTGGAGCATGGGATCCCTGAAACAGTTTGTAGTGCAGGCCAAGGGCAGGGGCTCTTTTGCAGACTGTATCTCTTGCTACAAGTATGTCAGGATATTGTGCAAGGATGATTCCACAAAGGAGGGAGGGAAATGCAATTGGTCCTTTGACAGCATAACTGCCAGCATGCTTCAAGGTTTGTTCAAAAATGTACCTTCCATAATCAAAGGCAGTCTTGGTTCCTACAGCATAGATGAATCTCCCCAATCCTGTGGAGATGGTTGATTTGTGATTTGTAGGCACCCAGTTTGCTGCACCTATTTTATGCAAGATGGCAAATTTCATGCTGAGTTTACTAGCATTCAACTTCCCTTTCAATGGCCAGCACTTTACTTGCCTGGCAGTGATGGTCAAGCATACTTCATTGTCAGTTGCCTCTAGATCAGGACAGTCCTTATTCGTTCTTCCAAGAAACTTGTTGATTTCTGATGGAGAGAACTTGACCCTTCTTCCTCTAACAAACACACTCTCAAAGTCAGCTGACCTCCCATCAGCACAATCATTGGATAGGTTCACTACAAACTCTTTAACCAGATTTTCATAACATTTGCCAAACTTCATCACAGTCTTTATTAGTCCAGCATTCCTGATCAGCTCCATGATGTCTTTGCACTCCAAAGCATCATTGTTGAGTTCTCTCTCCAAGGCTATTCTCTTCAAGCAAACATACTTCCACCTGTTTGCATTATCAGGATGATGAAAGGAGATGTTGTCAGTTGGCACTTCAGGCACTCTAGCAATCTTGCTGGAAGGGAGCTTCCTTCTGATGGGAGCATTGTCAATGTCAATCTCAAATTCTGATTCATCATCAGAGTCAGAAGTTTCAGGTTCTTTTCTTTTCTTGGAGATTGGTTGTTTAGCAGTCAGCACCTGAGCCTTCTTCCCTTTAGTCTGAATTTTTTCAGCCATCCCTTCAGCCTTGGACTTCTTAGGTTCAACAGTCTCACAACTTTTTCTTTTCATCAATCTTCTAGCAATGCTAGGGTTCACATTAGCAATCAGTTCATTATCTGAGTACTCTTCATCCACATCAATGATAGGTGGATCAGCAGCCTTTTCAGAGGGATTCTGAATGTTGTCTTTTGGTGTCACGACATCCTCAGTGACATCTATATTTTCAGAACCTTCCACATTTGGACTCTCAGATTGATTCAGAGGAATAGAAATCCCCGGTACAGATTGGTTGCCACTCAGAATGCTAGTAACCAGTCTAGCAATGGCTTGGTGTACTTGCACTGTTCCTTCTTTATTAGGTATAGTAGATGAAGGAAGAGAAGAATTACCAGAGACTGCAGCTTGAGCTCTTCCTGCATGTCTGGTCCTGAGCTTCTTGATTTTGGCTGGATTAGTTGCCATCTCCCTGAGAGGAGTGACCTCAAGTACTTCAGATTCTATGCATGTCGTGATTGCCCTAGAATCGTGATCAGATGACGATGATGATGAGTGAGACGAAGCCGCCATAGTGGAAGATGATGTCTGAGACATTGTGTTTAACGTTGAGTAGCAGTAGCACTTTGAGAAAGCTCTTTGATTGGGAGGAGAAAACAGGTTGCAAGAATGAGAGAGATAGGGAGTACAAGGGAGTCTATTCAACTTCTGAAGGCTTTTGAAGGAATTGTGAATGACTGTGATCAACCCACTAAATATAGCCTTAATAGAATTAATCCCTTCAACCCTTGTTTTTAGCAAAACTAATTGCTATAATTTCTCATGTTGGTGAATACCCAATCTGCCCTTCAAATTTTCAAGTTGATTTCCAACAAGCGCCTTGATAGAAGAATCAGTTAGCTGAAGCTCAGAGATCCTATGTTTCAGTTCAAGTGATTTCTTCTCTCCAAAGTCAATAGGGTTTAAGGAAATGTTGAATGTTTTCAGATTATCACACCACAATGTCACAACATCTTGTGTAACATTGTCTTCAGGTAGCATCTGTGTTGACCAGAATTTTTTTGAACAGAATTTATGAGACTTGTTCTTTGACATATCACATATATTATCAGCCTGTAGTTTAGGAGTTCTTCTGACATCTTCCATAGGAATATCTCTTTTCATTCCTTCAAGTTTATGCTGCCACTGTTTCATATCTTTGATTTGACTCAAGGTGTGGATATCAGTGTTCTCAGGCTGCCACACATAACAGTTATTTTTGGATTTTATTCCTCTCATTACAATATCTAGTTTATCATTAAACACTAGACATTCAGATCTTGAGAAGTTGACCATGAATCCTAGATCACATAATTGACTGATGCTGATGAGATTAGTAGTCAACCCTTTTACCAGCAGTACCTTATTCAGACTTGGAACTCCAGGGTAGTCCAAATTGCCAACTCCTTTGATTTCTCCTTTAGCACCATCTCCAAAGGTCACAAAACTGGTGGTGTGAGGCATAACATTATTGAGGAGATTTTTGAATCCAGTCATGTGTCTGGAACATCCACTGTCAAAGTACCAATCTTCCTTTGTTGAGATCTTCAGGGAAGTGTGTGCTATCAGTGCAATAGCCTTTTTCTTCCATTGAGGAGCGTGTGGTACCCTTTTAGACTTAGGTTTGACATCTGATTTCTGATTAGGATATCCATGTAGTCTGTAGCAGAAGGGCTTTATGTGACCATATTTCCCACAATGATGACATCTCCATCTTTGGTACCTCTTCTTCATGTGTCTCTGTCCCTGATGTGGAGAGTAATGTTGAGACATCTGGTTTGACATTTGCTTCCTGGTAACAACTTTCTTTGTTTCCACAAATCCTAGGCCAGATTTATTTCCCATATTTTGTCCAGCCTGAAGAATCTCTTCCAATTTGTCTGTCCCATTTGTCAACATCTTGACTGATTTGGTCATTTGATTCAGTTGTGAGTTCAGCAGTTGAACTTCTCCTTCTAAATGACTTATAGTTTCAAGATTTGCTCTCTTTTCAGCCTCTAGCTTTACAATGAGTTTTGATTGTTTCTCATTTTGCACACAGACTTCACCACTTCTGATACACAATTTCTTGTAGGTATCAGCCAGTTCTTCAAATGTTACTTCTTCATCACTGGTGTCACTTTCAGAAGTACAGACACTAGTTAGGGCAGTAACTAGTTTGGCAGATTCTTCTTCAGAATTGCTTTCTGAATCATAGTCAGACCAGGTAACAGTCATTCCTTTCTTTTGCTTCTTAAGAAAGGTAGGACATTCAGCTCGAATATGTCCATATCCTTCACATCCATGGCATTGAATTCCTCTGCCTTGATTTTCCTTATCTTCTGACCTTGGTCTTCTGCTGGAACCGTCAATGTCAGAAGGAATGTTGTGAACATTTGACCTTGACTTTGGGTCCATTCTTTTGATGAGCCTGTTGAACTGTCTTCCAAGCATGGCAATGGCTTCTGATATGTTTTCTTCTTCATCCTCCTTGTGTTCAACATCAGTGTTGGTTACAAGTGCTATGCTTTTGTTCTTCTTGTCACCATTATCAGTGATCCCCATCTCAAAAGTCTGAAGAGACCCAATAAGTTCATCTACTTTCAACTTGCTAATGTCCTGGGCTTCCTCTATGGCAGTCACCTTCATTGCAAATCTTTTAGGCAAGGATCTGAGAATCTTCCTCACCAGTTTTTCTTCTGACATTTTTTCTCCCAGTGCTCCTGAGGTGTTGGCAATCTCCAAGATGTTCATGTGAAATTCATGGATGGTTTCATCTTCCATCATTTTTAGATTCTCAAACTTAGTGGTCAACATCTGAAGCCTTGACATCTTTACTTTGGAAGTGCCCTCATGAGTAGTTTTGAGGGTGTCCCAAACTTCCTTGGCCAGTTCATATTGATGTACTAATCTGAAGATGTTTCTATCAATTCCATTGAACAAGGCATTTAAGGCTTTTGAATTTCCCAGAGCTAACTCATCTTCTTCTTTACTCCAATCTTCCTCAGGCTTCAGACTGATTGTCCCATCTCTTTCAGTTATGGTGGGATGAATCCATCCTTTGTCAGCAGCTCTCCAAGCCTTTTTGTCCAGAGATTTTAGGAAGGCAATCATACGAGGTTTCCAATAGTCATAATTAGTTCCATCCAGAATGGGTGGTCTGTTTCCAAAAACTCCTTCTTTGTCCATAGTGCCAGAAAGTGATATCCCTAGATCTCACCCAGTAATACAGGCAGGGTGCCTGCTCTGATGCCAATTGAAAATTCTGGCTTCAGATACTCAATGTCACGTCCAATGTTATGACACTGTATCTGACTTACTATATGACAGTAAATGCAAAAGCAGTAAATAACACAGTCAATTGTTTACCCAGTTCAGTGTGCAACAACACCTACTCTGGGGGCTACCAAGCCAGGGAGAGAATCCACTATAAGAGATGTTAATTCAGGAATAAACCAACCAGTTTATCTCCTTCACTTAAGACCTACCCAATGCAATTCTAATCTAAGTACAACTTAAACCTGAGTTCCTACTCACTCCCCCTCAATCACAGCAGTGATATATAAACCAATTTGACTTGAGAATTGATGAAGACACTCTTCAAAAACACACTCTTGATTATGCTTCACAGCTTATTAATCAAGTAACACAATCACTCGTGCTTCACAGCTTTGAGTGATGTACACAACTAACTTGACTCTGCTTCACAGCTTTAATCAAGTAACATTCAAACACTCTTGCTTCAAAGCTTTGAGTGCTACACAACCCTTACAATTAAAACCTATTCCAAGACACTTATCACAATGATAATTACTTGGAGTACAATTAAACAAATCTATACAGATTACAAACTTGATCTTCTAAAATAATCAGTAGGGATGATCTCAAAAACCGCAGCTCTGTTGAATATATAGCAGCTGCAACTTCAGTTAGGGTTTCCAAAAACCTAGGGTTGATTCCGTTTGACTTAAAGTCCAGGTCACAGTACTTTGTTGATCAGGTTAGGATTGAGCGAGGTTACTCCTCAGAAAACGCAGGATTCTGTTTAGGAAGGACTGAGTTATTTCCTGAAAAAACTCAGACTTATCCAATCCTGTAATCCTGCTAGTTCAGAACAGGATGTCATAACATCTGTTATGACATCTGAGAAAACCTGTCTACTGATTAGCTAAATGTGATCATTTTGCAAACATGCTCAGATACACACTTATGAACATCAGTATTTGAGTTACAATATTTTTCTGCATATGTACCTAAAGAGTTAGTACAACCTGAACTAGAATGTTATGACATCAGTCATGACATTCACACATACACTTGGAATTTACCAAAAATACAAGCCAATACCTAAACACCTACAATCCGCGCGTGCAAGACACGCTCCTGGGAACCCTAGGGTCGTCATCATTACACCATAGCCTTAGGTCATCATTGTGCCGCTTCACTAGCACACTTCCCAAAAAATGATACTTCTCCAAATTCAAAAGTCCTAACGACCAACGCCTCGTCTCCCTGCAAGAAGGCGTAACGGGTAACACTCGTTTCCCCGCCAGGCACCTCCTGTTCCTCGAGAAGATGTCAAAGTCATCGCTCTTGTGCCCATAAGCAACGACTTGGGGGGCTACTATTTTGGACTGGCTCGACAGCTTGACTGGGCCCAGTCCAAGACATATCCTTTGTTACGACCCGCACGACTGTGACCCGGATTTCCCACTACCTATTGAGCATGTCGACCATTTTCCCTCCCGAACCAGCACTGGTCCAGGATGAACAATGAGCATCCTCTCAGCCTGCCCGACATCAAAGTCGTGCAGGCCACCAGGAACCGACCAGAGAGATGCCCGTAACTAACCCCCTCCTCGGGACCAACGACTAGTTACGAGCATACCTGCTCGGTTTGACCAAGTCCTGGCAGTTACCTGATTTCACGGACCTTCATATCTAGGCGCGAAATCAGGAACCAATGGCCACGTGCCAGGAGCATTATATAAACCCTTACACCTGTGAGGGCCAGGTATCCAATATTCACTATTCACTACCTAATACTTTTCTTATACCTCCTTGTTCCCACTCTTACTTGATCGTTGGAGTGCCTTGTAGGTACAACCCCCTTTTCTCCTCGACATCACAGCCAGACTGTAGATCATCTATCGACCACTTGTCAAGTTCTGATCAACCGGTAAGATCAATTTATATATATATATATATATATATATATATATATATATATATATATATATATATATATATATATATATATATATATATATATATATATATATATATATATATATATATATATATATATTTGGGCTAACGAGAATGTCTATCAACCGACCACCCAAAGAAACATTGATACATTCAGATTGCTTGCATCACAAGGGAACTACCCTAGGTAAGAGTACATGTGAACCATGGTAAGGATATCTCCAATGGATCCCTGCATTTGGTTCCTAGATAATAGAAAGTTGTTATAATTGTTTCATTATATAAAAGACACTATAAGAATTTCAGGTACACAATTTCAAATTTGAATGTCATTCACTCTTCTCTTTCACATACTGACTTGAAGCTTCTATTTGAGCAAGTTGTTGAGAAACTTATCTATGTTTGGGAGTGGGTACAATTTTTTTGACATGTTATATTAATATCAGTATAATCGACCCACATTCACCATTTTCTTGAATCTATCTTGACTAGCACCACATTGGATAACCACTCGGTGTATTTTATTTCAGAAATGAAATTAGTGTCTAGCAGACCCTAAACTGTTTGCTTCCACCTCAGCCTTCTCGGGAGACTACCATCTTCTTCTATGGGATACATAATATGTGATGTGATCAGTATTTATATGGTGGCATACTACATTAGGATATATGCCTAGAATCTCATTGGAAGAGATGTCAAAAAGATCAGCGATGGCCCTTATGCATTCAATCAGTTCTTTCTTTATTCCAACAGGTAGTCTATCTCCTATATCTATCAACCTCATTGGATTATCGTCCATTTGAACGACTTCGAACTCCCTATCAAGGATCGATCTTAGGGTTTTCATTGTGATCCCAATTGAGGGGCCTATCTCATTTTTATGTGGGGGTTCATTTTTGCAAACGTCAAAGTCAACTATGTTCAACGCTCCAAAAAATTTCCCACCTCTTACTTTAGGAATAATGACTGTCTGCAAGGGATTCGTCAATATTTCCTTGTGTATTCGGCATGTTCCTTAAAGGTCAACTTTTACCATAACATGTATGCTAGAATTGTTTAGGTACTTTATCTTTAGGTGGACGGGGAGGCCACAATATCTAGAGCCTCTAGGAATGGTCGGTCGAGAATGTCATTGTAGACACTTTCGCATTGAATCGCAAAGAAACTAATATTCAAGGTCATCTTGTTACTTTCATCTCCCAAGGAAACTGGTAAGTACACCTACTGATACATACAAGTGGAAGAACCATTGAACTCCATGAGGTTTTGGCCTTCACACGACCTTATATCTTGTTTCCTTAGGCCAAGCACAATGAAAATTCATAAGTAGATAAAAGTGCGGGAACTTTTGTCATCTACAAGGATCTATGAGACAATATGATTAGAGATGGTAGTGATAATGATCACCAAAGTGTCAGATTCAGAATCCCATATACCTTCTCATAATCTTGAAACCCTATCATTGGTATTTCATCTTTATGCATTTTGTTTTGAGATGCTTATTTAACAAATCCTTGCGATAGAGGTTCTACCTCTTTGAATGGATCTCCAATGGTCGTGTGTATGGTGCAGGTTGAAGAAGAACTTGACCTAGAGAGTTTTGAAGGATCTTTTAGAAGGAGGTTAGAAGATGTTTCCACCTTAGTGTATTGGTCAAAGAGCTTGAGGTTTGCATTAGAGGTGATCTGGTTGTGGAAATTCACAGGAATCACCAGTCGATTCCAATAGACTGTGCCATTGTTCTGGTCGGGAACCAGAATTATTGGTGCAAATCCTTGATGCAAAGGTGCAAGATTCTCTAGTGTGATTGTGTGGGATGAACTTGCAAGGTTAGCATTCCAAAGCCCAAGTCAATTTACAAATAAAAATAATAATGTTAATTATGGATCAAATCTTACCTTTTTTTGTTCATGCTATGGTATTTAAGTAATGGATGAATATTGGGCCTCCGTCGTATTGGCCTTGTGGAAAACATAGAAAAAATAGTAATAAGCACACTAGGTGATCTCTTTTGTTGTTTTTATGTGTTTTAGTATGTGTAAAGTATCTTTGGTGACAATTATTATCTCATCAGAAATATATGACCATTACTCAGCAGGCCTTGAGCCATAAGATGCTAGTAGAAGGTTTGAATCTCAATGTTAGGGATGACATGGCAGAGTTTAGAGGAAGAAAATTAGGGTTGAGCTGTAAAGTTTAAGAGATAAGGATAAACTCTAGAAGACAAAAGTTTGAAAAAATTGTTTTCAGCGCTGCTATAGTCACCCATCAAAGCAGACCTGCCCTGAGACATGTTGTTTCCTACATGCATTGTATACTAGAAGATAAAGGGAATATGCTTTATTTCTTGGGCCTAATAAATGGATAATTAAAAGGCATAACACCCAAGTATAGAGACAACCTTATAACTGAATAAGTTTATAAAAAGATTTGTGTTGGGAAATGGAAAGAGGTTCGGAAGTTGAAAATACTTAGAGGAAAATAGTCCATAATAAAGAAGGAATGTTGAACCAGATTTTGATGTGTCTCGTGCTCTACCATTCCTAAGTGTAATTTCCATGGTTTTAGGATTGACAACAATTTTGCTAAAACATGGTTTTATGCAAGATGCTGGGACAAATGTTCTAACATGTTGAACAACACTGAAGACTGGTGTTGTGACAAATGTTGCAACATGTTATACATGAACATCAGTTCAATTCTAATTTTTAAATCTTTGTATATTGGCTTAATTAATTTGAAGATTTTGTATGTATTTGTTATTCATGCAGTTGTAACCAAGCAAGGATGTTTTGGGAGCTTTGTTATTTTGTTTTGATTTCATAAAAATGATCTTTGAGCCTTTTTAGGAAACTTTGTATTTTAGTTCCTATTATTGTGGAAAAGATTTCGCAGTTGATTTATAGCTGGAAGATTGGATTTATGTGAATAGTCCAAGCCCAGGATTGCAAGAGTCTATTTAAGAAGACATTTAAGATCTAAAACACTTGGAGATGCCGTGAAACAATATTGTGCATGATGTAACACCCTTCTAAACCCCCCTACAAAATATTCACGAGTAATTTAATTAATAAATATCATGAAGCACCAAAAGGGTGTCACATACTTCATAAAAACATCATACATACATATCCTTATCCATAACACGAGCTTTTCAACATTTATAACCATTTCCTTTCAGAATATCAACATAAGAATCATTTACTATGCAGCGGAATTCATAGTCTCAATTGATTTCATTCATAACATCCTTCAAAATATCATAATACTCATCCATTCATGAGTAAGGTTTTAAAATAACTTAATCAAATAAAAATGACTTATAAATCATTAAATCAAGGAAACAATGTTCACTTCAAACATTCTAAACCCTGATGTTACATATCAGAGCAAGACCTTCTAAATCAATGGAAAATAAAGGAAATAACTCCAAAGCTATCACTGATACTTCTTCGAGCTATTCTTAGGAATCTGCATGTTACTCACATGGAGGAAAAATTCAAACAGAAAGGGTGAGTAGTCACATTCATTAAAAAAGATATATGAAATATACATATTAGTTCTAACAACATTATCATACAATCCATATATCACATATCACCATACGTCACATATTATACTCATGATTTCATATCATCATAACATACCATATAACATCATTTAATTCCTAACCATAATATAGACATCATTAAGTCACAACACCATCATAGCACCATCTAGTCAACAATCATTCATCAAAACTTCATCTATAGAATAACAACATGTACCACAACATTTAATCAACAATTATGGAATGTCACATAAGATGTAACGCAACAACATAGACTCGTACATGTGGTACCAATTCTTTATGAGTACTTGACTCATTACCCTACAAAGATCCCCATCATAGGATCGATTCTCTCTTGGAACCAGAGCACAACATCAAACACACTGAAGCCATACAATGGGATTGAGGCCAACACGGGACCAACATCTAAAATTGAGCGGACCAACATCCAAAGTATGCCATGAATGCATGATGCGTAGCAACATAAATAAATATGACCACTGCTAGTCAAATCACATCATCGCTCATGAAATCATCAACAACATTATCCACATAGCATGTATACACACCAAACATGCATTTATTCCACTTCATTCAACATATTATCATCCAACACACCACCACACAACATAATATCATCACAACAACTATAACTTCATCATACCAACATGCATGTTTATAATTCTTCGCATAAAGTCTAATTTCATCTTAGTATAGATACTGTTATTTTACATCATATTGAAATTCTGGTAGGTCAGAACTCAAATATCCTATAGGATGTCGAGACATTTGTTTTGATAGAAACAACATGGCAAGGCATAAATAATATAAAACAATACTGAAAAGCATAAACAACACAAGAATTGTTAACCTAGTTTGGTGACAACAACACCTACTATGGGGGCTATCAAGCCAGGAAGGAAATCCACTATAATATCATTTCAAATCCTAAATAATCCCCCGTTTACAACTTTCCATCCTAATCACTACCCTGTGCAACTTCTACCTAGGAACTTCTAGATATGAGTATACCCACTCACATCAATCACCGTAGCGTGCCTAACAATCCTAGTCCTAATTACTGTATCGATAACCTTTCACCTAAATGAAGATCACACTTAAAATACAAACAAACCCCTTAATCAAGACACCCCTTGATTAAGAACAACGTACATGATCTTGCTTCACAACTTTGATCAAGAACAATACTTAGAGTTGCTTAAAAGCTTCCTCCAAGAACAATATTACCTCTTGATTAAAAGCTTTGTGGAGAACAACAATAGAGACTACAACTCTATAACATCAGTCCAACTCACAACCGACTGGAACACACAACCAACTCTCCTAGAGAGTGGTACAAACTCATCCCTAATAACTACATCTTTTCAATTCTCGGCTGGTACCAAAACTAGGTTACAAACACTTCTATTTATAACCTTTTCCCAACTAGATTTGGGATATAAAAAGGCAGCAAGGAGACTACACAAACTTCAAAAACTTCTCCAATAAAATAGTTCTTCAATCAATATTTTCCTAAAATGTCTCCATATTTAGAAACTTAGAATATCTTAAATACCAACATAAAATCTCTTATTTATCAATCTTGGACGCCACATAGGATTACCAAATATTCCCAGAATATTTAGTATCTAATTCACAATAAATGAATCCAAATTGTCATCTGCAGCCGACCTGATGTCCTATAATTTTGGTTAGGACATCCCACTCAACATGTTCAAACAACATGTTGAAACAACTTCTGGACTACAAAACTGTAACAGTCCAGACGTCCTGCTCTTCTGGTTAGGACATCACATTCGACATATTGAAACTGCAAGTTGAAATATTTTCCAAACTATAACAGACCAGATGTCCTATACTTCTGGTTAGGACATCACATTTGACATGTTGAATCTGAAAGCTGCAACATCTTATTCAACATGTTGCTGCAAAGTTAGTTTTACCAAAATTCATGCCAATCATAATTTCAGACAAATAACAATCTCCCCATTTGGAAAATTTTGGCTAAAACAAACAAATAATACTTGCACATGAAAACACCATAATCATGTTATAAAATAAATCAAACACAAACAATAGAGGCACAGCAGCATAAACATAACATAACAACAGAGTTAGGAGCAGCAACAAAACTAGAGAAATAGTTAATAATTAATCAGTCTACTAAACACAATTGCAACACATAGAGAAACTAAATTTTCAACACCATGATGTCAAGACATCATGTTTGACATCTCTTTAGAGCACCCAAATCCAAAATAGAAGGGACTCCCCCTCAACACCATTTATTACAGCAGAGAATCAAAATTTCCCCTCTTAATAGAAGCCAGCAATCCGTGGTTAGTACACACACTTACTTCTCCCCCTTTTTAGCCATAATATGACAAAGGAAGCAAATAACTAAAAACAAACCACAGTAGCACATTAGCACGTTAAAGTAATGCTAATGCAAAACCAACACAAAAGAACACAAATGCAACATTCATGCATAATGAGAAACACATACCATACTCCCTCCTGATAGAACCGTCCATAATATTTCCTTGTTTGGCTCAAGGAAAAAGTGTCCTAAATAATGTCCTGACACCCGGTCAAACATTTGTTTCAATCAAAAACTTCTTCACCAATCACTAAATATGTTTCATAAGATTTACTACACATCTGGAAGAAAGAACACCCCGTCTTCCACCAGACTCTAAGCCTACTACTTTCATCCAGAAGTAGAAACACTTACAAGACATCAAAACATCACATGTGTGACATTTCCCATCAACTAAAAATCTCCATGGAGTCCTTCCAAAAACTGCACAGAAAAATAAATTTTCCCAGACACAAACAAGACTGCCCTCTAGAATCATCCTAAGAGGCATGCGAGCACATGATTCTACCAACTAGCTTCACATAGCTATAACCATACATTTCCAGTAGCTTCATGTCACAACATGTTGTTTGAAATCACAACCTCACCAGAGGTAAAATACTCTTCACAAGCTTGATCAACACACAGGCTTTAAAAAAATCTACACCATTGCAGTCACAATCCATAGACAAGTATTTCACCCCCTGTCATGGACAAACAATGCTCCTGCTGAAGATTAAATATTTGAGCACCAGACAAAGTCACATAATGACTTCACATTCTCATAGTGAAGAGAAACCACTTCTAGCATATGAATAAACACACCTGCTGAACACAATCACCAACTGTAAAATCAATCCTGACTTTTACAGATCCAGATACACCAGCTTTTTGAGAATAACTCCAAGTACCTTGAACTATTCACACAACATAGACACAACTGACAAATGTCCTAGCAAACCCATACAAGATACACTTGATTTGGAATTTCTCACATATTCTGAAATAAATGCTTTTAGCTTACTTGCTACAAAAGATCCAGACTCCTATTATATGTTACTTGTAGTGGAAGAAACAACCTCCTCAACATGCATTTTGATCAGATCCCCATATCTAACACTCTTCTCTAGTTCCTCCTAGTAATTGTTGGTCCAATTGCAGTCTTCACCATGATAATAGTCATGCATTCACCACACACACCCTTGTGGACAAGGCCAGAAGCTTCACATCCTTCTTCATCATAGCTAGAATTGCCACTTTTAAATATAATGTATAATGATCAATATCACACTCACCGGTTCAAGCTTCTTAACAAAACAACCACCAGCAAGCATGATGTTACAACATCATCTAGAGTGCCAGCTTCTTGTCACAGAACCCAACCACTCTGGTTCTTAAGACATCATTCAAACAAAAACTCAAAAGGCACCAAATAAATCACATATACAAACACTTCCTTTTTGGAGAATGATAGTACCAATCAGCTACTCATAGCTATAACCATATAGAGAAAAATAAATTATTAGCACTCCTTATGAATCCCAGTGTTTAGATTGCAGATTTGCATTAACACATCAGAAAAATACTCAGTCTCCTGTCAAAGTATTTACCTTTAGTCACATGCACAACCTCTTCAGAGGATAAATAAATACTCAGCTCCCGTCAAAGTATTTATAAATGGTCAGATAAGACTACCTTCTAACATATTATGATACGGTGGGAGAACTGACTTTTCATGTTTTGCGTTTGTGCTTGCAAATGTTGCAGTTAGCAAGAGTCGCCACCGACTTTTCTTTTATCCAAAAGGAAAGGTGAAAAAGCACAGGAAAGACCTTTGAGATTGTTTCTTGAGTTCGGGGGGTAGACTATGAAAAGGGAAGGTATTAGCACCCTTTTCATCCATGGTTTTCCATGGCTCTTAGTTACTTTCTAGATCACTTGCTTTTGTTTGAAATTGTGCTTTGTGTGGTTTTTGAAAGTATTTTGTAAAGAGGCCATTGTTTAGGCTATCTTTGTAATGATTCTCGTTCGTAAGAATGTATACAAAGATGTTGATCTTTTGAAAATGTTTTCAATTTTGTAAGATGTTTGAAAGTGTATGTGATTGTTTTGAAAATAGCAAGGATGTTTGTTTGAAATTGAGCAAGTAATTAAGAATATTCTACCTACTCAAAAGTCTTTCTTGTTCATTTTCTTTTCCTTTGACATTGTTGTCTTACCATTGATTTGGTAAACAACCCTATCTTTGGATGTAAACGGGACGTGCGCGGGTCATTGTATAACCATGATTAGAAATATTGCAAGGTATCTTAGAATTTCTCTTGAGGGACTAAGATCATTTGTAAGGAAACATTCGTAGCGTCATCGAGGGACTATGATCTTGTATTGTGATTGTTTTTGCTAAGATACCTTACATGCATAATATGGCCATTTTTGTAAGGCAAACAAGTGGGATTACCCTAAGGGTGCTAGTGTATTTGATTGCATGCATTTTTAATCTTGATTAGGGTTATCTATTTTTCAATTTCATGTCTTGCCATACACACCCTAATTACTAACATTATATGAAAGCAATAAAAAGTGCAAAAAATAAAGATCCTACGCTATTACAATCACTGGGGGGATGGGGTGTACAAATTTACAAATGGGGATTGCAAATAAAATTAAGTCCTAAGTTACTATTACAACCACATTGAATGGATAAGAATATACAAGAAATGTAAAATGGACTTGTTTTGTAAAAAAGGAAGTAAGTTTGGTTTGAGAAAACATTTTTGATCTTTTTGTTTTAAGAAATAAAGTAAAACATGTAAAAATGAAAAAATAACTTTGGTGTTTTTTTATTAATGAAATAAAAAATGATAGCAAAAATAGTGAAGAAAAAGAAAGTAGAATCAACGTATTACTGACTAAAGGAGGTCAGAAGTTCTTACTCTGGCGTGCTGCAAAACAGAGATCATATTAGTAAAAATAAGTAAAGTCAGAAGTTCTGGGTCCACTGGGAACAAAGAAGATTTCAGAAGTTCTGATTCCACATGCAGAACTTGGTCTCCCTCTCCATGCTAGTCAGAACATCTGCAACTTAGTCATTTCTCAACAGAACAGAAGATGCGCATATAACAGTTATGGATGGTTTCAGTGTTTCAGAAACAAGAAATATCAGAACTATAAATCAGAGGCAAGCATGGATCTGCTAATTCTAATTTACTTAAGAAGTTCTGAACTAATTTACTCCCTACTTAGGCATACAAATCTGTGAAACCTCAGAATATGTACAGCCTCAGAAACATGATGTCTACATTGTATTTTTTTATCATGCAAATCTGATAATGCCTAAGTAATATGATGAGGGTCAGTAGAAGATTACCTTGCAGCTGGAAAAGACTTTGTGAACGGGAGTTTGGTCCTGAACTCTGTTGATGTTCTGAGCAGCTTCTTCACGTACTCAGCAGGCTGGAAGTTTTCAATTTCTGGAACAGCCAAGGGGTAATCTTCTGAATTCTTTGAGATGGAGGTGGATGGAGAGTGTATTTCAGTATGAACACGGAAGTTAGGATAGCTTCTAATATGTGAATCAGAAACTGTGTGGATGGTTTTAGTCAAGAAACACTTGAGAACAGATGGAGTTTGAATGCAAGAAATCAAAAGTTAACAAGTTTTGTATTTTGTATTGCAGCTTTGGGCTCTTGGAATTTTAGAAGGGATTCAAGGCTTTTTCTTTCTTAATTTTTCGAGCCTTTTACAGTGGCCAATGGCTTTCAATTTATAGGCAAAGATCTTGTAGTTTGGAGAGTGCAACCATCACATGCTAGGGTGCTTCCTTGTTGTTGAAGAAAGTTTGGTGGTTAGTAGCCTTAGCAGCGCCTAAGCTGGAATTATAAGCAGGAATTAAGGAAAGGTAACTTCCAAAGCAAAAGTAACGCATGGGCCCAGCATGCTTTTGTACAAGAGTTTGCTTTTCCAAAACAGTAAAGGTACTTTTATGCCACACGTGGAGAAATCCTTTGAACAAAGACCCATAAGTGGTTGTGAGCATTAAATGATGATGAGATTGATCAACCCAGAAATCCTGCAACGTGATATTTGCATCATTGCTTAGTTCTGGATCAGAAGTTCAGCTTCAGCATAATTTAGAACAAAAATCCAACTTCTGATCCTTGTATCTCCTCGCTCCAGCATGTTCTGAAGGAACTCTCAGACTTTCTATGAATCTTGTAGCACGCTTTGTAACCTTCTTTGAATTACCCTTGCAAACTCTGACTGAACCTTCATGAAAACTGGCCCAGAAGTTCTGACCCAACTCTGTCTTGAAAGTGTTCAGAATTTTCTGAGTGTTTTAGTTTCATGGACGTGTCTTTGGACATTTATAACTTGACATTCCATCATTCCCAGGGGAAGTTCTGTTCTGTAATGTTTTAGATCTTATTGAAATCTATAACTTTTATGCCAGAAGTTCTTCCAGAATCAGCTTGCATCATGGTGATAAACTGATTAGAAGTTCTGAGCTTGTCATATTTCTTGGTGAGACAAATTTCATATTTCAACATGTCTTGACGAAATACGATTTTTGAAGCTTGATTTTGATCTAAAAGTCAAAGTTTGACTTTTTAGTATGCAAATGACCATTTTGCCCTTGTGAATGGCTTTCTTGGAAAATTTGTAATTCATGGTTTGAAATTGGATGGAAGTAAACCTGAGGGTCCAAGTTGATCCTTTGAGAAATGAGAGGGCAAATTTTGGGGTACAACAACTGCCCTTGTTCAATCTTCTTAAGCCTGAGGATGTAGATTGGCTGGTTTGCCTTTCATGATTTGAAGGCGGAAGATGATTGAACACTAGAGTGCCCAGAAATTTGCACTCGTATGAAGTAATGCTAATTGGTGATGTCGGGAACGGGCTTAAAGATGCCATTTGGAAGGCGGCGGGGAATCGTCGGAGGTGGGCTTAAAGATGCCATCCAGAAAAGATTAGTTGCATAAGAGATTCCTTGGCGAGAATTCCTGTACCTGCTGTTGAGGAGGACATTGCCGAGGAACGTTAATTTATGCCTTGGGAAGTAAGATCTAGGAGCTTTGGTTATCCATTACTCTACTGGGGAATTAACTCTTGATTGAGGGAGTGAAAGTAGAATGTTTACCTAGTTAGGGTCTAGGTTGTACAGCGACTTACTGGGGAACTGTGAAACTGACCGTATCTGGTCGGGTCTGGGCCTTTTAGTGTTGTAAACTGTTGTCTGGAGATAAGGGAGAAGGATCCTGGATAGTAGGGTTACTTCGAGGTGAAAGCCTGGATAGTAGGGTTGGCGGATTTTCCATTCGGAGAAATGATGGATAGTTGTTGGAGATGGGCTTAAAAGATGCCATCCAAAAGTGATTATTGGTTTTGTAATTTGTGAGCTGTAAGAATGAATATCAAAATGGTGTCTGTGTCTGGAGCGTATCTGAACTGTATCTGAAAGCTGAAAATGAATGAGTATCAGAATGGCATCCGTGTCTGGAGCGTATCTGAACTGTATCTGAAATCGTCTGAATGAGTATCAGAATGGCATCCGTATCTGGTGCGTATCTGAACTGTATCTAAAATTTTATTTGAATGAGTATCAGGATGGCATCTGTGCTTGGAGCATATCTGAACTATATCAAAATTTGTCTTTGAATGAGTATCAGGATGGCATCCGTGTCTGGAGCGTATCTGAAACTATATCAAAAGTTGAGTCTGAATGAGTATCAGGATGGCATCCGTGTCTGGAGCGTATCTGAAATTGTATCTGATGTTGTCTTTGAATGGGTATCAAAATGGCATCCGTGTCTAGTGCGTATCTGAAACTGTATCTGAAGTTGTCTTTGAATTAGTATCAAAATGGCGTCTGTCTCTAGTGCGTATCTGAACTGTATCTGAAAGCTGAGCCTGAATGAGTATCAGAATGGCATCCACGTCTGGAGCATATCTGTACTGTATCAAAAGTTTTTTTTTGGAATTTTTTCAATGGTAGCTATTAACCTTATCCTGAAAAAGGTAAAATGTTAGCTAAAATGCAACGTTTATGTTGTATTAAATGCATGGTATAATGCACTCGTGTTATCAATGTTTATGATATATGATAACGAGAAATCGTATCATATAATTACTACGCTTTTTACCGATTTTATAATACATTAAGTCGTCTAACTCCCGATTATTCCGTGTTTATTTGTCTTTTTACAGGTATAACAATTGTCAACTCAAACCAATGGAAAAAGACTACATGAAGGAGGCTAGACAATAAACAAAGAGAAAAAGAACTAAATCTGCAAAGTTTGGAGATTTTGGAGCAGTGACGACCGTCACATCCTCGTGACGGGTGTAACGACCCTCAACTTGAAGCAACGCTCGTCACACATCACTGACGAGCGTAATGATCTATTTAAGTGCATTACGACCGTCACCCACCTGTGACGACCGTCACGCGCGTAAAGATGGACGTTGTGAATTGGTGGAGACGTGGGCAACGTAAGGGCAGACTTGTTCTCCTATTTTCCCTCCACTCAGTAACCATGCTCCCTATATTTCCTCCACTCAAGCCTTTTCTCAAGAGACTTTCAACTGCTATTTTCTCTCCTATATATATGTGTGGTAGTGCAAGGCTGCAAGGGTCGAAGGAATTTTCACAGAACAAAATTATTACTTTTGCAATTATTTTTATTTCTTTGTTTTAGAGCATTTTCTACGTACTGTAATTCCTACTTCCAGTATTATTTCAAGCTTTAGTTTTAGGTGTTAATTCTTCATTCAAGAATTAACACAATTTATTTACTTCAATCAAGCTGCAAGGAATATTGTAACATTTCAAGATTACCATAGCAACATTATTTCCAGGTTTTTATTGCAATTAATATTTATTCATTTTTGTATTATGCCAATTAATTTTATGAATTATATTTTGAATTGCATTGTTGTTAAATCTATTATGTCCGGCTAAATTATTCGTACCGATATGTGACTCTTAAGAACCAAAGAATTCAGTGATACCTTGGCCAAAAATATTTATTTATAAAACAATTTATGGTTTCCAATTTCCATGCTTAATTTAACTGCCCTTGTCACGAGAGTGAGAGGTTAATTAACACGATTTTGCCACGAGAGTGGGAAATTAATTAAGGCAAGAACCTGCATGCGAGAGTTGGGGTTCAATCCAGATAGTGGTAACGAAACATTAATTTTTAAATACACGAGAGTGTTTTAATAAATTAATTAAACTCAAATTGTTTTCAAAAAGTGTTATTAAATTTAAAGTGCATCCACTAGGTTTAGTAGCATAACTTATTTCATGAACACGAGAGTGTATGTCTCAGGTTTTTAAACAATTAGTTTTTACCGAAATACTTTATAGGCCAAGCGATTCACCGAATTCCCGAAGTCCGACTATCACATACCGGTATAACTATTCATATTATTTTTAATTAAACTGTTTCCCCCCTAAAATCGAATATTCATCGCTTAGTTAAACAAACTGTAACATTAGATCGTATGTGATTGATCCTCAGTCTCTGTGGGTTCGATAATCATTTAAACTAGAATGACTGAACTGTATACTTGCAGTTAGTATCCCGACAGACTCATAAAGTCCCGATCAAGTTTTTGGCGCTGTTGCCGGGGACTGGTTAGTCAATTAATTACGATACTTCTGTTGCGTGTTTAGACTAGGCAACAGAAAACCCTTTTTCGATTTGTATGGCAAGGACTCTCTCACAAGGCGAACCACTTGACAAATCGACGGACAAACCTGAACGCATTCTTTCCGTAAGACGTGCAGTCAGGGATTACTGTTTAAATCACGCTATTCCTTTACCCAAACCCGAAATCAAGATTGATTCTGAAACAGATTCTAATTCTTCCTCTGAGACCGAAACCAATCCAGAATTAGACATGGCCGAAGAACAAAGGACCCGTCCACTGAAGGAGTACGCAGCTCCATCACAACAAGAACCCCACAATAGCATTGTTGCTCTAACAATAAACCGAAACGATTTTGAGTTGAAGCCGTCATTGATATCAGCTATCCAACAATTCCAATTCTCTGGAGATCCTTCCGAGGATCCAAATGAACATCTTACAAAATTCGTTCAATTTGCCGACACAGTTATAGCAAATGGTGTTAGTAAAGATGCAATAAGATTACGTCTTTTCCCTTTCTCTCTAAGAGATAGAGCTTGGGCTTGGTTGCAATCCTTGCCATCAAATTTCGTCACTACGTGGGAAGGACTGAAGATTGTATTTTTAGCACGATACTTTCCCCCGAGCAAGACTGCTGCACTAAGAGCCCAAATCAACGGATTTAGGCAGAAGGATACTGAATCGCTATTCGATGCATGGGAACGTTACAAAGATATGATGCAAATGTGCCCACATCACGGATTAGAAAAATGGTTGATCATCCACACGTTTTATAATGGACTCTTGTACAACACAAGACTCTCTATAGATGCCGCTGTAGGTGGTACACTGATGGACAAGCCTTATGACGAAGCTAACCAACTCATTGAAAACATGGCTCAAAACCACTATCAGTGGGGAGGAGAAAGAACATTTGTGGAGAAAACTCAAACCAAAGGTGGGATGTACGAGATTAGTAGCCTAGATAAAGTTAATGCTAAGGTAGATGCTCTTACCCAAAAGATAGAAAGCTTGACCTTACCTCCTGCAGCTACCGTGGCTGCAGTTACCCCAAGCTGCGAAGTTTGTGGAATCCCTGGTCATGTTGGAACCGAATTTCAAATCTTAGCAAGAATATCAGTTGATCAGGTAAATTACGTTCAAGGTAATCCTTATGCTAATACCTATAATCCTGGTTGGAAGAACCATCCTAACTTCTCGTACAAGAGCAATAACGCGTTATATGCACCTAGCCAAGCACCTGCTATACCTCCAGGTTATCAAAAACCCGTTGGTAATGTTCCTAACATTCCTAAGAAATCTAACCTTGAAATCCTAATGGAAAAGTTTATCTCTAATCAAGCCCAACAAAACAAAAAATTCCTCAATCAAAACGTTCACACCGGTGAACAGTTGAAGCTATTAGCAAATAAGGTAGATGCCCTAGCAACTCACAATAAAATGTTAGAAACCTAAATCTCCCAAGTAGCACAACACCAAGCTAGTTCTGCCGCACCTGCTGGTAAATTTCCTGGATAGCCACAACCCAATCCTAAAGGACATGCAAATGCTATCACATTACGAAGTGGGACAGCCCTTGATGGACCGGTAGATCCTAGACTCCAAAACCCAACCATGTATCAAAAACCTGAAAAAGAAGTAGAGAAGTTGAAAGATCAATCTGAGAATGTAGAGGAAGACGCGAATGAGAACAGAGAGGCTTCAGAAAAACCTTACGTGCCTCCACCACCATATAAACCACCAATTCCATACCCCCAAAGACTTGCAAAATCCAAGAACGAGGGACAATTCAAGAAATTTGTAGAACTTCTGAAACAATTAAACGTTACTATTCCATTTACAAAAGCTATAACCCAAATGTTGTCATATGCTAAATTCCTAAAAGAAATATTGTCTAATAAGAAAAAAATCGTTGAAAACGAAACCGTTATGCTAACTGCCGAATGTAGCGCCATAATTCAAAATAACATGCCTCCAAAGTTAAAAGATCTTGGTAGTTTCTCCATACCATGTGTAATTGGAAAATTTGTCATAGACAAAGCCCTATGAGATTTAGGAGCCAGTGTTAGTCTAATGCCCTTATCTATTTGCGAGAAGCTCAAATTAGGCGACATGAGACCTACCAAGATGTCCCTACAACTAGCCGACAGATCAGTCAAATTCCCTGTTGGTATGCTAGAAAACATTCATGTCTGAATAGGACAATTTTACATACCGACTGACTTTATAATAATGGACATCAAGGAAGATTCAAACATTCCCATCATACTAGGAAGACCTTTTTTAGCTACTACAGGAGCCATCATTGACATTAAGAAAGGAAAGCTTACCTTCGAGGTAGGAGAAGAAAAAGTAGAATTCATTCTTTCCCAATTCTTTAAAGCCCCTGCTATAGATGACTCATACTGTCTCCTAGATATTATTGATGAATGTGTCAAAGAACTTGAAAGCCAAGAAGACACCTATTCTGGGATGCTAAAAATTCAGACACCAACTATCCTCAAGGACGATGACTGCAAACAAGAACATTTAGATGCCGACCTAAGCGAATGTCTCGCCTTAACACCCGATCCTGCCTCGACCGATAAGAAAACGGGTATAGAACTTAAAACATTACCTGAAAATCTTAGGTATGAATTTTTAGATAAAGAACTCGAACGGCCAGTTATAGTTAATGTCAAATTAGGGAAGATCGAAACCGAAAAACTTCTTAGTGTGTTAAGGAAGTATCCAACCGCATTAGGCTATAATATATCATATCTAAAAGGAATAAGCCCTTCTCTCTGTATGCACTGCATTATACTGGAGGAGGACTGCAAGACTTCTAGAGAACATCAAAGACGAATAAATCCTATATTAAGTGAAGTCGTTAAGAAAGAAGTGCAGAAACTACTAGAGGCAGGCATCATATACCCAATATCAGATAGTAATTGGGTCAGTCCAGTTCACGTAGTGCCTAAGAAAGGAGGTGTTACGGTTATAACGAACCCAAAAGGCGAATCGGTAGCTCAACGTACCCAAACAGGATGGAGAATGTGTATCGATTATAGAAAACTGAACAAAGCTACGCGCAAGGACCATTTCCCATTACCATTCATTGATCAAATGCTCGAGCGCTTAGCCAAACATTCCCATTTCTGCTATCTTGACGGATACTCAGGATTCTTCCAAATTCCTATTCATCCTGACGATCAAGAAAAAACCATGTTCACATGTTCCTATGGTACCTTTGCATACCGAAGAATGTCATTTGGACTATGTAACGCACCTGCAACTTTCCAACGATGCATGATGGCGATTTTCACAGACTTTTTAGACAGAATTATGGAAGTATTCATGGACGATTTCTCTGTCTGTGGAGAAAGTTTTGACGGATGTTTATCAAATCTTGAATTAGTGTTGAAACGCTGTGTCTATGTCAACCTAGTGCTCAACTGGGAAAAATGTCACTTCATGGTGAGACAAGGAATTATGTTGGGTCACATTGTATCAAACAGAGGGATTGAAGTCGACAAAGCAAAAATCGAAATTATCAAAAACCTTTAACCACCCAAAACAGTTAGAGAAATAAGAAGTTTTCTAGGACACGCTAGTTTTTACCGACGTCTTATAAAGATTTCTCTAAAATCACCAAGCCACTAACTGAATTATTAATGAAAGAAGCTGAGTTTATTTTCGAGGATAAATGCTTGAACGCATTTGAGACACTTAAAGAAGCCTTAATTTCAACACCTATTATGCAACCTCCTGATTGGAACCTACCATTTGAAATAATGTGCGATGCGAGCAATTATGATGTAGGCGCAGTCCTAGGACAACGCAAAGATAAAAAGCTTCACGCTATCTACTACGCAAGCAGAACACTCGATCCCTCACAAATGAATTACGCCACTACGGAGAAGGAACTCTTAGTTGTGGTATTCGCATTGGATAAATTTCGTTCCTACTTAGTAGGCGCCAAAATCATTATCTACACAGATCATGCAGCGATCCGATACTTACTAAGCAAGAAAGACGCCAAACCGCGACTACTCAGATGGATCTTACTCCTACAAGAGTTTGACTTGGAAATAAAAGACAAAAGAGGAACTGAAAACGTGGTAGCTGACCATTTATCAAGATTAGATGGAATCCAAACCGAGAGTGTTCCCATAAACAAATATTTCCCTTATGAACGCCTTATTGCTAAGCTAGAGATAGACCCTACCGACAGTTTAGATCAACACAATGAACCTTTAACAATTGCGGTATTAAAAGCCATTTGTACCAACACCACATTGCCATGGTATGCTGACTTCGTCAACTATTTAGTTGTCGGTGTTTTACCACCTGATTTAACGTACCAACAGCGGAAGAAATTTTTCCATGATCTTAAACACTACTTTTGGGATGAACCATTACTCTTTAAAAGAGGCGCCGATGGTATCTACCGTCGCTGCGTTCCTAACGATGAAATAGACGACGTCATTTCCCATTGCCATTCCGCCCCTTATGGTGGACACACTAGTACGTCGAAAACTTGTGCAAAAATACTTCAAGTTGGATTCTTTTGGCCTACCTTATGGAAAGACGTCCACGTAGTAATTATGAACTGCGATAGATGTCAACGCACAGGAAATATATCTAGACGCGACGAAATGCCGCAAAAAAGGAATCCTCGAAGTAGAAATTTTCGATGTATGGGGAATTGATTTCATGGGACCATTCCCCGCATCTTTTGGAAATAAGTATATTTTGGTAGTCGTTGACTACGTATCAAAATGGATTAAAGCCATCGCCGCACCCACAAACAATACACGAGTGGTACTAAAACTATTCAAGCATATTATCTTCCCACGATTCGGTGTACCAAGACTAGTAATCAGTGATGGTGGTTCCCATTTTATCTTTAGAATTTTCGAAAAATTACTTTCCAAATATGGCGTTAAACATCACATAGCCACACCATACCATCCTCAAACGAGTGGGCAAGTGGAAGTTTCAAATAGGGAGATAAAACAAATCCTTGAGAAAACCGTAGCCACATCCAGAAAAGACTGGTCCTCCAAGCTAAATGATGCTCTTTGGGCATATCGGACAGCTTTTAAAACCCCTATCGGAACAACGCCGTTTAAGTTAGTTTATGGAAAATCTTGTCATTTGCCAGTAGAATTAGAACATAAAGCTTATTGGGCCATAAAAACCCTTACCTTAAATTACAAGATTGCTGGCGAGAAACGAGTATTAGATATCCATGAATTAGAAGAATTGCGTTTAGACGCTTATGAAAATGCTAGAATCTATAAAGAAAGAACAAAAAAATGGCACGATAAGCGTATCTCGCGGAAAGAATTTAAGGAAGGAGACATCGTACTCCTATTCAACTCTAGACTGAAACTTTTCCCGGGAAAATTACGTTCCAGATGGTCCAGACCATTCGAAATTAACAAAGTTTTCCCAAGTGGTGCGATAGATATTAAAGGAAATTATGTCGAACCATTCATAGTCAATGGCCAGCGCCTAAAGCACTACTTTAACATCGGAAATATCAACTATTTGGCTTATCTTCAGTTAAGTGAGCCACCTACCCCGATACCTAACTGAATAGGTATTACCTGTCGAGCCGTCGACATAAAATAAAGGCGCTTCGTGGGAGGCAACCCATGTTTTATTTTAATTATTTTTATTGTTTTAACATGTTTTTATTTTTCTTTTCTTTTTCTTAATCTTTAAAATTTTCATGATTGCATCTTTTACTCCTTTCTGTTTTCTTCTATTTTTATTTTCCCTTTAAACTTTCTTTTTCTTTTTGATTTAACTTCGGCAAATTCTTAACCTGAAAATACTAACTTAGTTTTTTCAAACATTTATTAAATATTTTCAGGGGGTAATTCTTTTTCTTTCATATTTAGCTCTATGGCACGTGTAAACTTCATGAATGTCACTTTGAGAAGCAAACACCAAAGAAGACGCTTTGAGGATCTGGCTGAGCGGGAAATGTGCCCTACAATCTACGATGATGACCATGCTATGGCCGCTCTTGGCATTCGTGAGAGTGTCATGTATTTGCTACATCAGATTGGCTGGGACACTGCTCCTATCCGAAGACGGTACTGTACTTACAAGAAGCTGACCCTTGAGTTCCTGAGCACCCTGAGCTTCATTCCAAATCACGGGATAGGATTCAACCGTGGGTTGATCACTTTCAGGATGTTTGACATGGACTACACTTATAACCTCAGGGAGTTTAGCCACCTGCTAGGGTTCCCTTTTGGACCTGATGTTATCACTATGACCCAGGAGGACCTCTTGCTTGATTCTGATCTTGATTTTTTGGGGGGAAGCATTGCTGGCAATAACCATCCAGAGCCGTCTGACCTTTATTCTGAATGCATCTATAACCCGGCTATCAGGTACTTTCATAAGATCATCGCCCATACCCTTTTTGGTAAACAGCAGAATGTTACATCCGTGTCCCGCGATGAGCTCTTCATTATGTATTATGCATCCCAGAGCCGTCCGGTAAACGGTGCCGCTTATATGCTAGCTAACATGGAGCGTATCATCCAGACTCCAAATGCACCAATCATATTGGGTGGTTTAGTCACTATGCTATCAAATGCAATTGGACTCCGCAGACCTATGCTAGGATCAGCCCCACATTATGGCATAAAGCCGATGAACATTGAATTCAGTTTCAACACTAGCTTTATCGGGAATCTTGGGCCAGATCAATTTGAGCTGTTAATTAATCATGAGATTGTCCACCAGTTTAAGCTCTCGAACCCTATCACTAGTGTGCATAATAGAGCAAACTGGCTTTTTGACCTCCACCATCCTGCTACACCGCCTTCGTCTCCTTCTACTGTTGACATTTATGAAGTACCCAACACTTCTAATGCTGATGAAGACCCTGCCACACCACCGGGATACCATGAGTTCCCCGATCCATGGGAATAGTAGGCAGCTTCTACTGAGATCGCCACCCAGGCTCCAGCGATTCCACCACCGCCTCCACCTACTGTTACCCTGCATTCTTTGCATGAAGAAATTACTGAAATGCAGGGCGAGCTTACACATCTCTCCGGGTGGACTTCATCGCTTTCATGGATTTGGTGACCGACCAGCTGGATTTCATGCACCAGCATATGTTCCCGACTCCCCGTGGCTAGAGTTGTCGTTGTTATCTTATTCTTTTCTCTCGCATTTGTACATACAGTGGGGACACTATTTAGTTTTAGTGTGGGAGGGATTCTAGTTATTTTAGCATTTAGGATTCTAGTTATTTTAGCATTTTATCATTTTTATTTTTTTAGTTATTCTGAAACATTTTTTATGGATTAATTCAATTATTTATCAAGTACCAAGTTTATTTTATTTTTACTACCCCAATTTCATATTCCAAAACCTTTTTCAAGCAAATCCTACGAACACCATGGCCAACAACCAACAAGCTCCTGCTCTCACTTTCAGAGCCGGCGAACAAGGAGAAAACCAACGGGTAAAATTTCAGAAGTTTCAACGTCGAGGTCTCCAACCTACATGGTACGTTGATATTGACTGCTTGAGAAGTTTGGGACTACTTGACAGTGTCCGCCAATTATTGCAAAGTGTGGATTTATGGAACTTGTTCCGTGAACCAAGACCGATTTATAAAACTCTGACTCTTGAGTTTTTGAGTTCCTTTGTTTACATCACTCCGCCAGGCGCCACGAACCAACTGTCAGGCCTGGACAAATTCCGCATGTTTGGCATTGAGCACGAGTTGCCCCAATCCGACATCGTGCGACTTTTAGGCTTCTGTTCGGACGAAGGTGTCCATCTCCGGGTGCCGGATAATTTTGGTGAGGAAGCCTTCAACTTATGGCACAATTTGACGAATATCTGTGTCGGATCCTACGACCACCTAAATTCCACCCACATTCATAATCCGGCCATCTGCTATTTCCACCGCATCCTCAGCAACACAATCTTCGCCCGTGAGAGCAACCACAAGCTCAACTCCAAGGAGCTCTTCTTTATGCATTGCGTGTTCACAGGGCAAAAGATCAACGCCGCCCCGTTCTTACTCGCTCACATCCACTCTATTTGTGCTAGAGGCGGAAAACCATTTTATTTCGGAGGGCTGGTCACTTCACTTGCTATAGGTCTGAACTACAGTGCTGCTCTCGCTATTATGCCTTCTATGGCACCAGCTTTGCTAACTTTGGATCACTACAAAGCTGCACATCTCATTTACGAGCGTGAGGATGGCAGATTCCACCCTGTAATCAGGAACACCGTTTATCAAAACATCATTTTTCCATGCAGGGACCAAATTGATCCATGAAACCGAGCAAACTAGTTATTCGATCCGGCAACTCCCGCAGAGCGTGCACCTACTCATGAAGACCAACCTGCAGCCCCCGCAGACGAAATGCAAGAAGAGCTGGATAGTGCTCCTCCCGTCCACGACATTCCAGGATCCTCATTTGCACCACCTCCTATTAATCTTGAAGACATCCTTTGCACCATCCATATGCAAAACCAAATGAACGCAGCACTTGAAAGAAGGCAACATGAGCAATTTGAGTCTTTGTGCGCTCAAAACGCTCAGATCTTGACTGGGCAGTGCAACATGAATGAGAGGTTAGATGAGGCCCTGTCAGAGCTCAACGCCTTAAGGCTGGACGTCAGCACCCTTGGTTTCCAAGATACTGACACAGAAGCCACTCCTACCAGACACTCTCGCACCAGGAGTAGAGGACGTGGTCACCAGTAGTTTTTCTTTATTTTTTATGTAGTTTATTAATTTTTCTGTTTCTTTTCCTTTCCGTTTGTTTTTTTTTGTAATTGTACTTCCCCGCCTACATACCACAACATTGAGGACAATGTCGGATTTAGTGTGGGAGAGGTACCTTTCCTTCCTTTATAAACTAGTAATTTTTATGATATATCTCGATTTAAATTCTTCACTTTATTCAGCCATACCAAAAACTTTTTTTTATCTTCGCATTAGCCCGACATACCTATTTTAACGAAATCCCCAGTTAGGGAAGCTGAAAACGACATAACACGATTGATACGGTTATGACACCATAGACTTCCTACTTACGCGATCCGTTTCAAAAACCATTATACCGACATCTAGAGTTTTTAGTTCTACAGTAACCCCTAGTAGTTTATACTAGCAGTCAGCACCGTCTTGACACAAACCACATGGAGAATCGATGAATATAAGTGTTTGATGCCTGATCATTAAAATATCCTTCCTATCTCGCTGCTAAAAGAAAATAAATTTTGTGCACCAAAATATACGGTCACATATAAGAGTTGAGAAAATAACGAAGGAATCCAGTGTAGGTTGGTTCAGAGGTATCTGGTTCTGAACTCGGTAGGGCGTGCTATGGCTCGATCCTCCACAACCTCCAACTTGGATAACATATGTAGGGTTGCCACATTCATGTACCAGACCCCGTGTTAAAAGGATCAAAGTCACTAACCGGTTACTCCACTACGTGTGTGCTAAGACAAAGGGCTTAATGTGATTGCGCCAGAACAAAACCGGGTGAAATAGATACGAGGAACTCTGGGCAGAATTATAACGGAACTGTTGGATAGCTCGTTTGAAATGGAAGCCTACGACTAAGCTTATTTCTTGTGTCATTAGCGTATCTTTAGTGTTTCACTCAAGTATTAGCCGAACCGACGAGGATTTCCCGAAATTACTTTAAAAATCCAAGGTATGTCATGCTTATGCGCTTGACAAAACTTGTCCGACCTTTCGAATGACTATTTGCTTGAGGACAAGCAAAGGTTTAAGTATGGGGGAATTTGATAACGAGAAATCGTATCATATAGTTACTATGCTTTTTACCGATTTTATAATACATTAAGTCGTCTAACTCCCGATTATTCCGAGTTTATTTGTCTTTTTGCAGGTATAACAATTGTCAACTCAAACCAATGGAAAAAGACTACATGAAGGAGGCTAGACAATAAACAAAGAGAAAAAGAACTAAATCTACAAAGTTTGGAGATTTTGGAGCAGTGACGACCGTCACATCCTCGTGACGGGCGTAACGACCCTCAACTTGAAGCAACGCTCGTCACACATCACTGGTGAGCGTAATGCGCTATTTAAGTGCATTACGACCGTCACCCACCTGTGACGATCGTCACGCGCGTAAAGATGGACGTTGTGAATTGGTGGAGACGTGGGCAATGTAAGGGCATACTTGTTCTCCTATTTTCCCTCCACTCAGTAACCATGCTCCCTATATTTCCTCCACTCAATCCTTTTCTCAAGAGACTTTCAACTGCTATTTTCTCTCCTATATATATGTGTGGTAGTGCAAGGCTGCAAGGGTCGAAGGAATTTTCCCAGAACAAAATTATTACTTTTGCAATTATTTTTATTTCTTTGTGTTAGAGCATTTTCTACGTACTGTAATTCCTACTTCCAGTATTATTTCAAGCTTTAGTTTTAGGTGTTAATTCTTCATTCAAGAATTAACACAGTTTATTTACTTCAATCAAGCTGCAAGGAATATTGTAACATTTCAAGATTACCATAGCAACGTTATTTCCAGGTTTTTATTGCAATTAATATTTATTCATTTTTGTATTATGCCAATTATTTTTATGAATTATATTTTGAATTACATTGTTGTTAAATCTATTATGTCCAGCTAAATTATTCGTACCGGTATGTGACTCTTAAGAACCAAAGAATTCAGTGATACCTTGGCCAAAAATATTTATTATAAAACAATTTATGGTTTCCAATTTCCATGCTTAATTTAACTGCCCTTGTCACGAGAGTGAGAGGTTAATTAACACGATTTTGCCACGAGAGTGGGAAATTAATTAAGGCAAGAACCTGCATGCGAGAGCTGGGGTTCAACCCAGATAGTGGTAACGAAACATTAATTTTTAAATACACGAGAGTGTTTTAATAAATTAATTAAACTCAAATTTTTTTCAAAAAGTGTTATTAAATTTAAAGTGCATCCACTAGGTTTAGTAGCATAACTTATTTCATGAACACGAGAGTGTATGTCTCGGGTTTTTAAACAATTAGTTTTTACCGAAATACTTTATAGGCCAAGCGATTCACCGAATTCCCGAAGTCCGACTATCACATACCGGTATAACTATTCATATTATTTTTAATTAAATGGTTTCCCCCCTAAAATCAAATATTCATCGCTTAGTTAAACAAACTGTAACATTAGATCGTATGCGATTGATCCTCAGTCTCTGTGGGTTCGATAATCATTTAAACTAGAACGACTGAGCTGTATACTTGCAGTTAGTATCCCGACAGACTCATAAAGTCCCGATCAATATATGGATGCAATGTATGCGTGTATGAGCTAGTTTACTGCACTGCTGTTGGGCTGGGGAAAATAAATCCCTGACTGCCGCTGAGGATATGGAAGTCTTCATGTTTTGAAGTCAAAATGCTGATGAATTTTCGTTTAGAGAAACAAACTTTGTTGTAAGGGAAATGTCGCGTACTGGTTGTAAAATCCTTTTGGTGAATCCCGAGAAATTTGACGACTTCCACTGGGGAGTGATAACTGGGAGTTTTGTTCTGCTTGGTATTAGACGACATACTGTGGGGATTTCTTATGGAATAGCCTAGATGTATTTCCCTATCCATTAAAACCATCAACAATGGCCTTTTTCATTTTGTTTATTTGTAAACAGTAATTATGTTCAAATGCATATGTTCAACAATGAATCATTGGACGTTTTTGTAAACAAAACACAAGTGTAAAGAAAAACAGATAGTTTTTGCACTTTCAAAGAGATATCTTTGTATTGACTTTGAGTAAGTTTTTTTTGTACTAGGAGACACACATTCTAGTAAGAGAATGCCGACGTAGAAAAATGAAAATTTTGATACAAAGAAAAGATAACTATGTGTAAAAATTCCATGGGGTTTCCATTCTTCTATAGCCTTCGTATCTCCGAGTGTCTTGTCTATTTGTTGCCTTGTCTGAAGATGATTGAAGTTGATCAGAACCTATGAGTTTGTTAGTGGAAACCAAAGTTTTTCCATAAAGTGATCCAGCGGGACATAGTCGTACGCCTTAATTCCCTAACTTTTTCCTGGACCCCCCTTTCAGGTTTTCAATCCAACGGGAAACCCTTTTTTGCCCAAGTCTCCCTTTTGGGTTTTCAACTTGCCGGGTATATAGATTTTTTTGTTTTATCCCTAACTTTTGCTCGAACCTTTTTGGTTCGCCGGGATGCCCTTGTTTTGCCTAGGTATGTCAACCTAGCGGGTCTCTTATGTGTAGTATCTTTTGACTATGTCTGTGTTCGTAGGGTGCGGCAGGTCATCATCATCCATGGTGGTAAAGATCATTGCTCCACCAGAGAAAATGTTTTTTAATACAAATGGTCCTTCGTAGGTAGGAGTCCATTTTCCCCTCGGATCACTTTGTGGCAAGATGATGCGTTTGATCACTAGATCCCCAACTTGATACACTTGGCGTCTGACTTTCTTGTTGAAATCCTTGATCATCCATTTTTGATACATTTGACCATGGAAAATAGCAGTAAGTCTCTTCTCATCAATTAAGTTCAATTGATCAAGTCGAGTCTGGATCCAATCGTCTTCGTTCAGCTCTGCGTCCTTCATAATCCTCAGAGAGGGGATCTGGACCTTGATAGGCAAGACAACCTCCATGCTGTAAACTAGAGAATAGGGTGTTGCCCCAGTTGATGTGCAAGCCGTGGTACGATATCCGTGGAAAGCGAATAGTAACATCTCATGCCAGTCTTTTTATATGACTGCCATTTTCTATATGATCTTTTTAATATTTTTATTTGCAGCTTCGACAACACCATTCATCTTTGGTCGATAGGGAGAAGAATTGTGATGCTGAATCTTGAATTGCTCGCACAAGGTGGTGATCATAGTGTTATTGAGATTTGTACCTTTGTCAGTGATTACTCATTCCAGGATACCGTACCGGCAGATAAGGTTTTGCTTGATGAAACGGGCAACAACTTTCTTGGTAATGGAGGCGAAGGAGGCTGCTTCAACCCACTTTGTAAAATAGTCAATGGCCACTAGGATGAAGCGGTGTCCATTGGAGGATGTCGGCTTTATTTCCCTAATCATATCAATCCCCCACATAGAAAAGGGCCAAGGAGCCGTGAAGACGTTCAGAGGAATCGGAGGTACGTGCACCTTGTCAGCATAAATCTGACACTTATGGCAGGTTCGAGAGTGTTGATAACAATCTGCTTTCATGGTAGACCAGTAGTAGCCCGCCTGTAAGATTTTATTTGACATCATATGTGTTGTACCCCAAAATTTTCCCTCCCATATTTCTCAAAACATTTCAAGAAAAGATCCTTAAGTTGCCCAAGGAAGTCCAAGGGTTGACCAGACAAGCTCTCTCCTAAGGCAGTCTACCTCAAATTAGGGTTTCATGTTGCATCAAGATACTTGAGTCCAAGGGATCCCAAATGCTCAACATTGTCCTAATATGTTCTCAATATCATCCATGTCAAGTTTCAAGCCTTGCAGAGGAAGTTTGCTCAGTCAATTGCTCAAAGGCCCAAAAATCGATTGTGTTAGGGAAAAAGTCAATTGTGGTCCACATACAGTCAAACTTCAATATTTTTGGTCAAAATCCTCATTTTGAAGTATATTTCATCATTTTATCAATGGTTGATCATGATTCATCAAGGATTGCTCATAATTCATCAAGAACCAAAAGTTACTAAATTAGGGTTTTGTAGGAAAAGTCAACTCAACTTTGACCAAGCATAACTTTCTCATACTTTATGATAAATGACCCATCCAAATCTAATTTTGAAGAGGATTCCATGCTCTACAATCCATCTTCAGCTCCCAAGTTCAAAATAGGCACTCACAAGAAGTTATGAATTTAGACATTATAGGTCATTTTGAAAAGTCAACAAAAACACTTTTTTTGTCAAAGCTTCATACATGATCATGGAATATCAAATTGAGATGATACCAAAATGGTTGCTTAGAGGACATCTCAAGCTTTCTAAAAAATCCAATAACACCTTCAAAGAGTCAAAATTGAGGAAGTTATGCATTGGTGAAGTTGACCCTTTTTGCAAAATTGCCAAAAGTCAATTATGCCTAAAATGCAATTTTTGCCAAATGGGCCCAATCTTTTTCACTTGTTTTGAGTTGGCAACATAGTCCATGAGCTCTAGCCTTTGCCACTTGTCATTATCTTATTTTTATTATTTATTTTTATTTTTATTTGAATTAAATCATTTTAAATCAAAACAAATCATAGAAAATCCAAAATATTGAAAACTCAAGATTTTTTACATGTTTCGGGTCTTAATGTCCAGCTAGCATCAAATCAAATTCGTGTAAAGGCATGAGGTGCACAAAAAGATTGGATTTGGATCATTTTTAGAAAGATAGTCAAGTGTATCAAATCAAAATCAAAAGCATTGATGGAATAAGATTATGATGATTCTTTCAACCCTAATTCATTCCTCAATACATAAGGAGTGTGTGCAGACCAAAAGAGGCTAGAGGGGGAGGCGTATGAACCAGAAACAAAACTTGAAAAAACAAGAAAAAGTGTAAACACGAATTCCAATTTCCAGGCATCCTCAAGGCCTTCTAGCTATCCCAATCGATTCCTGGGAGTGTAGGCAAGCGAAAGCAATCAAGAACAAGTGTTCCCAAGCCCTATATCTCACTGTAAGTCCATCACGACATTGCTTATTTCTTGAATTCGGTTTGCATGATTTAGGCATTAATAGCATGAATTAATAGTATATTGTTGATCCATAGAACATTTGCAAGGTTCCTGTATCATTTAATTTCATTTTCATGTCATGTATGAAGTTTCACCATTGATAGGGTTTGTAGCTTCAAATTGGAATCTTGGTGTACAGGTGAAATTGGGCCATGATTAGGGTACCATGAAGTTCGTGAGACTGAGACGAATGGATTGGTACCATCACCATTTATTTATTGTGCTTGTACATGATTTTTGATATGGTCAGGGTTTTACCTACGGAGAATGTCTGTTGGTATAGGCCTTTTGTCTAAAACAATAAAACCTTGGAGAAGATGAAGACGTGGCGGCCAACCATTCGCTTATTGGAATTTCGCGCATTTTGAATTCAGTGTTTTTGCTTTTCATATATTATCATTATTATTTATTGTATATACAAACAGAAGCAAGTGGCGCAGTGGTAGTGGAGTGGTTGGATAGTGCATCAGGACCTGGGTTCGAATCCCAGGTCCCCCAAATTTCTTCATATTTTTTCCTTTCAGGTAATCCAGCGCGCTTACAAGTCCAAGGCATACCATACTCCCTCAAGATCCAGTCTGCCAAGTGGCCAGATGGCCAGATCCAAAGGCCATCCATGAGGGAGCACCAAATTCCTAGTCAAACGCATGGCATGTGATTACAAGGAGTCAATGTAGGGCTTCTCTTTTGGGCCCAGAAATCTGATTTTTGCATCCCCCAAATTGCTATTCTCATGCCCAAATCTCTTTCTCTATACTTTTTTATTTTTATTTATTTATTTATTTTATTTACTAACAAAATAATTATTTCCTTTTTATCAAAAAATCACAAAAATAATACTTTTCACAAATTAGGTTTAGATTTTATTTTTTATCAAAAAAATTAATTAATTTAATTAGATTGTAATTTTAGATAACTTTAATTCCTTTTGTATATAATTAAAATTAATTAGAACAAATAGGTTTTTAGTTCTAACTTAATTATATTTTCTCTTCTTAAAAATAACCAAAAAATCACAAAATAGGCCATGTAATTATTTTCATTAATTAATTTAATTAACTAATTAATTTTTGTATTTTAAAAATCCTAATTCTTTTCTTAAAAAAATAATTAAAAAACAACAAAAAACAATTTTTCCTTTGATTAGGTTAGAAGGGTCAAAACCCTAATTTCTTCCCGATCTTAATTTCATCGCGCGCACTTTATTGTTTTATTATTTACCATATTAATGTAACTGCTCACAAGTTGTAATAGTTTTAATTAGGACTTTTACTTTTCATTTATCGCTTTATTTTCAAAGGGGTTTGTTTTTGGCTATCTAATTACCCGAAGCCTTGTAATAGCGTAGTTTAATTTTCGCACTTTAATTTCTGCAAAATATTGAACTGTTAGATGTATGAATAATTAGGGTTGCATGACAAGAATGTATGTAAACTTTAAAACGGTTAGATAACCCTAAAATGTGAAAAGATAAATAATCTGAAATTGAATCACTCGCACATGCGCACTCCTAGGGTACACTCCCACTTTTTTGCCTTCGGTAAACGGTCATTGAGTATAGGATGCTTTAGTGGTCGCTCTTTTGTCTAAACAAATATCAAAGTCCCGATTCGGAAAAGTTGCCTCGGAAAAGTTGCCTCGGAAAAGTTGCCTCGGAATGGTTGCCTCGGATATTGTTGCCTCGAATAATTGATCTAAGACATTGGGGTTATTACTAAGACGTCCTAACATTGCTTTAGTGACCGTACGTCCCTTTTGAATTGACCCTCAAAACTCCAACGATGGTGCTACCTACTCACTAATAGTAGGATAGCGCTATCTAAAGGAAACGAACATAGAACAATTCTTTTTTTGAGTAGGTAGATTAGCTCTTAAGTACTTGCTCAAACAAAACAAACTTTTCACACTTACACTCCTTTACAAACAAAGCTTTCAAAAACACTTCGTAACACTCTTGAAGACAGAAGAAAGAGTTAAATCAAACTCAAAAACTTTTTCAAATCAAACACACAAACAATTTTGAAAATGATGAGCAAGTACCTAAGAGCCCGTAGATAACTACGGATAGAAAGGGTGTTAATACCTTCCTTTTCTATAATCTACCCCCGTACTCAAAATCTCGAAAAAGGAATTTTTCTGTGCTTTTTTCCTTTCCAGATTGGATAAAATAAAATTCGGTGGCGACTCTTGCTTACCGCGACATTTTGCGAACACAAACGCAAAACGCAAACCAGCAAATTCCTAAAAAGAAACCAAGTCTCGGTTCTGGCCACCGTATCATAGAACTGACGACTCTGTTGGGGACTAAATAAGTGGGGTGTACCTTAGGATTAGTTCATCATATTGTTTTCAATTGTTTGATTTGTTTTCTTTATCTTTGAGGGCTTTGTATTGGAGTTACTATAGATCCTAACCCGGATCTGGGGATACCTTTTAGGTAAGTAGCAATAGACTGTGAGGGAACTGTACAGTATATACCAATATGGTTGAAGCAGTAGCTACGTTGATGTGGCACATTAGTTGGTACTGATATCCCATGTGGAGCAACAAGGAGAGTATGGGGCTGCTATTTGGGTCATTAAGCATCAACTGACCTTAGAACCTATAATTGACCAACTTGGCCATAGAAAGTAGCAAGATGCTACACTCATTGAGACCATACTCTCGCGATGGTTCGGCCGCAAGAAAAGATTGCGTGAGCTAAAACTATGACCGATGGAGGATGGTCAGTGATATTGAGAACCTCTAAAACCTGGTTACTATTATTAGGACAGGTTAAACCAACTAAACTGCAAGAGGGTAGTACCTAAACTCCATGCCAGCCTAAAATTTAAGGGCTCTTATGTGACTTGTTTGCCCTTACCATGTTTGCTATCTCTGATACTTATGGTTTGTTTTATCATAACATCATGCATCATGACATCGCATGCATATTTCATTAGACTAACTATTTCAAAGACCGAGGGGATTCATCTTTGTTCTGTTTTGCAGATCATGGCTTCTATGCGCAGAAATACCATTCGAGTCAACTTCGTGAAAATTCCTACTCAGCTCAGAGAGTTAGTTTCAAAAGTTCCTGATACTTCTTTCTTTGTTAGAAGACATGGTCATCTCCTTAGCCTGGTCACTTCCAAGTTGGATGAGCAAATGATGAGCGTGTTGTTCTAGTTCTTTGATCTGTTGCATCATTGTTTCACCTTCACGGACTATCAGCTAGTCCCTACTTTGGAGGAGTTTTCTGACTTACTGGGCATATCTATTCTAGAGCAGACACCTTTTACAGGTTTGGAAATAGCTCCTAGGCCAGAGGATATTGCTTTAGCCCTACATCTAAAAATGGCTGATGTAGTATCTAACTGGGAGATTCAGAGTGGGGTTAAAGGTTTCTTGGTTAAGTTTTTGATTGATCAAGCTCAACAGTTCTGGGATAGTTTGGATTTTCAAGCATTTGAAGACATCCTGGCTCTCCTAATCTACGGCTTGGTTCTTTTCCCAAATCCAAATGCCTTCATAGATGTGAATGCGGTCAAGATTTTCATGTCTCGTAACCCAGTGCCTACTCTCTTAGGTGATATTCTACATGCTCTTTATACTCGTACTGTGCGGAGAAGGGGAACCCTCTTGTGTTGTACGCCGCTGCTGGCGAGGTGGTTTATTTTTCACCTCCCCAATTTTGTTTTGAAGAATGAGGAAGGTGTAGGTTGGGCCTATAGAATCATGTCCCTTGCTCATACGGACATCCTTTGGAGTACTAAAGATATGGAAAAAGTAGTTGTCATTGATCGCTGTGGGGAATAACCTAATGTTCCGTTGCTTGGAATTCGAGGGGGAATAACCTACAATCCTTGTTTAGCTTTACAACAATTCGGACGCGCTGGGAGAGACGGTCCTCATGAGCTGCTGCTTACAGGCATTGTCTTTGACTTCAAGGGGGATGTTGAGGGACATCGCCGCAGGTTTATACGAGCTTGGGACAGGGTGAACAGGTTTGACCCCCGTGATCTAGGAATGAAGACTTCTCTCCTGAGGCAACCGTATCTCCAGTGGGTTCGAGCCCGTGCTCAAAATCTGGGGATGCCATATGAGGCTGTTTTACCGGTGATTATAGAGCATACTAATGAAGAAGGTGTTCCTTATACGGTCATCCATACATACATGCCTACTGATATTGGGGCATTGAAGAGATCTTGGATCCAGCTAAAGGAAGAAAGGGACACCTACAGAGAGAAATATCATGAGCAGGAGAGGAAGATCCTGAAGCTTACAAGGCAGCTTGAGAATGAGAGGACAATCAACGATTATGTCAGCACGAAGGGAAAACGACCATGGGACTTCTGATGTCTTTTATTGTTTCTAGTTTAGATTTGCTTTTCAGTATTTATTTTGTAAACGCCTTAAAGGCATTTGTTAAACACCGTTACCAGTTTAATCTAATAAAGTGTGTTTTATTTTAGTTTACAAATTTGAATCTCCTGAAGTCTTTGAAACCATTTCATACACATTCCATTCCCATGCACCTCATTACAGGTACCATTACAGGTTTCTCATCTTCTTCGTTGTTTATTTCAGCAATCATGTCTTCTGAAACACCTACTGATCAAGCCACCAAGGCTCTTCAAGCACAGAATGCTCAATTCCAGGAAATGTTCCTGAACTTGGCCAAAGGGCAGCAAGATTTGAAGACTCTTATCTTGAAGGACAAGAAGAAGAAGAAGAAGAAGAGGGTGGTTCTGCTGAATATGGGTCACAGATTTGGGAACAATTTGCGACAGGAAACTAATTTGTCCCATTCATCTGGAGAGGGAGAGAATCAAGAGGAAAGAAAGGGGCCTAGTCTTGTGGTCTCTGATGATGACACGAATTTTGATGAAGACCAGTATCCTCCTGTTGAGGATAGATATAAGCAACTCGAAGACCGGTTGAGTGCGATGGAGATCCAGAAAATACTTGGGTTGGACTTCAGAGATTTCGGTTTGGCATCTGGGGTGGTGATCCCACACAAGTTTAAAGCTCCTGTATTTGCTAAGTACGATGGGGTCTCCTGCCCGAAGTTACACCTCCGCTCGTATGTTAGAAAGATTCAACCATATACTGTCGATAGGAACCTCTAGGTTCATTTCTTTCAAGATAGTCTGTCAGGGACTCAACTTGAATGGTTCTATCAACTGGAAGGAGCTAATGTCCGCAACTGGGAGGACCTTGCTGCTGCTTTTTACAAGCAATACCAGTATAATACCGACCTTGCTCCCACGCGTACTCAACTTCATGGTATGTCTATGGGTGCGAGCAAAGGTTTTAAGGACTATGCTCAGAAGTGGAGAGATCTTGCTAGAAGGGTCTAACCCCCTCTGTCTGATAGGGAGTTGGTGGATATGTTTCTTGGGACTTTGTCTGGTCCATATTTCAATCATTTGATCGGAAGTTCATCGTCTGGGTTTACTGAATTAATTTTGACTGGGGAGAGAGTTGAAGCTGGCATAAAAAGTGGCAAGATACAGAAGGGTGCTTCATCAAGTACAGAGAAGAGGCCTTTCAGAAAAGAAGCTAGTGCAGTTTACAGCTCGAGGAGCCAGAACCGACCTGAACGCTGCCAAGCAGTCAATACGGTAGTAATATCAAGACCAATTGTTGCCCCACAACGCAACAATCAGCAAAGAGTAGAGAGACCGCAAAGATAGTATACTCGGCTCAGTATGAATTTATCTCAAATTTTGCCGCAATTATTGAAGACTAACTTGATCACTCTGAGGGAAGCTCCGAAGAATCCCAGCACCACACCTCCGTTGTATAATACGAATGCCCGCTGTGCTTATCACTCTGATAGCCCGGGTCATGATACTAACAACTGCTGGGCCTTGAGGAATAAGGTGCAAGATTTGATTGAAGCTAAGGAAATTTAATTTGACGCACCAGAGAAGCCTAATGTCATGACTGCTCCTATGCCCAAGCATAGAGTAAATTCTGTGGATGATGATTCGTTTGTGACCTCCATGGAAGACATTTCTACTCCATTGATGACCGTTAAGAATAACTTATTATCGGCCAGTTTATTTCCGGGCTATGGTGAAGGTTGCCACATGTGTTCCATCCTACCTGATGGTTGCCATTTATTGAAGTCAGGTATTCAGTGCCTAATGGATGACAAAGAGATCTTGTTCGAGAAAACTTTGGTTCCATTGATTCCTGTTGAAGATGTTTCCATAATAACCATTTCCGCCAATCCTTCCAAGGCTTCCTCGAGAAAGCCTGTTAGGATTACATCCATTCTGAGAGTTGCTCCATTGATCATTACTATCCCTGGTCCTATCCCGTACACTTCGGATAAGGCTGTCCCGTGGCACTATGGGGATGATGTGTATTATCATGGGATCAAACAAGACTTAAAGGTTGAAGAGGCTGATACTGATGTCAGCAATATTTTTGGGTCTAGCAAGGTCACCCGAAGCGGAAGACTTTTCTCCCCTGATATCTCCCCACCAACTGTTCGGAAGCCTGTTGATATTTCACCTGCCAGTACATCTGCTATTGTCCCTGTTCATGTTCCAATAACTACCCCTGTCGCCGAGTCATTTGACGCTCGGGGCAAAGAGATCACTGGTGAGCCTGCCTGAATGGAGGCACTGAAGAAGATTATTGTTGAAACCTCTAGACAGGAGATAGAGGAGATTTTGAAGATCATCAAGAAAAGAGACTACAACATAGTCGAACAGCTGGGGCAAACTCCGTCGAAGATCTCCATGTTATCTTTATTGTTGTGCTCAGAAGACCATGCTAAGGCTTTAATTGCTTTCCTTAAAACTGCGCATGTGCCGCAGGAAACATCTGCTGATCAATTCAAAGACTGTGTAGCTAGTTTGACCGCTGATAATGGGTTGGGTTTCTCCGACACAGATTTGACTGCCAAAGGAAAGAATCACAATGATGCTCTGCATGTTTCAATCGAGTGCAGAGGCACTACTCTGGCTCACGTGCTGGTGGATACTGGGTCTTCCTTAAATGTTTTACCCAAGAAAGCATTAGATCGGTTGGATTGTGAAGGGTTGGTCCTGAAGCCAAGTAATATTGTTGTTAGGGCCTTTGACGGGTCCAAAAGGATGATACATGGAGAGGTGGATGTCCCTGTTAAGGTTGGTTCCCAGAATTTTGCGTCTACGTTCTATGTGATGGACATCCGACCATCTTATTCTTGTTTGCTGGGTCGCTCGTGGATTCATAAGGCTGAGGCAGTAACTTCTGTGCTCCATCAGATGTTAAAATATCCAGTGAAGGGGAAAATTGTTACAGTACGAGGAGAAGAGGAGTACATGGTGAGCCACCTTAACTCTTTTTGGTATGTGGAGATGGATGGGGAGTTAATTGAAACCCTGTGTCAGAACTTTGAAGAAGTCCCCCTGACTTTGGCGTCGACTGAAGTTGTTGCTGAAGATCCTCCAATGAAGATGGCTTCCCTCAGAGATTCTCGGGTTGTTATTGAAAAAGGTGGGTGTGCGAATTGGGGCAAACTCCCTGACTTTGCACACAAGACTGACAAGTTTGGTTTGGGTTTTACTGCAGAAGCTCAAAGAGTTGTTTGGCGTGCGCGGATTGGAAGACCTCCCCTGCGTATCAGTAATCCGGAAGTGAATTCAATTGAAGATGATAATGAAGAGTTCGAGTTTGACAGTTGGATTTACCCGACTACCGACGGCGGATTAAGCAATTAGACGGCAAAGGACTTCGTGCCCATTTCTTTTATTACACAGTAATAGACTTTTGTTTTGAGTTTTGTAACAGACAATTTGAAACTTTACGGCCCAGTGCCTTGCCCGAGACACCGTGGCTCTGTTTGTGAGGGCTAAATATTTGTCATTTCCATATATCATCAATAAAGCATTGGACGTTTTCTTGAATTACAAATTTTGCGCTCCTTGTTTTTCTATCTTGCACTTTATTAAAACAGCTATAGTCTTACACACACTCACATATCATAATACAGGTCCACATCCACTATGGATCCCATTGATAACGACTTTGCTACTGCCAATTATGACTTCGAAAATCCGATCAACCAAGCCGAGGAAGAAGGTGAGGATGATTGTGAAGTTCCTGGAGAGCTTTCCAGATTCTTACTTCAGGAAGAGAGGGCCATACAGACCCACGAGAAGCCAGTGGAATCAGTCAATCAGGGCACGGAAGAAGACAAGAAAGAGGTTAAGATTGGTGCAAATCTGGAGTCTAGTGTTAAGAAACGGTTGATTCAGATGTTGTGTGACTATGTTGTGATCTTTGCCTGGTCTTATGAAGATATGCCTGGGTTGGATACTGATATCGTGGTTCACCGCTTGCCAACCAAAGAAGACTGTACTCCAGTAAAACAGAAAGTTCGCCGAATTCGCCCAAAGATGTCTGAGAAAATCAAGACTGAGGTTATAAAACAGTTTGATGCCGGTTTTCTAGTTATCACTTCTTACCCACAGTGGGTTGCCAACGTGGTTCCAGTGCCGAAGAAAGATGGTAAAGTTAGAATGTGTGTTGACTATAGGGATCTGAACAGGGCAAGTCCCAAAGATGATTTCCCTCTACCTCACATCGATGTTTTGGTCGACAAAACCGCACAACATAAGGTCTTCTCCTTTATGGATGGTTTCTCCGGTTACAATCAGATTAAGATGGCTCCCGAAGACATAGAGAAGACAACCTTTGTTACGCAGTGGGGTACCTTTTGCTATAAAGTCATGCCTTTCGGGTTGAAGAATGTTGGGGCAACGTATCAGCGTGCCATGGTCGCTTTATTCCACGACATGATTCATCATGAGATTGAGGTATACGTTGATGACATGATTGCAAGATCCCAAATTGAAGAGGAACATCTTGACCATCTCCAGAAACTATTTGACAGGTTGAAGTTGTATAAGCTGAGGTTGAACCCGAACAAGTGCACCTTCGGGGTGAGGTCTGGTAAGCTGTTGGGTTTCGTCGTTAGTGATAAAGGTATTCAAGTGGATCCTTCAAAGGTGAAGGCTATACAGGAAATGCCAGCTCCCCGAACAAAAAAGGAAGTCAGAGGATTTTTGGAACGTCTGAACTACATTGCCTGATTCATCTCACACCTGACTGCTACTTGTGAGACAATCTTCAAGTTACTGAAGAAAGATCAAGTGGTAAAATGGAATGATGAATGTCAAGCCTCTTTCGAAAGGATCAAGGAATATCTCTAAAAGCCACCTATTCTGATGCCTCCAGTTTAAGGGAGACCTTTGATCTTATACTTGACAGTACTCGACAATTCAATGGGGTGTGTGCTGGGGCAGCATGATGAGTCTAGCCAAAAAGAGCATGTTATTTACTACCTTAGCAAAAAGTTTACGGACTGTGAGACACGATACTCACTGCTTGAGAAAACTTGTTGCGCTTTGGCATGGGCTGCTCGCCAGCTGAGACAGTATATGCTGACTCACACTACTCTATTGATGTCGAAGATGGATCCAATCAAGTATATCTTCGAAAAGCCTGCCATGTCCGGAAGAATAGCGAGATGGCAGATGATCTTGACTGAGTATGACATCCAATACACAACCCAAAAGGCAATCAAGGGAAGTGTATTGGCAGATCATTTGGCACATCAGGCCGTGGATGATTACCAGTCTATGAACTTCGAATTCCCGGATGAGAACATCATGTTGGTGATTGACTGTGGAACACCTGGACCGGATGAAGGACCTGAGGAGGGATCCCGATGGTCTATGTATTTTGATGGAGCTTCAAATGCTTTGGGTAGCGGCATTGGCACCGTAATCATATCTCCCGAAGGCTGTCATACTCCATTCACCACCCGATTATGTTTTAACTGCACCAACAATATGGCGGAGTATGAAGCATGCATCCTGGGGCTTCGAGCAGCTATTGACCTAAGGATTAAGTTCTTGAGTGTGTTCGGATATTCCTCTCTCATGATCAGTCAGATCAAAGGCAAGTGGGATACGAAACACCCAAATCTTATTCCTTACAAGGAGTATGTATTGACGTTGCTTCCACATTT